>JNEY01000016.1:301601-380844 GCA_020875895.1 Aphelenchus avenae
TCGCCCCAACAAAAGTTCTATGAAAAATATTTGTAGGACTTACAAGTTGTGTGGCGTCCAAAATTGTCACCGCCCACGGGCTACGATTCGCACCGAGCACGGTGTACGCCGTGGAATTAATGACCAGGTAAGCTGCGAAGCTGCATGTGTGGACGAATGAACAAGGAAATACAACCTGTGTAGTCAGGTGATTCTCCTTGAGTTGGTAGGATTTGTGAAGCGAGTAGTTCTCGAGGTTTCTAAAACCACTTGCTGTGAAGTGTAAGATATGCCGTAGAATCAAAAGCTTTACGCATGCACTGAGCAGAGCAGCGCGTTAGAGGGCTGCTTACCTTTTCCTCTGACGAACATTAACAACGAGTAGGACCAAGTCACCGATTGAAACGACAATGTCCAGCGCTAGGCAGTAGTACATAGAGGGCGTCCACTTCCTGGTTACCGTCATTGGCGGCACGCAGTCCGCAAGGGGAGTCGACGGGTCCTCTTGATGAAAGACGTAAAATGTCCAGCCCAGGATCACTAGCCACTTGAACGGCAATAATGATGCGCTTTCAAAGACTGCCAGCTTACACATAGCACGGTCAAGCAGCAAGAAACGTGCGCCTTTGACTTCTCGTAGCTCTCTGCATAGCAGGATGCGACGACTCTCTCAAAAAGAATGACCGCATGCGCAATAGTAAAGCCTGTCGTGGTTCCGAAACGCCCAGCGAATAGCACGAGACACTGCCATTGTGCCCACGGAGTAATGCAGCCGTTTGAGGATGTAAACAACTTGATCTGCAACTGGGTCGTGTAGGGTTCGTTGGCTACCCAGTATCACCTGTCTTACGACGTAGAAGCTTGTAATTGCGACAACGTGAAGCACGTAGATCGACATGAAGTTTGCAAGCAGAATCTAAACAGGGATTTAGGTCCGTCCAGTGGCGTACCTAGGGGGGGGGCAGGGGGCGGCGCCCCCGCCCCCTCGCCGGGCCGAAGGCCCGGCGAGGTAAGGGGGGACCAAGGCAATTTTTACATTTTCAAAATTCACGAACATTCTAACGATTTCGGCCATATATTGAACGACTGATTGCCTTATAAGCCTAAAATTTGCTCTGGCGGCGCCTGTGGCGGGCTGACTTTAGAACGAACTAGCCAATTTATGGACTAGTTTGGCCCCAGAAGCACAGAAATTGTTCTGGCGGCGCCTCCGGCGGGCAGCTTTGGCCGAGCTAAGCCCAAAACAACACTTTAAGGCGATTGAAAGGGCAAACCCGGCATGTAGAAAAAGTACAAAAAGGAGGACCAAGGCAAAACAAAGTTTGAACATATTTTTGCCAAAAAAAGCGCAAAAATCTCTTTGGCGGCGCCTGCGGCGGGCCATTTTAGTCTAAAAGCCTCAATTTTTTGAGGCTCAAGACCAGTCGGACTTTAAATTTTCGACGAATTTTCCCCAAAGAAGCCCATATAACCTTTTTGTCGGCGCCTGCGGCGGGCTGGTTTGGGTTTTAATACACCGAAATAAAGGTTTAAAACTAATATAGGGCCAAACTCCGGCACTTCAAAAAACTACCAAAGGGGGACCAAGGCAATTTCGGCGTCGGCCGGAGGCCGACGCCGAAAAATAGGTAAGGGTCCCCCCTTACCATGGCGCCCCCCCCCCCTCTGACCGAATCCTAGGTACGCCACTGGGTCCGTCCAATGTTGGTCGACGTACATTTGTTTTCGCAGAGATCCTTCTTCTCACCAGGGTTTCCGGTTTTCGCAAAACCTCAACCTCATCCTCTGAGGTAACGGTTGAGGATGAGGCCGAAACCCTGCTTCTCACGTCATTATATTGTGACCTCTGTACGTACCTTCAAGTTTGTGTGCATCGGAAGGGCCTTCAGACGCATGCGCCCAATGGGCGAGTTCAGCGCAATTAGCGCGACGGAGAAGACCTTCAGAAGGCAGTCGATGCCGCGAACCAGTCCCAGAGACCACGGCACAACGGGGACGGGCATGCACGAGGACATTCTTGCGATCGTTGGCAGCAAAAGCTATTCGGGCATTCGCTCCCTTGGAGAGCAGGTAGCTAGTTCAGTTTACGAAACTGTGGACGTTTAGACTCTGTGGGTGTTTAGTCATACAAACAGACGAATTGGATTAGTTCGCGCTCGACTTGAAGCATTAATATCGTTTCCAATTGTATTGTCAGTATGGACTGGGCACGCTTGGCTAACCAGCTCACTCTCCCGGTGACGTAGATTCACACCCGTGAATCGATGTGTTACGTTATCGTATTCGGCACAAGCACCGTTGAGATGGGTGCCTGCTCACTTTGGGGACGTCAACGCAAGTGACGGCGCCCAGCACTGCTTAGTGAAGGAAGGGTAATGGTATTCGTGCTGCGACATTTTTCACGAACTGCTTTTTGGAGGTAAAAATTTAGCAACGGCGAAGCTAAGAAGATTCCATCGATGCAAGAATGTGCTTAGTCAAGATATACAATAAATCGGAAACTTATTCCAAGAAGTATTGTTATCTAGCCAGCAAAAGGAATTGACGCCAGTGCAAGTGCGAAAACGGCTCAGTGCAAAAAACGGCCAATGCCAAACCGACTTGGATTTGGTGCTAGGTACGCCATACATATCTCTTTGTTATTTACTTTTGGCATCACTTTCTGCGGTCGCAGCGCTTTCGGTCGACTTTTTCCTAACGACGAACCTGCTTTGTGGGAAGCTTCAGGGTCACTTCTTCAGTGCTATTACGCAAACGACCGTTAGCTGCAACGCAGCTGGCGAACGCGTTTCCTTGCGCAACAATACCCCGCGGCGTATTGTGGGCAATTCGCCGCCCGTCGGACCTTTGCGGTAAAGAAGGTCGAAAGTTGCGCTGTCATTATGGCCACCGCGGATGTCATCCACCTGTCGGTTTCCTTTCACCCGGGGATATCACTTTCGGATGCTGCGTTTTATTGTTTTCTAAGACATTGACACGTAGGCTAAATCGTTTTCTCGATGGGCCAAGTTAGCATTGGATAGTGGAGAAGTAAAAGTGACAGGGCGGCTAAAATGGTCTACTACGAATTCAACCGGAATAATATGAGAACGAGGAAGCTTTTGTGTCTCGCCTTTGTGTCCGTAGTTCCAAGCAGATCTTCGCTGGTGACTTGACCCTTTTCAGATGACCGCCCTTCGGCTCTTCTTGCCCGCAATATGCTTGCTGATAGCAACAGCACACGCGCAAATGATGATGCGACAGACCAGCCAGAACAACCGCTTCATGCCCCGAATGGCACCGATCATGCGCCAACCTGCGATGATGCCACCGTTAAAACCGATCCGACGAGCTCTGGGCTACAACACCGAGGAAGCCGGCAACGCCGTGGGCACTGATGGATTCAGCGGCAGCATATCGCTGTCGTCGTCGGCCTCGAACAACGCTGGAAATCAGCCAAGCGCTGGGGCCATTAGTGGTGGGAGTGCATCAGCGAGTGACGGCACTGCTGGGACATCAACTGGCGGAGGTGCTGCTGGGGCTGTGCCTTCAGAATCTCCAGGCGCCATTGAAGGCTCCTCCGTCACTGACCTAGGCGCATCATCATCATCCGGATCAGCATTGGACACAACGCTGGCTGCAACGGACTCTGGCTCAACTGTTGCTCCACTAGGTGACGCATCAGGCGTTGAAGGAAGCACTGGATCTGCGGTCAACGCTGAAACTACGACAAGAGTGGCCCCGACTGTGTACGTCTACGCCTAGTATTGAAGCGTTGTTCAAAATGCCTTATTGGAGTATTTGAAGAAAATTTAGTAGAGCTCGAATTCTAGGCCCGAATTCAACACAGCGTTGCTTGGTGGCCAAGCAGGATCACCAGGTTTGAAGCTACGCCTGAATCCACCATTCTGGATCCATGCTGACCATCACGTCGGTCCGATCCTCAACGACAAGATCAAGAACGCGCAGATTCCGAACATCCATCAGTGCTTACCGCAGGTTCGTTTTTGGCGAAGTGTGAACATATTGCGTACTTCTTCGACCTCGTTGGATGCTTAGGTTAACGGATGTCTCTACGTAAGCGACGTAAAGGTGACCAGTTTCCGCTGCGCTGAACGCGTAAACATTCGTCCTCGCGGGCCGAACCAATTAGTCATCGCCGTGCGCAATCTGGACGTCGGGTAAGAGCGCTTGTCGCTTGAAGATGACACAATCGCTTTAGCGCTAACGCAAACTTGGCGGGACGCGTCAGTCTTTACATTGCCGTTCCGCTTACGGGCAATATTCAGCTCAATCTGCGAGGGGTAAGCAAAAGCGTGTATGTCCGGTTAATCTCGGCGTATGTTGATGACTGGTCTTTTAGGTGTCACTGACTGCTGCGATAAGTGTAATCATTGGCGCCGACGGAACCCCTCAGCTCCAGGTTGCTAGCTGCAAAGGACACATTCGCGATGCGGACATCCATATTCAGAACGGCGGCACCATCGGAACCCTGGCTAATGGGCAGTTCCAGGTACCACATGCGACACGAGCACTATACGCTGCGTTTATAGCCCCAATTCGCGAAAGCGCTTCGCAAGCTGCTCCCAAAGCAGCTCTGCAAACGCCTTCCCGGTCTGCTCCAGGAGCAAGTCGGAGGCATTGCGGAGATTCTCCCGAAGAGCGTGCCGCTGTCGGAAATCTTCAACACCGTCCTGGACGCGATGGGTCTGAAGGGCAATTCGGCCGAATCAGTATGCTTCTTGCCTGGTGCCAAATTGACCGTGTGCGTTTTAGTGTCCAACAACGTGCCCGATGGCCAGCGGATCGACGACTGTGGAAGTGGGCCTTCCTGACACTACAACCGCTGTACCTTTCAAGGTAAATTGACTGGTGAGCGTAGGTAGCTAATTCGACTTGAAGAAGAATGAAGGCGCTCAAGACCAAGGTTCTGTAACCTTAAATTGTTCGTTCCATTTTAGGCCCGAGCGTTCCGTATCAGCAAGCGGCATCACCTTAGTCCCACAAAGGCACTTGCTGCTGTCACCTCGGTCATTCGGCGCCTCAAGAAGTCTCTGCTTGATGCGTATGCTGGAGGCGAGAAGCCGTCGACCTCTTCGAACGGGGAAAATTCTCCTTCTGCTTCGAGCTCCTCGTTGACTTCAGCGAGCTCTGGGGCGTTTGGATCAGCACCATCTTCGGATACGGGTAGCATTGGCGCATCAAGCGGCGTCGACTCAGCTGCGTCTGTTGCCTCAGTCGGAAGCTCAACCCTGCCGACTGGGAGCCTAAGCGACTCCTCTGCGGTTGACGTCACGACAACGGTGCCAGGCGCCGACGCCGGAACGCTCCCGTCGGATAGCGCTGTAGACGCAGGCTCTTCCACGACGGTTGATCCCGCTTGCGCTTCATGCTCGGGAAATAGTCTGGTTGGCGCGCTGGTGAGCTCACTCGACATGGTAAGTTGCCAAGCGTGAGATGTTTTTCTAAACATCTTGTATTTCCAGGAAAAAGCCAAACGCATCCTGCTCAGCATCAAAATCCTTCAAGCCGCAGCAACGAACGATGTCTTCGCGGTAGCTGTCAACGGCGAATTTAGTCCCGGATGGTCGCGGGGGCACTCCTTTCACCGGCTTCCCTATGGACTTCCCCACTCCGAATGGCAACGATCGGATGGCCGAGGTCCTACTGAGCGACTTCACCGTCAATTCCGCTCTGTACCACCTGCACAAGTACGTGTCAAAGTGATGACTAAAAAGCACACCATGCCCTAGGGTCGGATTCCTGAACGTGAAGTTGACGCCAGAGACGCCCACAATCGGTGCGGTGCTCAAGACAAGCTGTGGACTTTTCTGATGAGTTCGAGGACACAGGCGTTGAGGTAAGTTGCCTTAGCAGGTGAATGGTGTACGTTCACTATAACTTTTGTCTGGCGGTTTCTAGCTCGACGAAGCCACTACTACTGCACCCGCAGTCGTTCGCGCTGTCGCGCGCCGCATTGTAAAGCGACAGAATCTCGAGGAGCTGGGCATCTGCCTTGGTACCATCATGCCCGCTCTCGCGGAAAAGTACCCGCACAAGAAGGTCGTCATCAACGCGCATACGATATCGGCACCTTATGTGCAGTTCCGGGCGGATAATGGAGGTATGCATAGGAATGCCGAAGGCCGCTTTCAGTTGGTGCATGTAGGTACGGTCCACATCGAGGCGCTGGCCGACGCGGACATGAGTATTCAAGACTCTGGTGAAGATATCGGCACCCTTCGAATCGACATCGCTGCCGACATCAAGGTGGTAACAAATGGTATGCGATTCGTCAATGTTCCGAAGTTGATAAACCTTGCGCTTTAGGCACCAAAGTCTCCGGAGTAGCCAATTTCACTCGCTTGAACTTGACCGACCCTACCGGAAAGACGGGACTTCCGCAAGATGCTCTGGACAGCATAGTCAGTCTTGCGAAGGACCTGCTGCAAAGCGTAAGTCCTTAAACGCACCAACGGCATTGTACACCATCCAAGAATTTTGCAGCGGTTCAACGAGATGCTCGGCAAGGGAAAAGACCTCGAGAAGATGGATATCAATCTCGGTGGTATTCCCCTCACGTTGGAGCACGGCAAGGTCGACGTCCTTAACCACGCCGTACACGTCTCCGCGGACGTGAACATCGCAGACGAGAACTTTGCTGCACTCGGCTTCAACGTCAACACGCAGGAAGTCTGCAGCACCCCGCCAGGAGCCAGCTCGCTAAAGAGTCGATCTTGAGGTCTCATCAAAGGCACACATTAGGCTAGATTTATTGGTAGTGACACTGTCAACGGGTACTTCTACGCAGCCTCATGTTGCTTTGTTGGAATGTTCTTCGAAGCCATAATATTCCTACGCAAGTGGTAGTCTTTTCCTTGGAGTTCATTAAACTTTTTAAAGCTTAACTTGGTTTGTGCTACGCTTCAATATCGGAGCCAGACGGCAAAGCCACATAGTATTCACTGGCGTCGAGGTAACCGTAGAGATGAGATCGTTGCTTGAGGAGAATGCCCAGCGCTAGTAGGATGTTGTCGAAACTAGGTCGTTTGCTAGGCTTAGCTGATGAGCACTCGAGCATCATTCGATATCTGAAAAGGACACTTATGCCTAAGAGACCTGTCGGGAATCGAGACTAGTTATGAAACTTGCATATCGTCGGTACACTTTTGAGGTCTCTCTAACCTGTTGCCACCTTCCAGGTGCTCGAGCAATTGCTGTGTCTCGACATCTTCATACGGTTTTGCCGTGAGAGAACAATTCGTAGAGAAGGACGCCGTAAATCCAGCTAAAGCAAACGAAGTTCTACCTGCGTTATACCGGACAGCGAGAATCACTTACACATCGGAAACTGGGAACACTGCTTGAAAACAGTGTCTACATTTGCAGAAAACTGTTGCAGAACAGAACAAGGCAAGGAAAATCAACCAGGAATCCCATTCAAGCAAGCGAAACCGACCAAATGGAATTACAAGTCACCTGGCACGACAGCAGTCGAACGGGAGTGTCATCGAAGAGTGCGCTGACGCATTGCTTACGTCAAAACTGTTGAAATTGCCGTTAGTGGCCTCAACCAGGTGTTACGTTGTGTTTTGAGAAAGCGCGTTCGTACCGTTGTTAATCGGCTTACGGCCGACGCGTTTCGCAAAGCAGTCGTATCATGGGTGTGACAGAATGAAGGCTCTCTAGGTCTCAGTTCCTAGACCAGTCATTAGGACGAACGCTTGATCATGTATTTGGAACGAGGTTGCTGTGCCGGTTTGTTTTTTCTCTTCCTTTTTTCTGTCTTTTGCGTAGGCTACTCAGTATTTGATTCATGGATCACATACAGGCCTCATTCGTGTAATGCAGCAGGCTAATTTAGGAAGTTAAGATTGCGTAATTCGGTTACCTTCCTCGGATGCAGGTAGCTTTTGCGGTAAGAAGAAGAAAACAGTAACATTAGTATCGTTCTCTTCCTATCATGGTCCATCTTCGTGTTTTGCCTAATGTATGCGCCAAATGAGAAAATTATACTATACAGTTTGGTGGCCCTGTTCACCGCGTTCTTAGCCACAAGTGTCTGGACAAAACATCGTGACCGTGTTTTACTAGTAAAGCGCAACATCAATCCAACGGATGTAGAAGGTTTCTCGTCCGAAGAAAACGTTATAATTAGCTGGGATTCCTCGATTGCACGTTTTGCGTTCCGACGAAGTGAGTGGAAGCGGCCGCTACCTCTGTTTTCCGCTGAGTGCGTAGGAAAACGTCGGAGAAAGCGCGACGCACAATGCGGCTAAAATGAAGAGACAGTCTTTGTAGGGAAACACATAGCACCAGAATATGTTACCTCAGAAAGAACAAACACACCGAACCCGAGAGAGAACGTATGTCGACGACATACGGGTAAAACGAGGATACAAAGGACGCTGATGACGCGTCTTGTAACAATGGAGAGTAAACAGCGATCCAGTAAGCGGCTAGGCATAGCTGTGCCAGCAACTGGAAGCCAGCGTACACTGAAACAGCATGAATCAGCTTAGCACGAATCGATGCATTCTTTTCTCACCTAATAGGCGATATTCTTCGTTGTACTTTTGTCGGAAGACGGTGCTCATGCGCCGGAAAAGTACTAGAGTCCTTAGCTCCAAAAGTAGGCATACGACGGAGGCAATCACAATAACCACTACATTTATCACCGATGCTGCCTTAACGAGAGAATATAGTAGTAGCTGACGACTGTCAAAGCAAATTACGAGGCTAGACCAGTGAGTGGTAATGACGAGGACGTTGCGGCCATTTTGCGCTCTTTCGCCGTGAACGTCCATCGCAAGACGTACGGACGAACATCCAAAAGATGCAACAATAATGCCAACGAATAGGACCCGCAGGTGATTTGCACTCCAGATCTAGAGGTCATGCATACATAAAGTAAGTGCTAACATAAGCGCTCCATGTAATGACGTTCAAACTTACGTGAAGTTGTTTTGTAGGGCTCACTACCGCGTAGTAACGGTTAACCGCCACCGCAATGTGCGCGAATATTTGAAAATAGGGAAAGAAGGAGCAGACGAAGTAGAAAATGGCGCCTAGCGGTGGCCTTCCGATGACAACCGCGCAAATAACTTCGTACTGCATAAGCCTTGAAAGACAGGAAAGCTAAACCGTCCTTCACTAGCGTCGTTTTGTTTTTATTTTACCAAGAGGTAGGAGACAGTATCCGCAACAGCTTGCCATAAATACATGACGTAGAAGGCGGAAGTAAATGCCGGATTACCCCCGCGAATTTGCAGAACTACTGCGACGACGATCAGCAAGTGGAAAATTAGAAATGACCACTCGAGCATAAAGGCGACTGTTAGGCAGATCGCTTCTCGAGTAGACAAAGAACTCGTGCAGGACAAGCTGGACATGACTGGGGTTCTCAGCACGAACGGTTAATTTTTCTACTTTCGAGCTTCCCGTTGAAACAGCGACCGTTATGATTCGAGAACAAAGGTACTGATTTAGATACCACGTCTACGGCGGCTGTCGGTAATTCTGCGACATACGGTCAGGGTTGGGCACAAGGTCATTAGCAGCAACGAGCCTTCTGAAACTTTGCTAAGTAGTACTGAGAACTGCAGGTTGCTTGCTACCATGCCACCCCCATAATTTCGACCGCACTCCGTCATGATTAGTGGGATGAAGCTTAAGACTTCAACATTATCTTGCGAGGTGGGCGACATTTGTCGGTCGCCATCGAAAGGGGAGATTGTTGAAGAAGGGCCGCAAATAACGCATGATTCCTCTGATCCTAACCAGCCAGTAATTTCTCCCGCCGCTGTGTTGAAGATCAGTGGCATATAATCATGACTCTTGGAGGCAGTTACTTAACTCTAAGCGAGCTTGCATATCTGCGAGGGTAGCGCATTTACTTTGTTACTGCGCCGACTATGGCATCTTATTAGACCCTCCCTATGCCTGCGTCATAGCGTAGCTAGCATCTTAAAGTGTAACGAGTTCAATCGTTTTTACTCAGAAATATTCAGTTATCTATAGGTACGAATCGACGCTTAGGTTGTACTCCTCCGAGGTCCACGTCGTAGAGGAACGCACCGCTGTCGCCGTCCGACCAGTACAAGTAGTCGGTCGGAATGTAGTAGTCCTCCAGTACCTCCTTGCCCTATACACTGAAAGGTTGTACTGTTGTAGATAATTCCTACCCGGCTCTTCCTGCACTCGTACCGGAACTGCAGGTGCACAATGGGCGAGCTATTCCACTGGAATTCAGTCGAGACTTTGTACCGACCTTCTTCATTCGTCAAAGTACTCGCCAGTAACACGGTTTCATCTAATCGCTAAGAGTAATGCAGAAGACTATTTAGGGCCGGTCTGTGCGAAGACAAATGGCGCCCTACCTTCGAAGCGTACGTTGACCAGCGTAATGTTCAGTCCGCTAAGCGGGTGCCCTTCGCACTTGACATGTCCCTCGACTGAAACACGCCCGACATCCGAGCCAACAGTGATAACAATCAGCGTCGAGAGCAAAGCCACAGCCACGGCTTCGCGTCTCATCGTAAGACAATACGGAAACGAATCGGATGTAAAGCCATACTACAATATTAAGCATGTTAGTCGTAAAACTCGATCGTGCAAAACAGAAAATTATACGTCCGAACGTGGGAATACGCGACGGATGCCGTCCACTTGACTTTAGAACGTACAGTGACATTCCGTGAGCGACTGATAGATTTTAACTTCTGGTGCCACTGATCGGTTCCTCTCTTAAGCCCTACCGGCCGCATGTACATGCTCATTAGACGAAAAGCTATTTTTTATAGAGTTTGATCAGAATCATGCGTAGATGAGGTAGTGGGGGCGCTCTCATGAAACCACACATTATCAGGTTTCTCTTTCAGAGAATATAAACATATTGCGTTCTCCACGTGCGGCGGTGGATCCATCAAAACGTGGGAAATGGGACAAACGTGGGACGGATAATCAACGACGTATTCTCATTTTGGACCGGTACCGGGCGGGTAGAACAGTGGCGCACCTTGTAGTGGTGACTGACCGGCTTTGAAGCTGCTGACGAACTCGATGAAGATTTCTAAACGAAAGACTTTGTACCCAGGGTATTCGATGATACGGCCCTAGCTAGATGCTAGAGAGATACAAGTAGCGGGCAGTCTATGAAAAGATATATAACATACTTTCACCAGCTCTCCTTTCCTTTTCGATAAGCTCATTGATGAGCAGTAGCTGGCTCTGTAAACTCTGTGGAGACTGCTGCTGCTGCAATCCGGAAGCATTGGCGTTGCTTGTTTGGCTAGACGAACCGGACGCAGGGAGCGAGGGGTGTGCCCACCAGTTCGACATCTTTAGCTCTATAAATCGACAAGCTTCTTTTCAAGAGACTTATAGCACTCGAAAGTGTGTAAAGGGGCATGATATTCTCACGAACGGGGACGAGCTGTCCAATGCGACGTTCGTGTAAGGGGTCAAATATCGGTCAGATTTGGCGGCTCTAGGCTCTGATCCAAGTTCCTAGCAAAATGGCCTTGACCTGTCGGCTGTGCCATTTCTATCAGGCTGTAGGTCAAGACAACATCTTGCACGGAATGTCACTAGGGCTTGGTCGAGAACAGCAATGACAGGGGTAACCTTAGAACGGAACGGGTGTACGAACCTCACCTGACTTAGACTACTTTGGCGAGTGAGGCGCCGGTTTTGACACAAGACTGGACTGACCCTCACCAGAGCGCACCCTGGACCACTGTTATCCAAGGACCCCGGACGGAGGTACGAGACAGAGCTGGACAGGACAAAACGGGTCCAATTGGTCATTAGAAAACGGAACGGAAGGGGAAACATTTTGTGGAGGACGTCCAAGCCTAATGCGCAACAAGGTACTTGCAAAGTGAAACTGCAATTCATTCTAGACAAAACACCTTCGTTGTAGACGCGGTGGATCCTCTTTGAAACATAGCCATACACGACGCCGTATTTCCCATTTATGCGCGCGCAGCAGTGGAAACACACAGACGAGGAGTTACGGTGGTGACTGAAACAGAATGGCACGATTGTTCGCCCGAAGCACCGTTCCGCTCAGAATCTGTCGGTTTCCAACGTACGTGCGTAGGATGATCGTCGGATGCAGACGGTCTGTATAAATTTTTGCGGAGGGATTAGCCACATGGACGGGTCAAACCTTCAACCGACGTTCAGTCAACACCCACTTGCTACGCTGATATGCGGGCGAGCCGGAAGCAATTCAGTTGCACGGCACACGAACAGCTGACCTACGATCCACTACCGATGACTGTGTATGATCATAGAAAAGTTCCACTTAGGTAGTTGCTAGACATTCTACTAAAAGTGCACGAGCTAGAGTTACATTTTATTCGACTAATACCTGAACTAGCACTAGATGGGCCCCTCCCTCCGGGAGGGGCGGCTTACAGTTTTTTTTTCGAACTGGCTTCCTTTGCACAAATGCAATTACATTCTGAGTTAATAGATGAACATTTTCCAATGAGGTCGGACTCAATTACGCTGCACTTGTTGCATTAACAATCATGGAACTTAGCTTAACATGTGTCACTATAACTCCTGTAGAGCTAAACTTACCCTTCCACTCACTGGCACTGAACTCCTTTAAACCTTGGATTGCCGTGTCACTGGCACTGGTCCCAGTAGAGTTTAGCTTTTTTTTCACCTCACTGTCACTGAACTCCTGTAGAGCATCGCATAGCGTCGCACTGGCACTAAACTCATGTAGAGCTTAGCTTTCCGTCTTATATGACTAAACTCATTTACAGATTAGCTTTCCATCTCACATCAATGAACTGCTGTAGAGCTTAGGTTCCCCACTCATATCATAGAACCCCTGTAGAGCTCATGTCGCTCTCACACTGAACTCTTGTGGGGCTTAGCATAGCGTCGCATTGGCACTGAACTCCTGTGGAGCTCAGCTCATCTCGCTCTCACACTGACACTGGACTGGACTCCAGTTGAGCGTAGCATAGCGTCGCACTGGCACTGAACTCCTGTAGAGCTTAGCTTTCCCTCTTATATGACTAAACTCATTTACAGCTTAGCTTTCCATCTCACATCAATGAACTGCTGTAGAGCTTAGGTTCCCCACTCATATCATAGAACCCCTGTAGAGCTCATGTCGCTCTCACACTGAACTCTTGTGGGGCTTAGCATAGCGTCGCATTGGCACTGAACTCCTGTGGAGCTCAGCTCATCTCGCTCTCACACTGACACTGGACTGGACTCCAGTTGAGCGTAGCATAGCGTCGCACTGGCACTGAACTCCTGTAGAGCTTAGCTTTCCCTCTCATATGACTAAACTCATTTACAGCTTAGCTTTCCATCTCACATCAATGAACTGCTGTAGAGCTTAGGTTCCCCACTCATATCATAGAACCCCTGTAGAGCTCATGTCGCTCTCACACTGAACTCTTGTGGGGCTTAGCATAGCGTCGCATTGGCACTGAACTCCTGTGGAGCTCAGCTCATCTCGCTCTCACACTGACACTGGACTGGATTCCTGTTGAGCGTAGCATAGCGTCGCACTGGCACTGAACTTTTGTAGAGCTAAGCATTCCCTCTCATATGACTAAACTCTTGTAGAGCTTAGCTTTCATTTCACTGGCACTGAACTCCTGTAGAGCTTAGCATTCCCGCTCATATCACTAAACTCCTGTAGAGCTTAGCTTCCATTCTCACTGTCACTGAACTCCTGTAGATCTTCGCTATCCCTCTCACTGTCACTGAACTTCCTCAGAGCTCCGCTTACTTTTTCTCGCTGTCACTGAACTCCTGTAAAGCTTAGCTTTCACTCTCATATCACTAAACTCCTGTAGAGCTTAGCTTTTTTTCATCTCGTTCTCCCTGAACTCCTGTAGAGCTTCGCATAGCGTCGCACTGACACTGAACTCCTGTAGCATACTGTCTCACTAACCCTGAACTCCCTTAGATCTCAACTCACCCTCTCACTGTCATTTGAACTCATGTTGAGCTTAGCGTATCGTCGCATTGGCACTGAACTCCTGTAGTCCTAGCATAAAGTCATATTGTCGCTGAACGCCTTTAGAGAGTAACGTACTTTTTTCACTGTCACTGAAGTCTCATAGAGCTTAGCATAGCGTCGCGCTGGCTCAGAACTCCTTTAGAGCTCGCCTGAGCCACAGTCACTTCTTCCGCTGAAGTTAGCTTAGCCTGTCCACTGTCACTCCTTCCGTTGAAGTTACCTTAGCCGGGCAACAGTCACGGCTTCCGCTGAAGGTTGCTTAGTTAGCCTGGTCACTGTCACTTCTTCCGCTGAAGGTAGCTTAGCCTGACCACGGTCACGCCTTCCGCTAAAGTTAGCTTAGCCTGGCCGCATTCCCTCCTCCCGATACGGTTAACTTAGCCTGGCCACTGTCGCTCCTCCTGCTGACGGTAGCTTAGCCCGGCCACGGTCACTTCTTCCGCTGAAGGTAGCTTAGCCTAACCACGATCACGCCTTCCGCTAAGGTAGCTTGGACTGAGCCACTGTCACTCCTCCCGCTGAAGTTAGCTTAGCCTGACCACGGTCACGCCTTCCGCTGTAGGTAGCTTAGCCTGGCCAGATTCACTCCTCCCGCTGACGGTAGCTTAGCCCGGCCACGGTCACTTCTTCCGCTGAAGGTAGCTTAGCCTGACCACGATTGCCTTCCGCTAAAGTTAGCCTGGAATGGCCACGGTCACTCCTTCCGCTGTAGGTAGCTTAGCCTGACCACGATCACGCCTTCCGCTAAGGTAGCTTGGACTGAGCCACTGTCACTCCTCCCGCTGAAGGTAGCTTAGCCTGACCACGGTCACGCCTTCCGCTGTAGGTAGCTTAGCCTGGCCAGATTCACTCCTCCCGCTGACGGTAGCTTAGCCCGGCCACGGTCACTTCTTCCGCTGAAGGTAGCTTAGCCTAACCACGATCACGCCTTCCGTTAAGGTAGCTTGGACTGAGCCACTGTCACTCCTCCCGCTGAAGTTACTTAGCCTGACCACGGTCACGCCTTCCGCTGTAGGTAGCTTAGCCTGGCCAGATTCACTCCTCCCGCTGACGGTAGCTTAGCCCGGCCACGGTCACTTCTTCCGCTGAAGGTAGCTTAGCCTGACCACGATTGCCTTCCGCTAAAGTTAGCCTGGAATGGCCACGGTCACTCCTTCCGCTGTAGGTAGCTTAGCCTGACCACGATCACGCCTTCCGCTAAGGTAGCTTGGACTGAGCCACTGTCACTCCTCCCGCTGAAGTTAGCTTAGCGTGACCACAGTCATCCTTCCGCTAAAGTTAGTAGCCTATCCACTGTCACTCTTCCCGCGGAAGTTAGCTTGGGCTGGGTCACTGTCATTTCTTCCGCTGAAGTTAGCTTAACCTGGCCACTGTCACTCCTTCCGCCTAAAGTCCTTGTACTGGACACTGTCGCTTCTACCACCGAAGTTAGCTCAGCCTGAACACTGTCACTCCATCCGCTAAAGTTAGCTTAGCCTGGGCAATGTCACTTCTTCCGCTGAAGATAGCTTAGCCTGGCCACAGTCACGGCCTAACCCTAGGTCAATCCGGCCTAAAACGTAGGTTTAACCAAAAACTAAATAACAGGCGTGATTAACTCCCAATAAAATCCCCTAAACCAATTTTACGGAAATGTTCAGCCTAAACCTAGGCATACGAGGCCTAAATCGTAAGTTTACGCAAAAACTAAGCTTTCAGCCATGATAAGCGCCCCAGAAAATCCCAAAAACCAAGTTTATAGCGAATTCTGGGCCATCAAAATTTTCAGCCTAAACCTAGGCCTAACAGGCCTAAAACGTAGGTCTACGCAAAATGAAATGCTTCAGACTGATCAGCGCCCCAAAAAGCCCCCAAAACCACATTTATAGCACGTTCTGAGCCAATGAAATTTTCTGCCTAAACCTAGGCATAAGCGGCCTAAAACGTAGGTCTAGCCAAAAACTAAGTTTTCAGCCGTAATCAGCACCCCAAAAAGCCCCCGAACGCTAAATTTCAGCGAAATCGGAGCGATCCGAGTTCAAGGCCTAAATCCGGGCCTAACTCGCTTAGGCTTAGTCCTGGGCGAAAATCTCCGACGGCGTTAGCAAGGGCACCCCAGAATTGAGCTAACGCGAAAAAAACCGCGTCTAAATCGGTCAAGAATGAGCCGAAATCGAGCTTGACCCAAAAGTGGTGCAATAGGAGACTTTTCCCTTTTAAGGGTTTTTAATGATAACTGTACATTCCTGGCGTTTTACGTATTTTGAAAGGCGTTTGTAGGACGTATTACTTGAACTACCGTCGATTACCACAATGAGTCCTAGGGCTTGCACAGCCGCATGTCAACGCCCAGGGAACATCTTTTCATGCAGCATTTCTCAAGTTAGCCGAAGACGCAACTAACCATAGACCAAGGGTACGCCCACTGTCTGGGAGTTTTCCATGCTCAGTTATGCTGACGGACTATTGTCCCCGAACAGTGAGCATAGACATCCGCTTGAGCGTGCTATCATGGCCAAGTAAGAAACCTGCTTAGCGGTCATGTGTCTTGTAGCTTGGTTAAACTAGCCACGTTCGGAGTCAAGTCTAGAGAGCACTTAGGCTTCAACAACAAGACGCTAATGCTTGCACGTGGTCGTAACTTGTGAACCGTCTAATGTGAACGGGACGCAAAGTCCCGCTCGTAAACCAGTGAGCGACAGGCGACATACGAAACTTCAAGGCTGTTTAAGCGGCAAAGCTCCGTTAGTTCTTTACCTTGGTTTATTTTCAACCATTCTTCGCAGACGTCAACCTCAAGCTTGCCGCGATGCAGCGCTTCAATACTCCTACCGACCATACGACGCATCTCACTTCGCCGAAGATGTCGAGCTACGAAGATCTCAATTGCCCAGCTTGCAACAAGACTTATGAAAGGGTATGTTTATCTCCGTGCTGCCAGTGTGTCTCACAAATTATGATCCGGATTTAGCCGATGATCCTCAGCTGTGGTCATTCTTTCTGCAGCCAATGCCTCGTTCGCCTTAATCTCGGCAACCGGTTCGCCTGTCCGAAATGCCGAATGCCTTCTCTACAACCAATCCCGAACCTGACTCTGGAAAAGGTTGGAACATGCCAAATGAGTTACACGTTTGTAATCGAATTTTGTAGGTCCTTCAAGAACTGCGAGATACGCATGGCGAGCAAGGCAAGCAAAGCGCCTTCAAGCGTTCGATGAGCGTCGTGCGAAAGAGCTTCCGAAGGCACAAAGTGAACAGCGAGGTACGTAGGCCCCTACCTGGAAGTCCTTTTGACGGCTTTTTTGGTGCATTTGTGATTGTTGCCAGCTACCCGGCTCGGTTTTTGATCGATCCATTTGCAGGTCAAAGCCATGCAGCGTGAAGAGCTCCGAGCCAGCATGCGCAAGCCGCGTAAGCTTGACTTGGACGCACTCGGCAAGCCGCCAATGCCGAGCAGCGAAGCGCAGGCGGAAGAGCCGAAGCTGAAGCGCAATGTGTCAGAAGGGGGCACAAAGTTCTCTCGGATGTCTTTCGTGCGCCGCAGCGTCGGCAAACTTCGTCGCATCGTTCAGCCGCCGAAACCTGCAGGTATGTGCATCGTAGCGACATGATGCTAGTCAAGAGCATTCGCTGGATTTTTAGCCATGCCGCAACTTGGCAAGCTGTCAGCCGAGCGACCCAGTGGCCTCGGAAATCTTGCACTGACGGAACCAGAGGTCCTAACAGACAGGCCGCAGCCAATGGCAAACCATGGCAGAGTTGCTAACCTCTGCCGTAAGCCGATCGAAGAAGTCATCGTGTTGGCTCTTGCAGCGCCACATGTTCGAAACTCGCTGGTAAGAATGCTTTCGTAACTTGGGAGAGGGGCCTGTTTGACCCATTTTAGGAGTTCACCCCTTGTTCCCGACCTCCATCCCCATATCCTGAAATCCTGCGTACGGGTCTGGATCAACATTGTCCATTTCAGGTTTCTCAGTCACTGTTTGCTGCAGGACTACAGAACGTGAAGTTCGAGGAGATCGCCGTCAAGGTGAGTCATCTCGAAGAACCAGTTTGGACTTAACCTGTAACATTTACATGTATAGAACGCGGTCCATCCCACCATACTGAGGCAGCTTGAAAGAGCCGACGTGGTTGCGGCGTTCTACGCCAGTGATTCGTACGAGTCGACTGCCGCGCTCGGAGGTTTCTTCGTTCCCGTGGTCGAGCAGCTCTGCAAGAATGTAAGTGGGTTCAGGTGATGTCCAGAAATAGTATGTCTTGTAACCGTGAACATCAAAGGAAATTCTGATCGTTTGCTCATCAACGTAGCATTTCCCATGGGTCAAATGTACTTGATTTCAGAAGCCGCTGCTGATTGCGGGAATTACCGCCACCGATGAAGGAAAGCATGCCTTGAAGCGGACAACGTCGAGGCTGCCCCGGCTGCCGACGGCTCACTTTCTATCGGCAAACGAGAGCAATCTCAGCGATATGGTACGCGGCATTTAGGCGGTGCAGAGCTATCATCCAAGGTTTCGTTCAGATTTCCAAGTGCTTCGGCAGCCCAAGTTCGCAAACACCGAGTTCTGCGCCTGCAGCAAAATCTTCCAGTCCGCGCAAGGCCATTCCAATTCAGGAGTCCGTCCTGGAGTACGCTGAACCTAAGAACGACCGCTGCGCCATCATGTGAACTTTGCACTTTCTATTATCTAACTGTGCCTCATTTTATTTTGAACTGATGTTTTGGATGCGTAATCGTTGAATGCTAAGCTACTGAGAGTTCTCGTGTGACCCGCATAGTAAGCACTTGGCGCGGAACTGGGGCTATGCGGGAATGGTGTCTTCTTTTCTTAATCGGATCACCAGATGCACTTTTAATCGGATCGAATAATGCTGTCCCTCATCGTTTGTGCTTCTCCACAAACTGCAGTACGATAGGCAAACGTTAGATGCAATGCAACAACTACGATAACGGAACTCTGCTGATGCTATCTCATGCTGCTATTTTCCGACGGCAGTACGCTATTCTTTCGCGGCTGTACGCGATACGTGGGCGGATTGCCGGACGATTGTTTACCGCTAGTTAGATGGTTGTCCGGTAGTCGTATTCTGCAAGCGATTAGCGACTGTTCTGAATGCCTACCCTGCAGGCTTTTGGGCTTTGTTATAACGCTTACGTCTTCCAGTACATTATTGAACAGGCGATGGCGTCGACGGATGTTACAAAACGACTGTACATGCCGAACGACCTCGAGTAGTTAATGCCGGAAGCCTTAATCGGTTCCTTTGTTCCTGTGCTTTTGTCCGAGCCCTTCTCCACCGTTATGAACGATCCCATTGCCGACTTTCTTACCAATTCGTAGATGATGCACGATGCATGCGGGAGAAAGTTGAGCAGCAACTCAGATGAGATCGCGTACACAGTGAAAGCATTGACCTAATCTAAGCCATTTCCTTGCCCATATGTTTTGCTTACGTGGCTAAAAAGTCGCTTTCGCTGAGCCGTCGTTACCGACTGCTTTTTGTACTCGTCACGCAACAATACGACAAACGCTAGCGAGCAAGCAAAGTTCAGCGTGCCGAAGATGGAGCGAATGAAAAACTGCCAGTCATCGGGTTGACCGAAGAAACACACCTGATCCTCCTTGCAGGCTGAAACCAGAAGGGCCTGGCGCTAACGAACTAAGACTCACGTTCCGGAGTCGGCGCAAGCTGTAGGTAAATATTCATGCATGCGATCGCGACTATTATCGCGGTAACAAATGCACAAAGGATCGCTGCGAATACGGGCCTATAGCGAATCCCAAGAAGAATCATGAGACAGCGATCAAGCGCTAGGAAGAAAACCATGGCGGGGATTCCGCAGGAGACTGAGCGTTCACCAATAATGGTCTGTAACTTTCGGTTTTAGCCGTTGCGATTATGAGGATGGGACGCCCTTGTGACCTAAACTTACCCACAACGCGACGGCATAGTAATACTCCAGCTTCTCAAGCCTCCAAAACAGCGCGTTGAACGCGCCGTACGGTAACGCTGCTATGTCCTCAATGATCCAGAGCACGACGAAGGCCTTCAGCAGCACCGACATTCCGCTGTGAACCATCCTTTTGAACATGGAGAGAAAGAGACACAGCGAGACGAAGTGGAAACCGAAGGCCGTAATGGATTGGAACAAACGGAATCCATAGTTGAAGGTGACCATAGCTCAGAACCAACTAAATAGACTGAGCTGTAGTACATGAACTGTAAAGCGCAAGTAGAAGAATGCGTGTGCTAACTCTACAAATGGTTTCTTCATTTCGCGCGAGCTAAAAGAAAGTGCAGCTTAAGACACGAACCTCAACAAAAGTGTCCCTAGAAGTTGCGTGGTGCAATGTCACATGGGACGCTACGAGCCTTGACTTACCGCTAATAGCTTCGAGCATTTGCCCTTCGCTACGGATATAGACACCGTATTCCTACCACAAAACGTTTTCGGCCCAATTAATGTGATAAAAATGTAAGCCTTTCAAGCACCAATGCGTCGAACAATCGCGACGTACTTTTGTCGCACGTTGCTTCCGGTGTTACCGTATTGGAAAGGCGTTTTGTCGCAGTACATGTTGCCCAGCGGATCTTGTTTGTTTTGGGGGGAGTTTAGAGGGAGGAAGGTCATGCAAAATTTTCAGGCTACATATAGATAAATCTTCGCACGGTGGGTAGTTGGGGGACACCCCTCTGAAGTTCTCCCCCTATGACCAAACAAGAGCCTGTCTAGTGACTGTAGAAGAAAGATGAGAGCAGCGTCATTGCAAAGAAGAGCCGGCTCGTTCTATTGGCTAAAACATTCCCAATAATTCTCACTCTACGCTAGCGAGTCGTTAGACGTACACTTCATGTCCCTTTACTCTACTTCGGGCTGGTATGATCTGTGGTTAGACATTCTTACAGTATACCTTAGCGTTGGAACCAGACGAAAATTTCGTTCTAAGAAAGGTAATATGCTAAGGCCCTTTGTCGTCGAGATCAGTTTTGTAGCAACAAACCCACTGTTTTCACCCTGCCAATGAAACAATGGCACAAGCTAGAATGCATCGTTCAGCCAAAACCATCACACGCATGAAGAATGGGCATTGTGCGACCAACGATACCGACCACAAAATCGCCACAACAATTTATCAGGACCAGAATATCACCTAACGCACGTTTCATAGTGGCGCTTTGCTAGGTCGGAAAGGGTACCTGGTGTTTCGTCCCACGGCTCTATGCTGGGATTTGACGTTTGATTAAAGCTAAACCTGCCTCAAAAGTAGGCAGCGAGCTTCGTGCCGCGTGGACAATAGACCATCCGCTAAATGCCTACGGTGGGATCTCGATTGGAGTGCGGTGTCCACAATTTCAGCGCGGACTTTGTCAGAAAGGCACAACCAAGAACTCTTTTCGCGAATCTTGACACGCCAAGGTAAGAAAAGCTAAAGCATGTCCATGTGATGCTTAAGACATTCTTTTCGGCATTCGATGTTCAGTCATGAAACACGTTGTTATTGTATTTTCCGTGGCATACACGCTCGCATTCCTTCTATAAGGTCAAAGCGGGAAGCAGCATGTGCCACAGGGAAATCTTCCTTAGATGGGCGACAGTTGGTCTTTAATCCAACGAAAGACACTGGGATTGGCTACGACTCTAGAAAGTTCAAACCGCCTTCGCTTGGACCTATTTGAGCACCACGAGCGACTCAAATTGTCGCTGACGGGACATTGGAGAACTAATTGGTACTACAGTTCAAAGCGTGCTGACTGAAGGCTTCGGCGACGGACATACCTTTTCACTAGTCAGAAACAATGAAGAAAAAAAACGGTGAAATACACTTGTGTTTCACGAATGGTCTTGCGTACCTGCACGTTGCTCGGGCGAATTGTCCGTAGTCTCGATGGTATTCGCACTACACCCACTGAAATCAGAGTAGGTGTCGAAACCGTGTAATCGTTCGCGGAACCTTACATGCTATCCAGTCTGTTAAGAGAACAGTGCACTCGGCTAGTGGAAAGACTGAACCGTGACTTCAACAGGTGGGGCACTAGTTCAGTGTTGTCAGAGGATACAGTCTCCAGAACTTTCTCGCAACAACGCATTGTGCTTTGTGGATTTGCGCGGCAACGAAACATGCCTTTAAGCGTACCAAACCCGTCACCGCAACGTCTATTCGGTCTTATTACAACGTTGTAGTCAACTCGAATGTGAACGAAGTTTTATTTCAGACTACAAAGGGGTACGTAGTGCATAAGTGCGACCGTAGGGGACGACGTGACGATAATTGGGAAAAGCGTCTTGGACATTTGTGCTCACACCTTACGCCTAAAATGTTTATGACTTAGTTGATGCTATCTAAAATGTAGCAGCAATGCACTTACATGGGCTTCTTACCGTCGACCGTGACGGGAATCTCGAAACTTCCCTGACGTTGAGTCGCCGGTTTCGGACGACTGTTCTGTTCGATGCTCGATTTTTCGAAGACCTGCACGTTAATGGCGTCCGAGTTGCCTCCAGTGTGCGACTGTGGCTCATCAGGGAAGTTGATGCGGCCCTGCGCGCTGGTGTCGTAGGCCTTTTTGACCACCTCGGATACGCGTCCGCGGTTCTGATTGTCCATCGTGTGGTAGCGCCAAAATTGAGCATTAGAACCTTATAGTAAAACCCGTGCGTAGTGTTGTTCATGAGAGCGGATAAGAGGAAAAGAGGGGCATTTAGAAGGCTGAAAGTGTTGCGTGTTTTCTCGATCAAAAATGACTGTCTGCTCCTTTAAATGCGCGTCCGGCAACAAAAAAAGAAAACATTGCCAAAGTGCACTCCTAATATCTAGTGCAAGGAGTGCATTGCAATAGGGGCGCTTCATCCGCAAAAACAAGGCTGCACACCCGCGATATTTGTCTGAACTTATATAGCCGCTGTTTGCAAACAACGAAGTTCGAACGCCACGGATACGTGACCCAAATTGTGCCCAGTCTGCAGCACGCTCAAGTCAACAGACCTCGGATGAACAGCCGCTATCACCTGCATAAACAACAACATGATCAGCTGTGCGGCAAGACACGTATCCTGGCAAATAAGCGCATCACCTTAGCTAATTTGAGGTCATGATTGATTGAGGTCTTGAGTGAGGCCGGAAGTAAAACACACAGTGTTAATACCATCGTCTTTATTGGGTAAAATACGCTATGTACCCACAATCATGACTAGTCCATGTCACGGATGGATCCGATGTCGTTAATTAAGCTATGCAATGCTTCTCGAGGAGGCAGTCCTGAGGCGAGAAAGTGAATGGCAGAGCCGACGAAGTCTGCATAACTGCGAAGCCTCTCGCGGGTCGTTGGCACTGCAGTGCACTTGACGCGCACTTCTTCTCCGTGATGCGAAAGAGCAAGTATCTCCTAAAAGAAGGGGACGGTTCGCATGTCACAGTCATACTGTATGCCTTTTTCGACTTCGCAATGACAATGGGGCCACGTGTCTCAGCCGAGTTGACAAGCGCTTCAGCCACTTCGTCTACGGACTCTACAAAGACAGCCTACTGCCATATTGTTATTCACTGACATACTTCGAAGCCTTTCACAATCGGCGAAAACATAATCTACGTGTTGAAGCCATACAGCAGCGTTTTCCGGAATGAGGCTCGTGGAGATTTTGACATCGCTACCGAAATGCTGACGAAGTTCGCGTAGGCAGGCAAAAGCGTCTTCATTGTTCAGAATATCTGAACAGGTTGGCAGGAACCGACGGGCTGACTTACCTTCGATGTGAACCCAGCTGAAACCCGGAGAAAGATCCTTGATGAGATTGCATGCGGTGTCCGACTTCAGTGGATGAGGCAACTCGCCCGGGTAGTGGAACGACGTTATGGAGCTCTCGCGTTCATTCACGACAATGGTCGACCATGCCGGCCTTCCATCGTAAGCGGCGCACAGTGTAGTGTCGATACCTACGTCGGGTAAGTACCTAAAGGCCGCAGTAGAACTGCGCTGATTCGTTCCTACCTGTCAAATAGCGGGTTGACTTTCGGCACCGTGGACAGTAAAGAAGGAGTGTCTTGAAGGGTGCGCAGCGCACGACAAACGTCGATAGCGGTCCCGCCGATCCTGAACTCCTGGAATGCGCTGTTGAAGTATACTCACTTGCTAAACGCTGGTCGAGATTTGTTTACCTCGTCAATATCGGTGTCCAACTCTGAGTCTTCGAGAGGGTAGATTTTGGAGTAGAGGACGTTCTCGATGCGACAAGGGCCGACCACAAGAACCTTCGACTTCATAGTAACAACGTTGTAAATCTAAGGCGTATGTTCTGTCAACAGCTTCCCAGGGTATTCACCAGGAGCTAATTGGCTTGTGGCTGTTCGGAATGACACTCGCAAACAAAGTGCTTATCAGTTCCTTTCTCCAATAAAATTCTCTGCCGCCACTTGCAGCGTCCCGAATATACCCGGGTCAACAATGGATGCACAGCGACAAGCTAGTGGGCTGGAGGTCTAAGGGTCATATTGCCTCAAGCATCCAGCTCTGCACTAACCAACGCATGCACACGTGCAGCTTGCCGCATCCGTGAGATTGAGAAATTACCGAGGCAGGTAGAACCCAAACTGATGTAGAAAAATTTATGTTGTCGCTTGAATGCAGGATGTAGTCACAAGGATGAAGAATTGCAGATTTTTCTCGAGATTGTACAACGTAAGAAATAAATGGAGGTTCTGGGATACCGAAGGGCACCTGACGGAACATATGCTTCAGTAGACGAAAAGAAGTGACACGAAGGCCACAAAAGCCGCAATCATGGCGTAGGCGAGCAGCTTGAAGCGGCCCAGAGCTGTCTCATGGCGCGAAGTGATGCCTCGAAGTTCAGTAATGTGCTGGTCCTGCAACTCAGCGAGGTCCTGAAGCGCTTTCGTTGCGTCCACAAGACGACGGTTCTCCGCAGCCAGCTCTTCGATACGTCCTTTGCTGGCTTCCACAGCGAGCTCGCAGTTGGAGACAGTGAGCTTCGTGATCGTTGCCTCCGACCCAGCTGCGGCAAGCCCACCACGAAGTTCCTTGAGCTGCTCGCCATGCATCTCGACGCGCTTGCCGAGGTCGTGGTGGTCGTTGTGGGCGACGTCGATGGCCATCTGCATGCGGTCTGTCTTGCCGTTGAGGTCCGCCGCTGCATTCTGCAGCCCGGTCAGCTTCGCCTGCATCTCTGAAAATAAGTTAAAATGTGCTTTCTAGTAAATCTAACCATTCCCCTACCTTGGACGTCGTCGACAACGTTCGCTGAAGATATCTTCAGCGACAGATCTATCAGCATTCCATCGTACGCCCTCTGCTTCTCGCTGATCGACGCGACTAAGACATTGTCATAAGCGCTTTCCCGACGGAAGTACGCTACTTACCTGCGTCGGCAGTAGCGGAGGAGCGCACTAGGAAGCTGGCCTTCAGAAGGTCATCGGTGCCACCGCTGAATGGCTCGATGGTGACAAGCAGGCTCGAAGCGTGCTTGATTCCGTTGACATGCTAAAGATGCTGTACACCGTGTGAAGCCGCCAATAAACCTACGATGGCCGCCCCCTCGTCTGACAATAGGATCAGACGCTCGGCAAGAATAGCGCCTTCGCCTGCAGTTGCCACCTTGACCACCGCCAGGAATGCCGTTTTGCTGCTGACCTTGAGCTCCTCGCTGCGCAACAGGACCTAGAGGATAAAGTTTAGGCCTACTGCACACCGTGATAAGATTACACTACTCGAGCGGACATTCGATGTGTACCTGAACGTGAGGCTTGATGGTCCAGTGCTTGCTGCCGTCCCAGACGTTCAGTGGCGCGGTGACTTGGAACTCAGGCACGCCGACCTTTTTCCAAATGCCCGTGAAGGCTCCAGACACCTCGACATCGCCACTGAAAAATTGCTCGAGTTCATATGCTCTACTTCATGAGGCACTGGCACCTTGTGGACTGGGGATACGCCTGCACCTGCCGCAGGCGCCTGAGAAATTCACGGTGCGAAGCATCAGCATTTGCGCCTACATTCGCTGGCAGGAGATGCTTGAAAGAGTCGCTAAANATGGAAAGTACCAAAGGGGGACCAAGGGGATTTTTCGGGTCAGGGGATGGCGGGACGGTCTGCCGGGCCCGCCGGGCCTCGATTTGAGGCCCGCGGGCCGGGCCGGGCCTCGAGTTGAAGGCCCGTTGTGCAGGGTTGTACACTACTCGAGCGGACATTCGATGCGTACCTGAACGTGAGGCTTGATGGTCCAGTGCTTGCTGCCGTCCCAGACGTTCAACGGCGCGGTGACTTGGAACTCAGGCACGCCGTCCTTTTTCCAAATGCCCGTGAAGGCTCCAGACACCTCGACATCGCCACTGAAAATTACTCGGGTTCATATGCTCTACTTCATGAGGCACTGGCACCTTGTGGACTGGGGATACGCCTGCACCTGCCGCAGGCGCCTGAGAAATTCACGGTGCGAAGCATCAGCATTTGCGCCTACATTCGCTGGCAGGAGATGCTTGAAAGAGTCGCTAAATTTACGACAGAGGATCAAAATTCCAGTAAGAAAAACACACATGTTGGGCGAGTTCCCGCTCATCACGCCTTCGTTCGCTAATTCCATCGGTGCGGATTTGAACCGGAGTAAATGTTGTCGTTGCCGACAGAGGGACTAAACAAGTTAGCGTTTCTAACGATCAGCGCAACAATTTGGTTGATGCCTTCTTTCGGTTTACAAATTTTTACCTATGCTTGATACAGAGGTCAGAACGACAGTTGCCATCGTGATCTAGCCTCTCGGTGCACGACTTTAGCACGTGCTAACATGCTTATCCAAATTTCGAAAGTATATGTGCCCAAATTTTTTAGAAATATTCAAATTGCCAAGGTACGTTCGCCTACAACCGCAATGCAACAAATAAATGTTCGCCTTGTAGCTCTTAGAAAAGTTTGAACGATAGATCTTGAACAGTTTATTCTGGGTAATGATACCGTACAGGATGGAGCGTAGGCAAGCTAGAAGACTACAAAAAAGTCCATGTAATGATCGTTCAGATTGAAGCCCAGACGCAGAGGCTATCCAGATACTAAAAGCAGATATTACAGCAGGTAGACTAAACCCGGAAATGGACAGTATAATTGCTGAAAATTGCGTACCTCACTCTCTGCCTTCACAGCGCTGACGGTGATGTTGTTGTTGTTGGCCGAAGCTAGCCAGGCAAGGATTTCTTCGATGACGTCCACGACCTTCTTCGAAGCTGGCACTGACAAAGCGGTGACCTGAAGTCCGACGAAGTTAGATCAGGCAATCGGAGAGAATTCGGCTCACCTGAGCATCCCTCTTCTTGCGAATGCAGAAGGCTTCGAGCTCGTTCTTCGCGGTCACGAGCTGACGACGCTCCTCGTCCGCCTTCTTGAACCTAGCCGCTTCGGCGATCATGCGCTGGATGTCGGTAGCCGAGAGGCGGTTGAGATCGTGAGCGATGGTGATTGCGTTGCTGCTCTTCGTAGAACGATCTTCTGCGGTCACGTTGAGAATGCCGTTAGCGTCAAGCTCGAAGGTGACGTCGATTTGCGGGATACCGGCTTGAGCATGTTGGATGCCGCTGAGCTCGAACGATCCCAGACGATGGTTTTCCTTGACCATGGCGCGCTCACCCTCATATACCTACAAAATGCAAGTTATCTTTTTGTGAACCATCTCCCACCATGAGAAATTGCGGTAAATGACTTACCTGCAAGGTGACGGCAGACTCATAGTCGAAGCAGGTCGTGAAGTTGCGCACACGCTTGGTAGGAATACGTGTATTTCGGTCAATGACGTTAGCCATGAGCTCGCCTTTGATCTCAATGCCGAGAGAGAGCGGTGTGACGTCCACAAGCTTCACAGCTTGCAGCGAATGAGAGAGGTGATCCGACAGCAGTGCTGCTTGAATGGCTGCGCCGTAAGCGACGGCTTCGTCCGGGTTGATGGTCTGCTTCAACTGCTTGCCGCCGAAGAAGTTAGATAGAAGCTGACGGACCTTCGGAATACGAGTGGAACCGCCGACGAGAACAATGTCGTCAATTTGTGACTTCTGGAGGTTGGTATCATCCAAGCATTGTTCGACGCAGTCGATGGTACTCTGGAAGAGGTCTGCACAGAGGTCTTCAAAGCGGGCACGACGGATCTCAGCGGTGAAGTTAATGCCGTTGACGATTGAGAACACGTTGATCCTAAATGCCTTTCATTTTGCAGACATAGAATTTTCCTAGACAATCGCATCATCATACAGAGAGTCCACTAGTAACAAGCTAGGCATCGGACTTACGGTGCATGCTCGTAAGTCGATAGGCGACGCTTGGCAGATTCGCAGACGGCGCGAAGTCGGCTGCGAGCGTTGGCGTTGTCGGCGATGCTGACGCGGTGCATGCGCTCGAACTCCTTGAGCAGGTAGCCTTCCATGCGGTTGTCGAAGTCCTGGCCACCGAGATGAGTGTCACCAGACGTCGCCAGCACTTCGATGTTACCGCCCGTGATGGTCAGGATGGATACGTCGAAAGTGCCGCCGCCAAGGTCGAAGATCAGCACGTTGCGACGCCTTGAGTCGTAGCGGTCAATCCCGTAAGCGATTCCCGCCGCCGTCGGTTCGGCGAGGAGTCCAAGGACGTTCATGCCTGCAATTTCGCCAGCATCCTTGGTCGCCTGGCGCTGGCTGTTCGAGAAGTAGGCGGGTACGGTGATGACAACGTCGATGCGAGCGTCGTCCGGTGCACCAAGGTATGCCATGGCGGTCTCCTTCATCTTCGTCAACACCTAGAACGTATAGCCGTTTGTACCGTCGACCTGTCTAGATCATCAGATCCAGTAGCAAATTCGATGATCTTACCATTGCAGAGACCTCCTGCGGTGTGAAAACCTTCATCTGCCCCTGGTACTCCACCTGAACCCGCGGCGTACCGTTCCTTCCCTTCCACACCCTGAACGGCCAACTCTTCATGTCCGTCTGGACAGCTTCGTCGTCGAAGTTACGGCCGATCAAGCGCTTCATGTCTGAAAAAATAATATGTACTGTCGCGTGCTCATGCTCAAAAACCGCTTACCGTACAATGAATTCACTGCGTCTTCGAGAGCCTTCTCCTTGGCCGCCTTACCAAGCAAGCGTTCGTCCTTCGTGAATGCGACCCATGACGGTGTGGTACGATCACCTGTAACGAAGTTTCGTTAGAAAATGGCGGGTTTCTGCATTGGATGGAAAATAAAACACTTACCGTCGTCATTGGCGACAATTTCCGCCTTTCCATCCCTTGGCACGGCCACGCAGGAATACGTCGTGCCCAGGTCGATTCCGATGGCATATGAAGCAGCCATTGTCAGCTTTTGAATGAGCTATGAAACAGACCACAAGTTTCTTTGCTGCGAGGGAATATGTCGTGCACTCACAATTTAGCGTTCAGGCGTGTGAAGGTATCCTCCGTGCAAGCATGAGAATTACGAAATTTTGGGACTCAAAAGTATCGCAGCCAATGTTTTCGTTTCGAGATCTTAGGTGCGTATTGATGTTGTAAGTCACTTGTAGGGTCACTAGAGAGCAATCGATGGCGACTACGAGCGAGGGTTTTGGGGACATTTCCTGATGCCTGATCCCACCCGCTTGTTGGGGTAACAAGCCGTAAAAGTTTTGCGCCTACATGCAACGTTCTGTTTGGATTTCCTGCCGTGTTAAGAGACCGAGCGCTCTCGGACTTCTGAATAAGGCCGACATGCGCAGCATTGCAAATCACGTCATTACCGTTTAGCCTAAACACTATCTCCTTACTTTTCTCCAAGAACTACTCAAGATGGTGGCAATCGGGATCGACATTGGCAACGTCAACGCGCGCGTCGCACTTGCCAAGTCGGAAAGCGGCAAGGTCCGTGCTGAAGTCATCGATAACGATGAAGGTAACCGACTTGTGACGTTACCCCAATGACTGCATAATACTCCAAGCAAGTAAGATAAAATAGTGTTTTAGGAAAGCGATTTCTGCGTTCTTGTATAGCCTTTGCCGCAGAACGCCAGTTTGGCGAGACCGCTCTGCAGCATATCGACGAAAACAACATCGTCTACGGTGTGTAGTTGAGCAGCGTTAGCGTCGATTACCTGCCCGAACTTTCAGACTTGAAGCGTTTGATCGGCTGCGCAGCGAGGGGTCAGCTGCTGCAAAAGTGGCCTTTCAAGTGCTCGACATCGGATGGCGGGAGGGCGCTAGTCGAAGTGGTGTGCGACGGTCAGAGAGTAACGCTAACTCCCCAAGAGTTGTTCGCTATGGTATGATGTTGGGAGTGAATCACCCGGATCTGACTCACGCTTTAGATGCTGGAGAAGATGGATAGACGTGGCGGCCGTGCACGAGGATGCGTCAGCGGACAAGGACGTGCGTGCTGTTATCAGCGTCCCTGCCTCCTTCACGAGCAGTGAGCGACAGGCCATCAAGGATGCCGCAGCCATCGCTGGTCTCAAAGCAGTTCGCCTCGTCAATGACACCACCGCGGCTGCTGTCGCATACGCCATGCAGCGGCCGGTTGCTACAGCGCAAACTCTGATCATTTGCAACTTCGGCGGCGGCTCCTCCGCGATTTCTATCGTAACCGTTCGTGGAACCCATGTGGAAGTTCTAGCTACGGCCGGCGACTCACAGCTTGGCGGCGTCGACTTCGACCGATTGCTGACGGAGCATCTTGCCGAAAAGTACGCCAACGGTCAGATGTCGCCGAGCGCCCGTCGCTTGCTGAAGACCGAGTGTGAGAAGGCTAAGGAGAAGCTTTCGAGAAGCATAAGCACTCGGTAAATGTTTCTACTGACACCTCCAGCAAAAAAAGGCTTTCCAATGATCACTATTCTCGCCACGCTCTACCCCAGACATTAGTTACTCTAAGAGCTACGCGCTACCACGACACAATGACTGGGTTTTCAGCGTGGCAGTCGAGGTCGATGGTTTCAAGATGAACTCGGTCATCACAAGAGACGAATTCGAGCATGTGTGCGACGACCTATTCGTCAAATTCAAATCCCTTCTCGATGACTGCCTGTCTCGTGCCCCGATGCAGCCATCGAACGTCGATCAGATCTTGCTTCTCGGTGGCTGCAGCCGCCTTCCGAAGCTTCGCGAAATCGTGTCTGCAGCGCTCCCCGGAAAGGGCCTTAATCAAACGGTGAATGTGGATGAGGCGGTCGTTAGCGGCGCTGCGCTGCTGGCAGCCTCTCTCTGGCTGACGGAAGGTGGACGCCGGACTCCGTCCGAGATCTGCGGGCGAGGCGTCTACGTCGTCAGTAGCAAAGGCGAGTGTCTTCAGCTCGTCGCTCACGACAAGCAGATCCCAGCAGCAAAAACTTCCACTGTGTCCCACGCGTGTCCGGGCGGATTCGAACTGCGAGTAAGTGCCGGCTTCATGGCTGCAAGTGATTCGCATGAAACGTTTAGGTATGCGATGGTTTCTCAGAAGATCGTCTTGTCGAGTGTGCATCGACGAAGACCAAGTTCCTCACTGGACCCTCGTCCCTTGACATTACCGTCGACATAGACGCAGATGGTATCGTTCGAGCTGCTGCGACACAGAGCGGCTCACTACAGATAGATGTAGCTGTGACGGGAGTTAGGTTTGCGCCTCGGCGAAGTAATGTGGTCGGCTACGCTGTCTTCTGCGAGGGGAACGAACACCTGGAGCTGTATCAGCAGGATAATCTCACGCAAGATGGATCCCACGTCTTTCGTACGCTTGTGGACGGACAAGAACGCTTAGAACTAAAGGTACTTTCGCATTATTGCTGACATCACGTAGAGATTCCTTTCCGTGTGCCAAATCTACCTATTGCTCCAGAAATAACTAAAGTTAAGTTTGCAGATCCACGAAATTCGTGAAGAAGGGCACATCTGGAAGGAGCGAAAGTTAGCTCACTCGTCGCTCTCTTTCTTCGTCGACATCAATAGTCCTGTGCCCAAAGGTGCCGGCGTTACGGTGACTTTTACCATGGCACCGGACGGTGAAGTTCAACTGCGCGCGATGCCCCTGAAGGAGGTGTTGCGCGAAGACCTACCAGTTTCGGAGGCCTGTCGGTCGTTGACCAACGACGAAATCAAGCGAATGCGGAACGACGTCATGGCATTCAGGCTGGCCGAAACCAAGCGGGAGCAACTAGCGAAGGCGAAGAACGAGCTCGAGGCGTACCTCATCGCCACTGCTAAGAGGATCGAGGAGAAAAAAGTCAGTCACGCACTTCAATAATCCTTGCGTGTGCGTTCGACAAACATAAGTTACTTTGTGCGCGTCATGAAAACCTAACACTTTAGGAGCAACTGTCGAATGCAACCAGGATGAAGCTAGACCTGGAGAGGGCTCGACAGAAACTTGAACGGCTAAGCACAACCGAAAAGATTGTGGAATGCCATCAGGTACGTCTGACGCGAGCACTGCAAAGAAGACCAATAATCTTTTTAGGGATTAGCAGCAGCCATAGAGCGGGAACTCAAGACAGCAACAGAGCCGAAGAGTGGACGCAAAGAAGGCGATGCGACGAGCAAAGGCAACGTAGCCACCGAAAGCGACCTTCGCCCTGGGCAAGGTACGTACCGGCCCATTCCGTTTAATGATTCACAATGTAAACTTAAGGCAGAGCCGGCAGTAGTTACGTCACCACTCCTCCTCAGCATGTCGTCAGGGAATCGCAGTGGCCCGGTAGTCCTGCTGCTCAAAGAGCAGCCCACGATCATCTTGACGATCACGAACGCAAGGCGCCACCGATCAACGCGTAAGCATCGGCTACCACCGCATCTTAAGCATAACAACAAAACTTTAGTTCCTCTCCGAGTCAGACATACTCCGTGGCAGGAGTGCGCACGCCTGAGCCGACCGATGCCAGGGCCCAGAAAGTTTTGCATGCTCATCCGCCGGTTCACGCGAAATGTAAGTCCCTTGTTGCGTAGAATATTAGGAGAAATTAATGCTGATATCATCGCATTTTTGCACTGGCTAATCATTTGCAGTGAATCTTACTAACGAACCGACCGCAGCTGACCGTTCGCCGTACGGTGCACCACAAGCGAAGTCGGCTGCCCAGACGTATGTCGATCACAACGACTCGTGGGATGCTGTGCACAACTTCAAGTAAAAGTGACGACGTTGGTAGCCTTCTTCGTTCTTCAGTTCTGTTGACTTACTTAAAACGTTTACAAGTTGATGCAATAAAATTTCTTTCAAAAAGTGCTGACCGCTAACGTTAGTTAAGGGTGCAAGTGAGCCATAACTGGCTTGCTAATGCTACAACAAATTAAGACAAGCCATGCAACACTTGTTCTTCTCGCAGGTATCAACTTAAGATACCTGATGGTGGATAGTTTAAAACGGTCTATGATGAAACGTTGCTTGCTTGCCAAAACTGACGCGTTAGTCCTCATGCCAAGCAATTGCATAAGGTTACCGCCATTGTTCATTTGTGTTAAACCATTGCTGGCCAATTGTGTATCGTTGAGTATTCTGAACTTTCTCGCTTCAATACGCGAGTCAGTCTGCCCGCTGACACTGAGCCATTCAGTCGTCAAAGCTCCGACACAAAATATAGCAAGTTTATGGACCACCTACTGCGACGTTTCTACGTCATTTGGATAGTTACGTATTGCTGAGATGCCAAAGTAAAACGTGAAGCACCTACCGAGTAAACATAAAGTTGCGCTGGTTAACATGAATGTACTAGGCAAGCAGAAACTCCGTGCCTTCGAGCCACGAATATTCGACATGACGCTCTCAGCTCGCTAGTTGGCTAGAAGCCTAACGCTTACGTCGTTGTAAAATGGACAACTCTGTTTTTATTCTTAGCTGGAGAAATGCAATCGTGACAAAGGCGCAAGCAATAGATAAACAAATGAAGAAGGAAAACGAAAAAAATGTACAGGAAAAGAGCCCGTATTGAAGTGCACTTCCGTAGCAGATCGGTTGGCAGAATCGTTCATGGTCGGTGCGTGTGGATGGGTGTCTATGGACGTAGAATTTGGTGGTGGCGACGCGGAGACGCATTTGCGGAACGGTCCCCGCTTCTTCTGGGATTCCTACAGGCCTGGTGCGCTGCATGCGCCGAATGGCACGACGCTGGCCGGACGGCTGCCGCTGAGGTGTTGCCGTCGGTCGTTCACTTCGTTCTGCACGAGGTAGTTCCAGTCTTCGTGACACACTGGCGGTGGAGCCGTGGGTAGCTGCGTCATCGGCGCCGTGGAGAACTCGTAGGGTGGAGGCGCTGAAATATCTTGCAGTTAGGTATTTGGTTGAAAGCAATGAAATTGATGGTTCGTAGCTGGCAACTTTGAGCTCTTCCAAAAATTATCTTCAGCAAGGGTAGTTTTGTGCTGTGTGTCCTTTGTCTTCCGTGTTCCGAGCCCATTAAGAATGTATGCTTGGGCGAAATGTAATTATTGTGTCATTGGCATGCACACAATTTTCTCCCGTGTCACATCACCGCTACGTGGCCACTCCGGGAACTAATGCCACCGGAAGCAAGGCTAATAAATCGCCAGCGTCCAGTGCTAGTGACATATTTGCGTGTCACCGGCATACATTTCATATCCGTAGCTGGATTTTCATCGGTCATGTTTCGCTGCGGGTACTTGGAACGCGATGAAGAATGTGCGAAGGGAGGCCCGATTGATGTACCGTGGCCTACGGTCACTTGAGAGCGGCACCCTGGGGTGAAGAAGGCAGGGCCTACAAAAATCTCATTGAGTGGTATTTTAGCTGGTTCATTCGGACCAAGGTATCCTCGTGTTTCACGCCCATAATCCGCCTAAACATTCTTGCAAACTCCGAAAATATTTTTCGCATATATCCGCTGTCACAAAACCTGCTATGTCTATCAATCACTCTCGTCGAAAGCGTTCATCGCCCCGTCAAAGAATAAAGCATGCTGATGTGACGCTAGTGACAGCATGTGATTGTTGTTTTAAATTCGCGTTGTTCGAGAACGCACCTTCATAAACCGCCGGAGGCTTGTGTATCGTCGACTCGACGGGACGGTACCGTGATGGAAAGTGCATCGTTCTCGGCGTGTCGACTGAAACAAACAGATAACGCGGAATAGCGATGGGGTCACTTACATGCTGACTTGGACTCGTAGAGCGGGCAAAAGGAGAGCCGCTTGCAGAGAATCGTGGCGATGGCGAAGAGCAGGATCGTCAGCGCTATGGCACTGATCACGATCACGGCGAGGTAGCTGAAAGGAATGCGTAACGATTATGAAGTCCGAAGGTACACGTGACTAGGTAGCTGACATGGCTGCATACGGGGCCTTGAGAAATGCGTGTCCGTATAGACTATACACCATGCGAACCTTCGCTTTTTCGGAGACCGCTATTCTTCCTTCTCTCAATATCTTCTCCTTTGTATCATCACTCAGTTCGCATGCTTCTCTAAGCCTAAGCCTAATTTAACTATTATGTAAGTCGTAAACTAGTGCCAGTGATCCGAACTTCAGGGTCCCCGCTGACATGCGCTACTGTGAATAATTCAGACTCGACATTGTTTCACAACGGGTCTCTGCATAGCGCTATTTCCGGTCGAAGTCTGTTCAAGCAGGCATGCCATTTAGCAGGACAAAAGGCCTTTTTTCGCACAGACCTTCGTATTGTTTTTCTTCGGCAGCGAAGATAACGATGCGGAAGCGAGAAAGCGTTGAGTGTATGAACTGAACTGATGCAACATGAATTTTACAGCGCTACGCGTGATCTAAGATTACCGATCTTCGGCCACTAGGTAGTTTTAGCGTAATTGTCTGAACGGTCTCCTCTGCTCAAAGTTCGCGTTATGTGTGTTGCTTGGCCCATTTCGCCACGAACATTTTCCGGTAATTGGGTCACCAGCTGCAAGTAGCTGTCACAGCTGGAGCGCCTGCTAGTGATAAAAGTTTACGAGTGCGGAAATGGCGCCATAAAGTGCGGCACGCACTCTCTTTAGAACGCGCTACGAGCGTGCGGAACTGCCGCTAGTTAGGATCGTTGTAGCGACCAATTTTGGCTAATTGGGCACGAGGAAATATGCGTTCGAGCATTGCGGTCGGTGGGGGCTTACATTCTAAAGAAGCAGAAAAATAATTTTCGTTCATTTCAATCTAACAACTGACTAGGAACAGGTGATTTTGATGCCTAGAGCCTTCCGAGCCGCGATAACCATTCTTTACTTTCTGACGACTAACAGTCATTGAACTTCGTTCTCAGGCTTTTATCGCAATTTTCATGTGAACTAAATTTGGCCTACCCGTGGGTCCATAGAAGCGAGTTCATTAGTGACGGCTTTGTCTTCCTTCTTCGCATACAAATGAAGCGGAAAACGTTGTCACCTCGGAGCGTTGCTAGTCCCTCGAAAACCCTTTCTCAAAGCCATTTCCTTTAAGCCGCGCTTCGTAAAGTCGGCATTGTCTTCTCGCGACGGAAGGCGTCTTCTCTGCTCGGGCTTGCAGGGCCGCGCAACAGTCGGTGGCCCACCCATTTCGGCGGCAGGGAAATTTCGCTTCCGGCACCGTCTCAGCAGCGAAAAAGTCAACGCGTCGCCGCCGGATGCACGGACGGACGGGGGAGAAGAAAGCGCGGAAATTAAATTCACCAAATCCCGTGGGGAACCAGTGTCGCCGGCGCTCCGAAACGCCAAAAACGAATCGCGCCCTCGATTGTGCGAAGCGCGGCAAAGATTTCCGGGAATCGGACCCGGCGCAAGGCGAGCGTAATCCGCTTTAACTTGGCGCCGCTCAAGGCTAATCCAATTGGGAAAAATTCGTTGAGGAGATGCATTGTTATCGGGTGCCGCTGACACGCAGGCCAGCGGATTTCCGCCAGGGACAACTGTAGCCGAAACGATAAGGATGAAGTCAAGACCGTAGTGTATTTTGTAAAAGCCAATACACAAAACTTAAATTTTTTGAAAGTTGTTGTGGTTTGCAACACGTCCTGGGCTCAAGTTTTCGACGATTGCACTAAATTCATAACCTCGCGACCGGAAAAAAATCTGACGCGCAATCCGAATATTCATTTTTTTATGCCGATGCTTTTTCTGCACTCAATCGGTGCCTTGACCTCGATCCCGCTATTCATCCGGCGACGGTCCCACCAACTGTCACACACACATTGCTTGCTTATGCGCGCCCTGTTTGCCAACCGTGCGCGGCTCCCATTCAGCGCGCAAAACGCTCAATGCGCCTGGGCAAACGAAAACTGTTTGCCCGGTTTCGTTGTGCCGCAAAAAGCGTCGGGAATCGCATTTCGCTGCACAAAGTCACATTACGGTCCTCGCGGTGACACTTAGCCGCAGCCTTGAAACTCGTGCAGGAAACAGCTCGAATGTTAAGTGTTATGCGAGACCAAAAGAGCGCATGAGAGCTTGCGTCTTAGTGAAAGCCATTAAGGATGGTGTCTTGAATTTCACATGCGAAAAGGGAAATTGAAGTGTTTAAGAAAACGTACACGCATCCCCTGCAAGCCAGGAACATTTTTTGAATGCAAAATGGTGAACTTGAAGAGAGGGAAAATGTTATGCACTGGCCAATGTGCCAATGGTTGTCGAATAACACAAGAACGCACATCGCATACGACTAGTCGTGCCCAAATACTAGGTCGTAAACGCAGCCGAATTCTATACATCCACAATTGTCGCATTGCCTGTATGGGCCCTCGATAATCTCGTCGTCTTTCATGTTGAGCTTAGATCACACCGTGTTTGCTACCGTTTTCTTCACCAGTCACTCCTGAAATGCTTCCAGGGTTGCATGCTACAGACGCCAAAACAATGCCCTCAGACGCACTCTTTACCCTTTCCCAACCGTCGACGAGTGACATTCTCGACACTTAATCCCTAGCGAGAAGAAAGTGCATAACGGGGAAAAGCACACTAATGAGGAAGCAACAGGAATAATGAACCTCCCCACCACCGCTGGCCTAATGACGCTCTTTGTCTAGCCATTTCGCTAGCGTGTCTCGCAACTTTTGTGGCGGCAAAGGTGACGCTGCCGGATGACTCACTTTTTGAAGAACTGCCGACGCGCTTCGGCGGCGAGCTGTGACGCGAGCTCCGCTTGTCGCTCCAGCGTGCAGCAGTAGAAGGCACCGGGAGTGATTTGCGACGGACAACAGGCGACCTGGTCAGCGTCGTCCTGAAAGCACACGGCTATCAATCACCCGCGGGGCGTAGATAAATAGCGGTCATCAAAGCATCCTGTGTCCGCACCAAGGGGTACGCAGAAATGGCTAATCAGAGATGGCCGCAACAAGATTATAAACTTCCGAATCTACGCAGCTTCGATTTCGCATTTGAAGTTTTCTCGAAAGACCACGAGAGCTTTTGTCAGTGTATGCCATAATTTTGGGACCAGCTGATGTGCGAACCATTTTACAAACGGACGCAGCAGTCTCTGCCCAGTCTGCACCTACCTTGAAGTCGGGACACGTCTTCGGCTTGTACATGAGTGTCTTTGCGGCCGCGCTCCCGGAGTTCACCTCTTCAGCGGTCGGCGCACCGGGCAGAGGGCAGACGTCTTCGACGCTTAATTGCAGTGCTAATGACAATGTGGCGCCCGCGAGGTATCCTCCGACGATCCTGCGCATGTCGGCCGTCGATTAATAAGTGGCTGCCGGCGGCGGTAGCTATGATGAGCTGCGTGGCACTCGGATGAGCTTGGTAATTGCTGACGCTCCAAGCGGCTCGCGGGTTGGAGTAGCCAGTGCTGTCGTCGATGGCTGAAACCAGGCGAGTTTAAGCGGAACTGCGTATGCTTTCACCGGAAACGCGATAGGCGAAAGATTCCACGTAATTAATTCACGCGGGGATAGCGGCCGATGGCCATCGCGGGAACTCTGTAAGTACAACTCGTAGACGGAGACGCCTGCGCGCGTAAATATCAACAAGGGAATAGAAGCGCAACAGAGAGCAGTCACGTCGCTACTTTTCGCACGACACAGCAAGACGAAAAGATGGCGGTCGCGATCAACGGTAGCGCCGCTGAGACAAAGGCGCTGAGCGACTGCGAAATCAAACCCACAAAAGAAGTGTAACAACAGAAATGTCAAAACATGACAGTGAGAGCCAAAGGTGAGCGCAACAAAGACAACACAATTGGTAAATTTCATCCTTCACCAAACGTTTTAAATTTTTTGCCGCATATCAATGACTGCGGCCGTTGGCAACAGAACCAGCAAGGAGTGCACTAGTGAGCCAGGGTACAACAGGATTTTGCGTAACGCTCTGGGCTGTGAGGAGACGTTGTGTGACCAAATTTTCTCTCTTCCGTATCTCCCAAACCGACAGCAAGTACGAGTGGTTTTCGAGGATTAAATACATCTGACCGAATCCGCGCGTCGCCCGACTCGGACCTCCGACGTCGGCGTTGCGGTCCGCCGCGTAGTGCCGTTGGGAGCGGCGCGTGGGAAAACACGGCACCGAATGCATACTTAAGCGGAATTGGCGCCACTGCAGCGCGGATTAGAGATGCGCATAATCGATCCCAATGCGCCGCGAGCACTGCGACACCGGAAAAAGCGCTGCGTCGTCGGAGGAAATTAAGACATGCGGCTTAATGAGTGGCAAGCAGAGCACGCGTGCATTTCTTTAATGGTTTGAAGGGTCGGAGAATTGTTAAGTGGTGACCGTGAGTGCGCAAAGTTGTTGTTGGTTATAGGTTGGCGGCACAAACAAAAACACGCACCGAACGGTAGACACAACTTCATGATGGTATCGTTATGAACACGCACAACAAGGTAAGTTTTAATAGGTAAACTGGAAGTTGCTGAGCAGACTAGCAGAAACGAACACATTTTAGCGTTAGTGCTTGAAAAAGCGGCAGCGTAGTTTAAGGACCTATGAGATGTTACCGAGCAAGAGACAATGTTCGTTAAGCAGCGAACTAAGGAGATCGAGAGGCTCAAGCAGAACGGAACGTATCAAGCCATACGAACGAGACGAGTCCGAAAACACCAGTATAGCCGCAGTCGCAAAAGTGCTGACGCTGTCCGAAATCCACGGGGAATTAACGAGGCACATATCAGCTGAAACCTTCCTAGCCGCCGTCGTTGGCAACAAGAATGAGCAAAAAGTGTCCACCACAGTCAGAAGTTTTCAGAGCTAATAGTACGTCTTCCCCGGAAATTATAACTGCAATAACTGCAACACGCATAAAGGGCGACCCAAATGCTGAGCGAAGACAAATTTTCCCGAAAGGCCAGAGACCTCGACGACGGGGCATAGAAAAGTGCAAAGCATGCCTGAACTCCGCAGAGGACATCACAACGCTTAATGAACCCCATACGTGAACGTTTGAAACATCCAGTTCAGGGAACACGTCAAAGAACGAGATAACTCGGGCATTCCCTGAACATAGACGCGCCATAACTGGCATGAAAGCGCGCCAGAATTGACGCACACGGATGCGACGGAGCTTCGAGGCCGCAATGGACGCTCGATTCAAACCTCAATTCGCGCGTCGTCGTCAGCTTCAAGGCCACCAAAAATGGATCCAACAGTGCAGCTTGCGGCTACGACCTTGCGGCGCGGCGCAGCGCGTGATTTATTTTAGTGTGTGTACAAACCGTAAAACGAGGACACCACGCGACACCTAAAGGCGCGTAAATATATCAGTGTGCGCGCAAAAGGAGCGGGAGATTCGCGCGGACAATGCGCTTGGGCCTGGAACTGTCCTACAAGAGGTCCTGGAATAACACGTGCTGCATTGTACGCCGCAGTGCGGGCCGCAGTCGAGAGCATATTAATCGCAGCGTTGGCGCGGAATCGATTCCCTGCATCAATTCGTGGATGGCCCTCATCGCGGAATGGATTGGGAGGTGGGATCGTGAGGGACAAGCGAGAGCCATCGCTGCCGCACAGGACAAACAAGTGTGGGGTATGTGAGGCGTATGAGGGAAGTCATCACTGAACTCGCGACCGCTCTCGCCTGCTCTCTTCGCGGTTGACCTGTCGAGAGCCGTGGACAGGCGGGCCATAGCGACTTTCCTTCGCGAAAGGCGCTTTTTGGCCGCCATCCTCTGATCACCCGGCGGACCGCCGCCGTTCAGATGGCGGTCGGGTCGCGGTAGCAGCCTTCGCTGCCTACCGCCAGCCACCTGACAGCGGGGTCCTTCTCAAAACAGTGCGGCTCCTCCGGTAGTGGCGGCTGCGGAAGAACCGGTTCCAGGAGCTGAAGGAGCAAAAGGTTAGGTAGGTGGCGCGCTTATCTTTCGCGACACAACGGCGCAGAGGAACGTGCGAATGAGCGCGACGACGAGCATCACTCGATGGCAGCCACTTAATTATGCGATGTGCGTCAATAAAAATATGCGACGCTCGAAAAGCGAGTCACGGAAGAGTGGAAATTTTTAAGCGCGACAACGTGGTCAAGGCCACCAGCGGATGGATGTTCGAATGCATATGAATGAGGTAGCCTTTAGCTGCAAAATGCGGATCTTCTCCGGGGTTAGGCGGAGAGAAGTCGAACGAAGTGTGACGACCGAAACCAACGCGCAAAAATGTCGCAGAAAGACGAAATGCGCGGGGCTCTGAGAGGCGTAGTTTTTGTAGGACTTCTGTCGAAACGCAAAATGTATTGCCCAGAAAAACACCGCTAGTCGAACAATGCACTGCGTCCCGAGGATGAACCTCTATAGCGGTCCGGTTTCGCGCATCATTCGGCGCCCTTTGATTTCCTTATCTCCTTCCGCACGCGTCGCTACCGAGCGGTGATGAGTTTGCGAGGCTGCCCTCTACGAACGCGCAGGTGATTCACGGCATATTAAATGCCCGACCCACGCGGAAAGTAAACAAAACACAGTTGGACAACCGAAACACCTGCCTGCTAGGACGTCGATTAATAGAGTGGAAATTAGTTATCGAAAAAGCGATGGCCCGAAGGGACGTTTGAGCAGTGACCAACGCTTCAAATTTTTGGTGGCGTTCCCATATCGAAAAGGCAAATAAACAGTGAATCCTCCACCATTGTGACTAAAATAGCGAAAGGGAAGCAATGCCCGAGGACGTTCACACGTTCTCACTGTGTCACACTGATGTGCACCGTTACAGGCTGCGGGAAGAGGGAAACATGCTGGAAGAGCGCATTGACTGACATTCACGATTATGATTTTTGGCGGAAAAAAGGGAATTTTTTAATGAAAAAGTGCGACGCAGAGTGCAACAAAATGAGACCAACGGTCATATTAAAGAACAAGAGGCTGTTAGTGTATGACTGAGTTCATTATTGACAATCCATTTAATGGCGCCACATTGCCTTTGTCACCAAAATGGGTGTAAAAAGCCACATGGTCGACACAGAAGGTTTGGATTCTCGACTCTTCCGTTCTATCATTAAGCCACGTCAAGACCTAATCGCTCGCAAGGACGCGCCGTTTGGTTCGCTTGGAAAAGCGTCGTTCTGGCATTACTCCTTAAACAAAATAAAACTGAAGGAAGTTCCCGAAAAGCGAAGCGCATCTGATTAAGACAAAGGAATGCCGGCATAAGCCCCGGGAAACAATGCCGCGTTCCCGGTGCTCGAGCGGGCCAGCGCCGCAACCTCTAAAAGGGTTTCAAGTTTCTGGTGCAGACGGCCGCCGCAAAGAAGAAAAACGGAGTGCAGAGGAAACAACCGGCCGCAGGCCGCAAGCGTACTACTTCAAGAAAACGGCGCCGGAACGAGGCGGTCTCGACTCGTTCTCGTCCACTCACCCACCCGACCACCCGGCGGTGGGCCACCCGAGGGAGAGCGTGGCGGTGGCGCGACGGATGTGGCTTACGGCCTTCGTCGCCGCCGGAGCCGGGAGCCGTGGCGGGTGGGGTTTCCATTGCGGCTGCGCTGGCGACACTAGCGGTGACACGCAATCCGCCGCACAAATGGATGCTGCGACGACGACCCACCGCCGCCGCGCACGGAGATGCTTATACTCGCTCGGTCGCGAGTCGTTGAGCTCCGAATGGGGCGGCGGCTATTCTTTGCGCGCCCGCGCGGATGGAGGACGCAATTTGGATGAGATTGCGTGAGCCCGCAGCGCGTGAGCCATGAGCGAGCGCCAGCCGCAACTAGATCAAGTTCCGCGACGCAGCGGGTGCGCAGCGCACGCTACCCAAAAGACAACAATTTGCGCGCACTCTCAGCATGTGCGAATTGCGAAGATGTCTTTACTGGAGATGGCAATTATTCGGGCTTTTTTGAACAGAGGTGGAAATAGTGAGTGCTGCACTAGCGAAGCGGTCAACCGTTGTACAAAACAAATTATACCGGGATTGTGAGTAGCAAGCACTAATTTACAGTCAATCACTAACATTGCCCCGAGGTTTTCCCCAAAGAACATCGCTATCCACGAGGGCCGCAAATCCAACACTGCGGTTGTCATTGCGTACATCCCTTCCCGCATGCGGATCGTATTGCGCTGCGACCCTATCTCACGTGGTGGCGTGCGATCTTTTGCTCCCTCAGAGACATTCTGATGAGTTAAGGCCGGAAAGTGAACCTGAGAAGATTATGTCGTGACCTTCCTGAGGAGGCTAGATCTGGAAGCAAGATCTGGGAGGGTTAGACATGCGCGTATACGAATCCCTTCAGGGTGAGGGAGGAAGAAGCCAAATTTCGAAACAAGTTGGAGGTCAATGTGGAATGCTAATGAACCGGAACATTAGAAATTCCCATGTTTAGCTTCCTTCCTTTGCTTGCAATATTCAGCTTCTATGCTTGAGCTTCCCAGGTTTAGCTTAGCTGAAGGATAGCGCTGGGTAGTAAAGGTGGGACGCTAAACCATGGAAGCTAGACTTGTGAGGCTAATCCTCTTGTTACGCACAACATCGGATTATTAGGGTGGTCCTGCAGGGCCAGGCCGACCCCGCGAGGGCTAGTAAATGTAAGAGCCGAGAAGCAGAACGAAGTACCAGACGTAAAACAGAGACAGCGGACGTATTTCGGCATTTTTAACGCGTTAGAAATCTTAGTAGGAACTTCAAGGCGCCTCGTTTTGTCACGCAACTGGCGAAAGAGTTGCCCTGATTAGAGAAATTCCCGTAATGAACTCCTGCTGAGAATCAAACGGAGCTACCGAGGCGTGCTTTGCCTATTGTTGCCTCTTTCTCACACATTCACAACCTCTCCGCTTGCAAACTTTTCACTGCTACAGGTTGTATGAGGGACACCATGTAACAGCGGATAGACCAGAAAGTAATCTTCAAGGGAAGCAAGTTGCATGCAACTTGCTAATCACTCCGCCGCGTAAGGAGATTTCTCCGTAGTCCTCTTCAGTGAACGAGGCGTGTATGCGTCAGAAGCGGGAGGAGTCGCTATCAGCTACCTATTTGCCAAAAAGATTAAGTTCTCGTACGAAGCCTCCTGTTCGCCCGTGACCTCCTTGCGCGGAGGGTAAACAAATGCAGTCTGTGGATTAGCTCTGTTTACCTTTAGCGGCAGTCAAAAAGCTACCTTGAGGGATTGACTTCAAGTGTCCTCCACAATAAGGATACCGCAAAGTGCTATAGTGCGAACGCACCCTAGGGCGATAACGAATCTATGTGTATTCATTTCATTCGTGCGGTGCCCTGCGGGATGAGTCCACTGATACGAAACAGTTCGGCCATATCGCTTTTGTTATTTTTCCTTTTTTTTCTCGGACACTATCGGCATTGCTGTCAAACACTCATTGTTTATTTTCCACTAGGCCTGGGAAAGCAATCATAACCCCTTGTCGCGGAAGAACAACGCTCGAAAGTCGCAAAACGCGTCCGATTCGGGCGATGTTGGCGATAAAAGGACAGCAGGTAATTGGCAGTCGGTAGCCCTGAAAATTTATCAACAAATGGCATGAGGGCACACTGTCGCTGTGAGCTTTGAGTTTAGCCTGCTTTCGATGCACTCATGTCGTGCGCTTTGCACCTTCAACGGTAATGAATAACAGCTAATATTTGCAACGGGGCTGAGCAATGCTCACCGCTGATCAAAGTAAGGTCCCTAAAGAATTGGGACGCGAAACAAGCATGGCTGTACCCAAACTACATACATTTACGATGCAAGTCAGGAGTACGCTGAATCTTCTTCGACCGAATCGCATGCATGAATGCAGGAAAAAATTGAATGGAAACAAGTTGTTAACATGGTACTGTTTTGAGGTAATAGGTTTCGGCCCTTTAAACAACAGACCTATTATCCCGGGAAACCAGGCGGGCCTCGTCATTGACGTACCTGGATTCCTACGTACTTCGCATTTCACGCTTTGATTTACATTGTTTTGACATTAACAACACGAAAAACGCTTGTGTGTCAATTAAAGTCGCAATGTTCTTGGAAGCTCTCTTATCTGCAAACAGAGCTTACAGAGGCGCACACGAATCCACATGCCCTCGTCGATACCGCCTTGACTGTTGGGTGAACTGACTCGTTTTCTGGTGACGTGACAAGAGAACACCCAACAAGTCTTACATGGCCCATCGGGTATTCACAGACCCATTTTTATATCGAAACATGGTGTTGCATTAAATGTGACGGCACCCGATGAGACGTCCATCTGCGTTTGAATTTGCGGGATTGGCACAATGTTATCAGCTGGTATAGGCCCAACGGTCCGCATGCACGTCGTCGGCGATCGGATTTCTCACCCTCTCATAGGCCCGATTTGCCCTCTCGGTCAGGCATAATTCTCGACACTCCGATGTCACAACTAGCTCCAGATATGTCGTCGTTGTGGGACTCACGCGAGTTGCTGGAAACCAAAGAGTGGGAGAAGCGTAGGCGATCCTTAGACCTAGCCAAATTCTTCTGCGAACCGGTCGGTTTTAAAGCCGTCTTTAGTCTCTCTATGCTTGTTTTAGGCACGTCGAAACGACTACGATTTGCGACAGGCGGAAGCCGAGTTCATCAAAGAGTCGGGGCGACTCGGAAACGTCTACTTCTTCGAAGACATACAACGCTGGGCACCTGGGGACCTGGCTGGAAAGATGGCTGAAAGCATAGAGGACGAAGATTTCGTGATCGTTATGCGCACTACTGACGGTCTTCGTCTGCGCGATCCATCCTTTGCGGAATGCAGCACGGTTAGACTACCACTGCTTCATGCTTTTCAATCCGTCTTAGGCTTCATGCAAGAAACGTTCGCGTCGCTGTCGGAAGCACGAGAAAGCTATGCGGAAAGCCAAGGCGGATTCTGATGGCGGTCCCCAAAGAATCACGGTGGAAGACATCCTTGCAGCGACCGGTGCCACCCTTCGCGACTTCGAAGTTCGCGGAACACCAGACGACGATGCCGCATCGCATCGCGCCCGTCTACGCGCCACTGAGTATGCAAGAATCGGGTTGCTGGAGCGAGGCTTCACGGTGGTCGCGGAAGCCGAGATGGCCGAGGTCGCCGAGCATGGCTACATGACTGCATACAGGCCACCGGGACCGGTGACGATCAGACTGCCGTCTCCGTTCGATGACTCAGGTATAGGGACACGATTAGCGGCATGCAGTCCATTATATTGCGAATTGGTTTCAGAACTCATTGCCTCTTCCACACCTCTCGGCGCGATCCTGAAAAGTGCTTCTCCTGCGGAAGAGGTCACGAAACGACTTCGCTGCGTTGAGGACACGCTTGCGCTAGCGCGCAGGAAACTCAGTGGGAAGGAGGAGACTTTCGATTTGAAACGTAAATGTAAGTCTTGCTTAACACCCTACACATTCTGTCTTCTCCGAATTATTTGCAAACCGCGGAATTTCATAAACCGCAAATAACTGTTTGTAGTCAATTTTAGCCCGCTGTTTTGCCCGGTACAATATCTGTTCAGTGGCCGACAAAACGATGCTGCTTGACGAGCAAGCCAGGGAGCTTCAGAAAATGCAGAAGGAGCTTCAGAAGACGCAGAAAGAGCTTGCGGAACTATCCGATTCAGTTCAACGTGCGATCTCTGGCATGGATCAAATGCAGCCGCAGCCTACCACAAGTATGGCAACCATGGAAAGGGTCGACCGTCATGACCATCAAGTTACAGGTCAGTACGAACGGGGCGATCTTCATCGTCAGCTCGGTCAACGCGTCGGCGCAATGCTGCGGCAGGTCGAAAGCGGTGCAAAGAACGCGAAGAAGCTTGATGCCACTATGCAAAAGCTGCGTGTGGCCGAGCAGGACCTTCAACAGAATCGCAGCCGCCATGCCAAGGAAATGGAGGCAATCAAGGCGGGAAGTACGTGCCGATCCTCTCTCCCTCAAAGCCTAAACAGGATTTAGAGGCGATCATCGCAGGTGAAGTCGATGCTGTGAAGGCGACGAATGCCGTCCTCGAAGCGAGGGTTGCTGAGCTCAGCGAGCGCAATGCACAACCCGACGATCTGGAGCGTCTCGTGGAGTGCGTCGTCTGCAAGGACCGCTACGTCGATGTCGTCTTCCACTGCGGTCACACGACCTGTTCGGACTGCGCCGAACGGCTGCGCCTGAACGACAAACCGTGTCCTTCGTGCCAGCAGCAACTCGGCTACCGGAAGAAGCTTTTCCTCGGATCGTGATCAACTAGCGTGACCCAAGCGGCCTCCTACTAACGATTTCTACTTCTACTAGCGTCCTCTTACTAGCTTTCTAACTGTGTTCCCACTTTCCGGGTCTCGATACGAGCACTACAACTAGTCAGTCGTATATTCCTAGCATCGCAACAAGCCGGTCTATCTGCTACGTCTACTAGCACGATCATACGAATATTGCTTTCCTTAAAAGTACTGCGTACTAGTAATACCAAATAAAATTACGAGGCTCCTTTTGTATGAACGTATAGCGGCAGCGATTTTAGCTCCAAGCTTGGTTAACACTCAGCGAATAGTCTTTGTCAAGGCGACCGACACCAGCACGGCCAGCTAGCATGCATAAGCTAATGGCTATCGCTTGAACGGAACAATGGTAGAAAGCTTGTAAGGTAGAGGCAGAAAGCTAGCTGCGTACTAGTAATACCCACAAAAGTACGAGGTTCGCTTTGCACACATGCATAAGGCAGCGTTTGAACTGTGAAGCCGTTTGACTTCCAGAAAAAGTAGAACACTGGAACACTGAAAAGTTTGAGGTAGACCCGTATTTATGCGTATCAAATATTGATCACGTCGGTGACATCAAACACAATGGCAACAACTAAGAACACTACGTACAAAACAAGAAGGAATATGGCGTAGAAACGACCCGCGTGGAACTTGTGCACGACTAAGATGACGATGGAGGACGCCATACTAAGCGCCAGGAAGCACACCATGATCACTTCGACTGCGTCAACGTCAACCTGTAACAGTTGAATCAGCAAGCGCCTACAACCTGCGTAGGACACTTGTTTAAACCCAAAACGTACCGGTATGGGCTTTCCGCGCAAAGTTACAATGAGGAACGACACACCAAATCCGATAAGCATGTCTGAAATGCAGTGAGTATGTCACCGAGATTCTAGTAGAGAGAATGTTTCGTGATGCGGGGGAGCACGTAAGACTTACTGAAGAGGGGTCCACCGATAGCCGCCGATATGGCCATGCGTGAGTATCCTTTGCGTGCCACCGAGACATCGGCAACGAGATCGCCGATGCTGTTGCTCCATGCGAGAACTGTTAGGCCGAGAATCTGAAATCAGCGCGTTGTAGAGGACCTAGCAGCACAAAATATTCGCGTAGGAGAAGCATGAGAAGACCTACCGCATTCGAGATTCCAGAGACGACGCCGAGCATCAAAACGATGCCGACCACTTCAGACGCGATGGCGTAGATCCAGGCAGTTGAGATTACGAAACCGGTGTAAGTAGCAATGTTCTAGATTAAGGAGAGAGGTATGTATAGAACAGTTACATTCGAGCGTGAATGCTAAAGTCTGATTTACCTTGTAAAACCTGGGCTCCTCTGGACCCGTGAACACCCACAAGGCAACGAGTAGAATGGTAGAGACGACAAACGTATAGGCATACAAACCGGGACCACCGGGAATTGGAGTGAGATCATAACCTGCAACAGCAAAGTTACTTCTACAAACTGCAGTAAGTGACTCACGATGAAATGCAACAACAACGAAGGTAGGGCTAAGTGCAACGTGGAAGGACGCCATGAGCTTGCACCACGCGTCTTCCGAACGAGGTATTGTGAGCTTTAGGATTACGAGGAGAGGCCACTGAAAGAATGACAGTCATGTACCAGCTTCAAATTCGGTGCTCGTGCCTGAAGTATGGCGATGATCTTTGAAGCCCACGGCATCTCCTCCATCTCCTTAGGCGTCCATAAAGCGAAGTGGTGTAGAAGACAACGGATGAACCCGAAGTAGCCGGAGGTATCTAAAGCGGGACCGTGTGAGTTGAATGGTCTGACAGACACTGTGCACAGAGGACTTGCACAGGTACGTCCGATCTTTTTTGTGTCCGTTTTGTTACCTCTTAGATTGCAGTCCGTTGAATCAGTATGGTTGCTGTCGGTGGGCGACACGTCGGCTTTTGTCGGACACTCGTTGGAGCTGTCTTCCATGTCCGTGACCACATGTAGCCCTTCGGAGATCGTACTGAGCGTCTGCAGTCATGTATGTTGGCTTTCCGAGTGATAATTTAACGGCTGCTTACCCGCTCGCCATCGGGAGATACTTCAGCATTTTCCACCACAGTCTCCTCTTCTTCGGTATCGTCGTCGGTGAAGAACTTTCCATGGGTCAAGTAGGTGTGGTGATGAGGGGTGCTACCGCCGACAGGAACGATGGTGATATTGTTGCTTAGCCGACGGATGGAACAATGACGATGCAGATCCTGCAACGGCTTCTTTAGACAGGGAATATGTAAGCTCCAAATGTGTACCGATGCAGCGAGTGAAGCGGCCCTGCTTCTATCCAGCGGATACGTCGGCACCGCCAGGGAAGTGCCGGTTGTTGACTTCCCCAGTGGGAACGACGTCGTCGCCTTGAGGTCCAACGTCGTAGGCCTCTCCTTCGTGTAACCGTGAAAGCCTGTACGCTTGGATTGCAAAATGAAACACCCTCATGTTGCATACTTGCACTTTTCTTCTTGTCGATGCGTGTCGCTTCCACATCTTGAACTCCAACGTGGACCTTGCGCTTCTCACAGCGATGGCTCCATACTTTGCCGAGGATGACGGTACTAGCATAGAGTAGATAGAGGCCAAGGAACGCTAAAACAGTCAGCTTATCATAATGGTTCACCTGTAGATTTCATGCCTACGAAGAGTCAGCTTACCCGCTGGTTGCCACACCTGCAGCGTTCCCGTGGCCAGCACGGAAGCCATGATTCCCAGCGCGACTAGGTAGAACAGGAGGTCTCGCAAAATAGGCCGTCGCATCACTTTGAACAGATTCGTTAGCACGATGGACGCGACAACGCACGTCGTGACGAACATACCGCCACCTGAAATAGCTTTGACCAATGCAAGGCATACGATTACTCGCAGCGGGTTCCAAGCCCTTACCGAGCATCTGCCCGATGGCCAAGTTGGCTCGCGGCGTCTCTGTACTGACCATCGACACAATAGTGCTGAAGATGTCCGGCGCGCCATTGCCGAACGCCATAAACGTGACTCCCTAAACGTATATGTGGCTGATGCGCGTACAAGCTGCGCTTACCGCAATGTTTTGCGATATCCGCAGGTGGTCGACGATGGCAGAGATGCTGCGTGAGAAGAACTCGTCTGCGACGGTGCTTAGCGCGAGGAACAGGTAGGCCAACACGGCGACGCCTAGCGCAATGACGAGCCCTTCTACGACGTCCGCTTCCTGGCATATAACGAAACGCGTCCATAGGACGTACCCGCCGCCCTCGCATTCCTCTTCGAGGTCGATTACGTAGTTGCAGCGTTCTGGAATCACGTTCCTTTGTACGCTCAGAAGAAAGATAGGTCAAATACCTAGGTCTGTGAAGGAATGGTGGTCGAATGGCCGGCAATGCTCCGTAGTATTCATGCGTTGACTAGGTCGATGGGACAAATAAGTTGAATGATTTGTTGATAAGGCACCCTTTCCAATTCTGCTTTCCGGGTAACTGTGCTAAATAAGCGAAGTAGTAGCGAAATATTTAAGCACGCCTAGGTATGAAAACTGCAAGCACCGCTAGTTACTGCGTTCAAATGACCCCGTGCCGCGATTGGCCGCGATGCAAAGAATGCATGACACCTACGTGCTTCGCACTGATATCCGAGCGGTAATGACATCAATGACGCGTGTTCGAGCAAAGATTAAATGGGGATTGACCCGGTACCATGGGACAAAGGAGCGCGTGCTAATGCACGCGGCCTGTTGGACATTGTTGTGGGAGGTCAGGGACAAACAATTCAGATAGTGAGCCAGAATACGGTGAAGTTTAGTAAAGCTAGCGAAGAGGCTGTATGAAAACTGAGCCAAAATAACAGCGCTATATAGTGCGAATATGACGCAAATGACGTCAGCATATTAGCCGAGTGAGTTCAACCCGGGCGCGACCCAGCGGGGGTCTACCGTCCCGCCACAGTGACTGGACATTCCAAAGAGTTAATGCCCATCCGGCTGGAAGCATGACTTTCGCAAGTGATCAGATCACCAACCGATCGAGTCACGTCCCGCTCGGCTGTTTTGCATGCGGCAAGCGATCGGAGAAAGACCAGCGATGAGTTAGCGAGCGCCCTGCAGCCCATCCCATTGTTGGCGCAGGGTTGGCAGGATGGCCGGCATAAATGCGTTCGAAGCGTGTCGCATAAAAGGTAAGAAGCAAATAAAGCAAAATTTTCATGAATAGAGGAAAGGCGGAAGAATCGTGCGAGATCAAACTTCGGGCACGATGCTTCGAAGCACATTTAGTGAAAATTGGGCTTGGAATGAAGTTAGCCACTAGACGTTTGTTGACGCTAATAAAACGTTTCTCTTAGGAACTCGCGCACTGAGAGCAGCAAATATATCCCATTATGAAGCAGACAACGTAACGACTGTGGCGCATGTGTCAGCACCGTTTGAAACAAGCTGCCACTGTGACATTGCTATGTGGACCACATGAAAAGCACAGGTGCTCGCTGATCAGTGCCTGGAGTAATGGTAATGGTAATGGCGGTAATGGTAATGGCCAGAAATCGGCTAGTGGGAAATGGTAATGATAGGTAATGGTAATGGCACCAAAATGGCTCTGTGGGAAATGTAATGGTAATGGTAATGGCAAGAAAAAGTGGTAATGGTAATTATCGCTTTATCAGCACTAGATAAAATGGCCCGCCGCAGGCGATACCAACGAAATTTTAGGGTTAAAACTGCTCATGCCAAGCGAAAATTTCGCTTGTCGGCGCCTGCGGCGGGCATTTTTCACCTCCTGCTGTTAATATTAGCGCCCTCTTGACCCCCTCCGCTTTGTTAACAATGGTTAACAAATCGCTGGCCCCATTCCCTCCGGGTTTCCTAACATAATTTCTGCACGTTCCCTAAAAACGTGCTCAGCTGGCAGCTCAAGGCGTTGAAATTGTAGATAAAAATTTCAAAAAATATTTTAGGTCATTTTATCGAGTGCTTAGCGTGACGTCAAGCCCCCTCCAAATCCCCCGCTTCGTCATGCCTGGTCACACAGGTCCGAGACACCCCACCTCCGCCTCTCCCCTGACACCCTGGCGCTTTTTCTTGACGCTTCCTTAGCGAGCATGCCTACGCAGAAAAGTTCGAGAGGCGCTTGTACGACATAAATATCCGTAGACAGGGGCTATACCTTGTCGAGAACTCTAAAACATAACTGTGTGCGAGCTTGAAGGTCCGAAAGTCACCGACAAAAATCTTGCAGGTAATGGTAGCGGGTAATGGTGGTAATGGTAATGGCCAGAAATCGGCTAGTGGGAAATGGTAATGGCAAAGTATTGGTAATGGCCAGAATTTAAGTAATGGTAATGGTAATGGTAATGGCCAGAAAAAGTGGTAATGGAAAGGCACTGTCGCTGATACTTCGGAGAGTGTCGCTTTTAAAGGGCTCTAATGGCGCTGCGAAGGACCGTCTTCGAGCTACGAGGGGCACATCCTTAAAGCCAATGGGGAAAAGTCGCCAGATCGCGTTATCTGAGCGAAACCAAACTTCAAACCATGTCAACACCTACCAAAACCCAAGCGATGAACCAGCACAATCACTACCGGCAATGCGGCGCTAAGCGGATAACCGTGGTGAGGGTGGATGAGGGTGGAGCCCGCTGGACGCGTTTAACGTGAATAATTGCCCTGTGCAATGACGTGATCTGATGATCCCCAAATGGCGCGAAATTTCCGCCATTGTCCGATGAATACAGGAAGAGCGAGCGACACAAAACAGAACAAACAGGCGGTACAAAACAAATCCGAACAAAAGGCTGAATTCGTCAAGTCCAATGATCGCTTTTGGAATCGGATTGTTGTCTCCATTAGGTCTTACGGTGGACTCGGAACCCGTCCCATGTCCTCAGAAGTCCACAACAAGCTCGCATCGCTTCTGAGCCTGATGGGAACTTTAAAGTTCGCGGTCGACTAGAGGAAGCCAGCCGTCTGCCCCATGATCCATTGTTTCATTCCGGGAAGGCGCGAGCTTAAATCGCGATGGGATGTTCCCCGATTAAGCAAACAAGCGTGCTTACGTAGGCAAAGGCGGAGCGGGATGAATTGCGGACGATCATCACGGGGTCAAGTGGATCTCGCGGTGCAAAGATTAAGGATGCTAGAGGAAACGGTAGGAACGGCGAAGCAAAGTGCCGACAGCTTGGCAACTTACCCAAAGAGTAGCAGGTTCAACGATAAAAACGCTGGTCTGCCAACATCAGTTTCTCTTTTGTTTTCGTTATATAGACAAGCCTCCGTCCGGTGTACCCACGCAGGGTTATCTTCCAGAGGAACAATTCTTCTCACTAACAATGTAATTATACGTGTGCGTTATTCAGTATTCACTTACAAAGAGCTTTACTTAGTTAAGCAAAAAAAGAATAACAGAGGGTCTGTGATGCACCTCGATGCCGCGAACAGGTAATGTTCACGGCCTAATATACACAGGTGTGGCTATGTGAAAGCACCCTACTCGTTTAAGATGACTCTCAGTCTTACCCTCGGAGATAGCAAGTATTTTGAGCGGTGTCCGGGTTGTTGTCTCCGTAGTCGCAAAAACGTTTGCAAACTTTTCACCTTTTTGCCCTTGTTGGCCTACCCTACAAATTCCACAGATTGTTCAAGTGGATCAAGCTCCGATCAAAGGAAATGTTAGGCGCGTTTACAAGAGTCACACGAGTTCGCGGATTAAGCAAATACACCCACTGGGAATGCACCAGGAAGCGCGTGATTCTGATCAAGGTTGCATGCTAAAACGAGTTCAGTCAAACTTAAAAAATTAAGAGGCCTCTGTCAACCAGAAAACGGCGTCTGGCGTCGTCTAGCGCGGGCCAAAAACGGTAGGTAACTGAAGCTGAATTTTACCTTCAAATAGAAACTGAACCTGCTGAAAACCGAATGCAGCCGCACTCTTGATACTGGTGCGTTCTTCTGAAAATGTCAAGAGTTGTGTGCCCAGTGGGCAAAACGAAGCGCACGCTCCAATTGTCCACGACGTCACTATTGCATCCCCACGTCCTCGCGGCATGAACCAAAATGAGGAGCTGTGCCACGATGTGGTCAACTTATCACCACCCTTATCGCTTGCACTTTACCCTCGCGTGGACCGTAGTTAGAAGGCTAGCAGCACCAGGACAAGTTGCACGAGATTTGGAAACGCCGTGTATGTAAGGTACTCGTGGCCGATCCAGGAAACGACAGTGTTTTAAACTTTCGTAAGTGTGCCTGCAGCGAAACTAATCCCGGTTCGAGACATGCTAAAGCGTCAGAAACACATGTGCCACCCTTGGCGACTGTACCCTTACCGATATTTTTTTTTCGAAAACTGTCTAGTATGAAATTGAGGCCTAAGGAGACTTGTGCTTTAATCGGTTCTTGCCATGGAGCCACATGGGACGTCACAAGAGGATCACTGTCCGGCGGAAATCTGACCCGGTGGTTCGACAGACGGATGTGCTGTCGCAACAATGCACACTCGGGTTGCTTCGAACAAACTAAGGTCACTGCGATCCCGGGACAAAGGAGTTCCTAGTGACGCTGATGTCGGATCAAGTTCACGCAGCGAAGAGAGCATTGAACACTTGACGCGGCGAAGCGCAGAAAGTCACGGTCATTTTTAAAAGACATCACAGACAGTGATTCGCCGCGCACCTGGAAAAAGGTTGCAAAGAAGACAAGTCCTGTTCAGTAAAATACCAAACTGGAGCGTAACGTTGTCCTTGACACTGATGTAGTCAATGCAAACACCTGTAGAACAGCATGGTCCAACAGTTAAACAAATAATCAGACGAATTCAGGACAGACAAGTGAATACAGGTTTCACTATAAGAACATGAACGAACGCACTAACAGGTTTCTTGCTTTTGCGAAAGTGCATAATCGCAGCAGTGGGCATTTCACAGCAGGCAGAAATCTTACTGCCAAGGACCAAACCGTTCGTCTTGTTGGTCTCGAGCTCTGGAGACTGGTCGAGGCAAATCATCTTCTTGTCTCAACTTCAAGCCACAGAGTGAACTATGAAACAATCTAGTTCCTTGCTTACGGGTTCCTTTAGCTCCACATTTTTACCCGTAAGAAGCCGGCTGCGATCCTTGCTCTCTTCAGATCATCACGCTGCGATGCCTCTAAAGCTGCCGCTCAAAAGGTCAAGAGCTAAGTGATACAGTCTCTTTGCAAAAGTTTCTACTTTTGTTGCTTCCCTTCGCTGTTGCAAGAAGACAATCAAAAGGGTCACACAAATATTTGCGTAGACGCAGGACCCCGATCAAAAAGGAAGCGCAATAAGCGATCATCAAGTGCTGACGACCGATGGCGCGCCACTTCGTTACCACCGGGGCGTTGCTATTTGCGTCCCGCCGTGCGTGGAGGAATTCAGCGCGGCGTTGATAACAGTTTATCGAGCACTTGGCTGATTCATTAATGTGCGTCAAAGGTTACCGGATATTTGCAAGCTGCAGATCAGCCGAGAACCGTCGGAATCGTGGCGCAATAAAAGTCAAGCAAAGCCTGCGATTACCTACCCCTCCAAAGTGCGAGTCCATTTGAGAACTTGACTCACTGGCTGAGGCGAAAAGATAAGGGCGACTTCGTTTATTGCTAGAAACCGACCTAGGTATTCTAGAGGATCTACCCAGTACCGTTGAAAGCAGAGACGCAAAGCCGCCCATATAGCTCCACAGTTCCTCAACGTCTAGAAAACGCCCTGCTTACACAACGAGCACCGCTGCCAGGACTCTTTATTGCTGGACTTATGCATACGGGCTTAAAGTGCGCATTATACTCTCAAAGGTGTGAGTAGGAATGTGAATGTCTTTCATTTTAGAGGAGGGTGAACCGTTTCGAACACGAAAACATGGAGAATTTTACGAGCATCCGGACGCGAGCTTTGCCTTTGAACTAGGGTGCGGTACACGCTTATCACTGTTCTCTTAGCGTGTTTCCCTTTATGGAGGTTCACAAACATGTCATCTTCGTTTCCACAAATGGAAAGAATCAAAGTCGAAAGGTGTGTCATTGTTAGGGAAACAGGTCAATAAGCCAGCCACGGCTTAAAACTGAATGAACACTTGTTTGGTTTAAATCTTTACCAAGAATGTACCGGGCTTGACCAGGTGGCCTTGCGACCCTTCGAGGGTCATTCTTGAACTTTAGTCATGGAGCCTGCTTGCCTAATGCCGCACACAAAAACTCTACTTCTTTTATTGCAGATAATGGCAAAAGTTAATTGCTTTATCTGCAAGTCATTGACTGTACCGGGTACGACTTCGCGAAGCTATGCGGAAAACGATCAACGTCAGAAAACATGAGAACTCGACAACTAAAATGTTGCGACAAGAACATTGGTAGGAATCCTAAAGGTCATCGTACGGGTTGAAGAACGGGTTGGTCTGCTCGGAGCCACTGAGGCCGTCCACCTCGGTGGAGACGATGACGCTCCGGCGGCCCTTACGGCACTTGAAGCTGCACTTGCCCGAACCGCACTCCTTGCACGGGAAATGACAGCCGTCGCAGAGCTTGTCCAGGCAATCGCAGAGATCCTTCGTCTCCCCGTTCTCCTTCACGAACGCGCCTGACTCGTCATGATGCGGCACATAGTCAGGCTCTAAAGTGGTTTACGATACGCGTATGGTACAGGGATGGAAAGTAATCGCTGAAAACAGGGACGGCCTCAACGGATACCCGGCACGGGAACTGCAGTTATCAGGCAGGCCGACCGCAAAAAGCAGAAAAAGTTAGGAGAAAGTCACACAATTGTTTTCTATGTTTGATATTCACTTTCGTGATAGTTAAAAACAAGCTTTTTTGCGTGCATAAGGTCCACAAATCCACGGTTCCTGCGAAATCATGCGTTCTGGTCAGTTTGAAACTGCAAGACATCTACAGGGACAAGCGGCCGCTAAATCCTCCAGGAGTTCTCATTCCTTCGCACGTTTGCACTTACTCAGGATGCATCGACGGATGATCCTCTTGCTGCTAAGCTTCGTGGCGTGGTCGCCAAAGGCGCACATAGCGGCAGTTTTCTTTCCGGGACTCAAGAAGTTCAGCTCACGGAGCTCTTTCGAAACCCTAGCTAAATCCGATTTCGGTAACTTGAGTTATCCTCCACGTCTACTTACCGACTGCCGCGTTCTCTTGCAGAGAGCCGGGCTGCCTCGTGTCATCAGACGACAAGCCGGCCTGCTCTGTGCGCGCTGCCGTCTTGGCTGGGCTCGGCTCGTCGTGCAAATCACTGCTGATGCTATCCCCATTGCCGATGCTAGAGGAATCACTGTGCTCGTTCGTCTCGTCCTCAATGTCGCTAGGTTCGAAGCCGCCGTAGTTGGCCATGCCGGAAGTAACTGATGTACCTAAACGGCATGGAAAGTTAACCCTTGCTAATTCACGACATGCATGACAATGGTCATAGTTACTGAACGGAGATTCTTTAGATTAGTCTAGTACTGTAAAGCTAATAACGCCTGAAATTCTCGGTACCATTACTTTCTTTGTAACAACTCAGTCATAATTCCCGGGTTTAGCAAACCATTGCGGTGATCTGTAAGGGCGTACGTAAGGAGAAATCGTAAGTGTGTGGGAATCGAATGGCCAAGTGAGTGAAATTTTGCTTTCTGTCCGTTTTCAAGGAAGGCAGAAAGTACCCATCGACCGCAATACGGCTTCCTTTAGGTCCTTTGCGCCTTTGACGTCCAGGTGACAGCCGATCCGTTGGCGCCCATTCAACAACGCATCGTTTTCGCACTTTTTTGCTTTTGAGTTTCTGTGCTACGCCTAGCGAATGGCGCCATACAAACGCGAAGGATGTGTCTGAGCGGTTAAGTCGTTGATCATTTCCGCAAGCGTGCTGCTGCTGCAAGTTGCAGTATACTGACCATTAGTAGAGGAAAACCTACCATTCCGAAAGTGCAGCGTAAGAAGAAGAAACTAAAATAGCAGTTTGGCGAGCCAGAAAATAACTTCGCGAACCAGAGGCCGAACTGGCAAGAATGATGGGTGAGCGGGGACAAGCTTGTTACCTGTCTTGTTCAGCTGAGCTCAGGGAAGAGAATTCGGGATGCCCCGCATGGGTCATTTCAAAGCCGCGTTTCATCTCCAAAATGTTAAGGCCTTCGGAAACTGACTCCTACCAAAATATTCAGTTCCCCTCGATTGTACTCGTCGAAAAAGTAATAGTTTATTTTATTAAGCGGGCACAAAATGCTTAGAACCTCGAAGTGATATTGCATGGATGGTCGTATGGCATCGTCACTGCGGTGAATTTCGGCGTGCAGTCAACGTCGCCAGTCGCCTCGAAGTTGTAGCGCTGTAGAAGGGTGGTCAGAATGAGGAACAGTTCCATTCTAGCTAGGCCCTCTCCTGCGCACTGACGCTTTCCGAGACCGAACTGGACGAGTCGCTCTTCGGCTTTCTGAAATCACGTCGCAGTTAGTTGGCATTGAACGACTCCCGTACCTTTTTAAAGGTTTTGCCGTCGGCCTCCAGGAATCGATCAGGATTAAAGGTCTCGGGTTCCTCGAAGGATGGGTCGTGCGCGAGCACGTTGTACAAGTTGAGCGTTACAACGGTGTCCGCCGGGATCTTGTGCTTGCCCACCGTCTGGTCAGAAGTACCTGAAGGAAGGACTACAACGTGCGGGAACGCGTGAAAACATACAGAAATGTGGGATCACGGCGACGATGTTTGCGTAACGCTGGAGTTCCACGAGCAGCGCCGACATGTACGGCATCTGTGGCTTGTCCGCCATGGTCGGGAATCGGTCTTTGCCGATCACTCGGTCGATCTCCTCCTGCGCCTTTCGCTGAATGTGGGGCCACTTGGCCATGAACAGTATTGCCCATCTAAAGTCAAACGGGTATGTACTGCGTCTGTGTCAAAGGACACTACCGCAGCGTCGTTGACGTGGTCTCCATTCCGGCCATCCAGAAGTCCGATACTGTGCATACAAGATTGTGGAAGCTGAAAATAGGTCCCGACTTGCTGTATATCCAATGTACACCTACTTAAGGAAGGGGTTGTTGTTTTTGTGCATTTCTTGGAGGTACGCCTGGACGAAGGTGGTCACGGGTGCATCCGGGTCGAACTGCTCCATCTGCTGCTTCACCTCGGCGGATATGAACTCGAAGTACTAAACGTGTAACGCTCAGAAGTTGTTATCAAACGCGAATACGTACGCTTCCCATCTTCCTCTCCGTCTCCTTGTATGCCGACGAAAGGGGCGGCACATGCTTGAGGTGGGGCCAGGTCTGCAGCAGCATCATCTCACTGGAGCGAAGCGCCTCGAAGAAGTCGACGATAATCTCGACAAAGTGGAGGAACTTCTTCGTGTCGGTGTGCTTGTGAATGTAGCCGAACAGGGTCTCGTTGATGACATTGCCCACGCAGAGCTAAAGCCGTCATTAGTATATGTAAGGTTGTTCGTTTCAATAGAGCTTGCTCGTCTTCGTTTCTTACCTGTATGGGGACGAACATGTCCACCTTGGACCTGTCCGTCATGCTGTCCATGTTCTCGACCATGTCCGTCACGGAGCGCATCACCTGCTGCTCCATCAGGTTCTTGCCCATGCCGAAGTTGCGCAAGATGGTGAGTGCAAGGCGGCGTTGTTCCTTCCAGTTTTGTCCGTAGCCGTTGAGAATGCCTCCGTTGTTCTTGCCCCATGAGAAGAAGATCTGCGGTGGTGTTTGCAGCTTGCCGACGAAGTGGTCAGCTAAAACACAAATCAGGAAGAACAAAGCACGGCTTTGAATCGCAACCGGGGCTTCCACAAATTGTATGCATGTGTTGGTAGTTAGCTCTTTGGACTTCACCTTTCCTGCTTCTTGATGGCCTTGTATGTGCGCAGCAAATACTTACTAGTTTTGAAGGTAAATTTTCCTAAGGGAAGCATGTCCTGCTTCTGCTTGTTGTGTTTGCATGTCCTGTGACAGTTCCGCATTTTCGTTGCAAACGGAGTCATTTCGGTATCCACAGTGGCATTTATAAGCTACCTTTCGTGACGAGCGCCTCTTTGATGTGCTCGTAGTCGTTGATACAAACCATCGGCCGAGGCGTGAACAACGTGTAAACAGGACCGTACTTCAAGGAAAGCTCTCGCATGTAGAGGTGAACATCGGATGGGCGAATCTGAACCGTTGATGTTATTTGGGTTCTGCTCTACTATGCCTACCTGGAATATATTCCCGACCAGCGGTAGCGGCAAAGGGCCCTTGGGGTATCTGGGCACGAAGAAGACGTAGTACCAAACGACGTACGCGATGACCAAGGATGCTAGAGCCAGCAGGAACATCGTCGAGGTGTCTGCAATAAATCTGTAGGTGACCAAACTACTGTAGTTCTAGTGACCAAACTACTCTACTGCACACACTGATCTTGGGAAATTCCGGGCAATCACCGTGGGAAACTTTAGAATTCCAGTCGACGTGTTCAGCCTAACTGAAGACACGAAAATTNTTTATTTTATTAAGCCGGCACAAAATGCTTAGATCCTTGAAGTGATATTGCATGGATGGTCGTACGGCATGGTCACTGCGGTGAACTTCGGCGTGCAGTCAACGTCCCCAGTCGCCTCAAAGTTGTAGCGTTGTAGTAGGGTGGTCAGAATGAGGAACAGCTCCATTCGAGCTAGGCCCTCTCCAGCGCACTGACGCTTTCCGAGCCCGAACTGGACCAGTCGTTCTTCGGCTTTCTGAAATCACGTCGCTGTTAGTCGGCATTGAACGACTATCATACCTTTTTGAAGGTTTTTCCGTCGGCCTCCAGGAATCGATCGGGGTTGAAGGTCTCGGGTTCCTCGAAGGATGGGTCGTGTGCGAGCACGTTGTACAAATTGAGCGTTACCACGGTGTCCGCTGGGATCTTGTGCTTGCCCACCGTCTGGTCAGAAGTACCTGAAGGAATGACTTGAACTAGCGAGAACGGGTAGAAAACATACAGAAATGCGGGATTACGGCGACGATGTTGGCGTAACGCTGGAGTTCCACGAGCAGCGCCGACATGTACGGCATCTGTGGCTTGTCCGCCATGGTGGGGAATCGGTCTTTACCGATCACTCGGTCGATCTCCTCTTGCGCTTTTCGCTGGATGTGAGGCCACTTGGCCATGAACAGTATTGCCCATCTAAACCCAAACTGTATGATGCACGTTTGTGTCAAAGGAAGCTACCGCAGCGTCGTTGACGTGGTCTCCATTCCGGCCATCCAGAAGTCCGACACAGTGCACACAAGATTGTGGAAGCTGAAAATAGGTCCCGACTTGCTGTATATCCAATGTACACCTACTTAAGGAAGGGGTTGTTGTTTTTGTGCATTTCTTGGAGGTACGCCTGGACGAAGGTGGTCACGGGTGCATCCGGGTCGAACTGCTCCATCTGCTGCTTCACCTCGGCGGAGATGAACTCGAAGTACTAAACATGTAACGCTCAGAACTAGTGATCGAGCACGAACGCTTACGCTTCCCATCTTCCTCTCCGTCTCCTTGTATGCCGACGAAAGGGGCGGCACATGCTTGAGGTGGGGCCAGGTCTGCAGCAGCATCATCTCACTGGAGCGAAGCGCCTCGAAGAAGTCGACGATAATCTCGACAAAGTGGAGGAACTTCTTCGTGTCGGTGTGCTTGTGAATGTAGCCGAACAGGGTCTCGTTGATGACATTGCCCACGCAGAGCTAAAGCCGTCATTAGTAGTGTAAGGTTGTTCGTTTCAATAGAGCTTGCTCGTCTTCGTTTCTTACCTGTATCGGGACGAACATGTCCACCTTGGATCTGTCCGCCATGCTGTCCATGTTCTCGACCATGTCCGTCACGGAGCGCATCACCTGATGCTCCATCAGGTTCTTGCCCATGCCGAAGTTGCGCAAGATGGTGAGTGCAAGGCGGCGTTGTTCCTTCCAGTTTTGTCCGTAGCCGTTGAGAATTCCTCCGTTGTTCTTGCCCCATGAGAAGAAGATCTGCGGTGGTGTTTGCAGCTTGCCGACGAAGTGGTCAGCTGAAACACAAATCAGGAAGAACAAAGCACGGCTTTGAATCGCAACCGGGGCTTCCACAAATTGTATGCATGTGTTGGTAGTTAGCTCTTTGGACTTCACCTTTCCTGCTTCTTGATGGCCTTGTATGTGCGCAGCAAATACTTACTAGTTTTGAAGGTAAATTTTCCTAAGGGAAGCATGTCCTGCTTCTGCTTGTTGTGTTTGCATGTCCTGTGACAGTTCCGCATTTTCGTTGCAAACGGAGTCATTTCGGTATCCACAGTGGCATTTATAAGCTACCTTTCGTGACGAGCGCCTCTTTGATGTGCTCGTAGTCGTTGATACAAACCATCGGCCGAGGCGTGAACAACGTGTAAACAGGACCGTACTTCAAGGAAAGCTCTCGCATGTAGAGGTGAACATCGGATGGGCGAATCTGAACCGTTGATGTTATTTGGGTTCTGCTCTACTATGCCTACCTGGAATATATTCCCGACCAGCGGTAGCGGCAAAGGGCCCTTGGGGTATCTGGGCACGAAGAAGACGTAGTACCAAACGACGTACGCGATGACCAAGGATGCTAGAGCCAGCAGGAACATCGTCGAGGTGTCTGCAATAAATCTGTAGGTGACCAAACTACTGTAGTTCTAGTGACCAAACTACTCTACTGCACACACTGATCTTGGGAAATTCCGGGCAATCACCGTGGGAAACTTTAGAATTCCAGTCGACGTGTTCAGCCTAACTGAAGACACGAAAATTCATATTTAAGGCCGAGCCATATTTAAGTGGGCACCAGAAAAAGAACTGCCCATCAGAGTGAAACAAACCCAATAGTTCGTTTCTTTTCAACGCGATCAAGCGTGCTCCCTGGCGTGTCAGCGGAGAAGGCAGGCCGGAGTTCGGAACTCCGCGTGTCAATTCCGGTTTCAATCTCTGTCAAGGACTTAATAGAGTCCAGGTTGATCAGACCGTTGTTTGCGGAGTGGGTCATGCGAATGCATAGTTGAGAGATAGCGGTCCACCGCTGGACAGCAGTCAGTAAGAGCTAGGTATAAACACATGCAGTGTGATTCGTAGTTCGGAATTCTGCTATAGAAGCATGACGACTGCATATTTTTTTAAAAAAATCGTGTCCATTGATTTTCATGGCCGGAAGAAGAATGTATGCAAAAGAACATAAGCAAAATAAGGCGACTGATCTACGCCCATTACTCAACGACTATAACGTTATTATTTTTTGAACGCAAGAGTGCCTATCTATTTCATCCGATCATTTAACCCATAGAAAAAACGTGGCTAGTCTCCTACAGACAAGACTTGAGCGGAACGGGCCTGAGCCCTTGCACTTTTAACAAGGGTAAAACTATCACTAACAGTTAAGGTCACTCGTAACTTCCTCGTTACTCGGCGTCAGTGAGGCGTTAAGGAAACGCGGGCGATGCAGACAGAGAATGACATGTTAGACTTTTTGTCATGCATTAAAGGTTCAGAGGTAGGAGGGCCAGGTGAAGCGGTATGGAGTATGACGTGTGAGAAAGTGGGCAAACAACATGAGATCTTGTGTAGCTAAGGGATAAAATGAACCATACTGTAGCTTTCAGGGCATGCTTTCGGTTTCGCCAGTTCTTAGCAAGACGATGTAATTTCCAGGTCTTTACTAACTGACGATGTTCGTAACAAAGGAACAAAAACTGTACTTCTAAAGGCCAGCTCCACCGCCACATGCGGGCGCAGGCGCTTGCTTCTGCCCGCTGAACTCGGACGGCGGCTTGGCTTCGATCCTCAGGGCGTGGATGACGGTCTGCAGCTCTTCAGCCAGGGCCTTGTTGACCAGTCGCTGTCTCTAAACATGGCGTTTTCCACATAAACACCAAAAGGATTCCTACCTGAAGTGTCGAAAGTCCTTCGAATCTGTCCGAAACCACTTGAACTCGGAAATGGATCTCGGTCCCTTTCGGCACGTTATGCAGATGGCTCTCGCATTCGACTTCGAGGTGATCGGGCTAAAATTCCCGGTTAACACAACGGAACGTTTAAAGTTCCTTAAACAGCGCATCACGTACGAAGGTTCGGATAGCCGCTGAAGCTTACATTAAAACCGCAGGCAGACTTACTTGGAAATGTTCCTGAAGCTTTTTCCGAATTCCAGCGGTCACCGGACCTTCGGTTGCATTGCTCGATGCCATCCTTCGTAGTGTGCGCAGCATAAACAAGTAGTGGAAAGAACTCGGTAATGGGCAGCAGAGCGCCAGCCTACCACCGACACTGGTTCGCGTCGGGAACCTATGAGTCCTATTTTCAAAGCTTGTGCGAAGATTACCGTTGAGACATTCTGGTGCTAGTCGTTTTAGTTTTATTTTATCTATTATGATGTTTATGCTTATGTTTAGCCATTTACACGCTTTAAAGCGGAAATACAATTAGAACGTAGCTTTGGAACCCGTTACAAGACGCTACAAACTAGACACCCTACGGCTTTAGATGACGACGAGCTCTATGCCTGAAAACTGTTTTATCACTACTTAGCACTTAGCATTTCACCGCATGACTTTCGTAATAGAATTGTTGTCGTTACTTGATATCCGCGGCTTTTGCTGATTATTAGCTTTGAAACAAGCACAACGCGCAACTTTCGAGTGTGAACGATTTTCACGAAGCAGCCATCGTAACCTTCACCCTTTAGGTAGACCTACGTGTTCGAGAATGCCCGACTTGCAAACGGTCCGGTGTATTAACTCCAACGGAGATTTGTTTGACGTTCCGATGGCGGTTCTTCGCAAATCGGGCACGTTCACGACTTTGTGCAAGGATTGCGATCTCGAGGAAGACGAGTACCTTCCCATCGACTACCCGATTGGAGACATCAGCGAATACATCTTCGAGAAGGTCATCGACTGGTGCTGGCACCACATGGGTAAGTGAATTCAGTAAACCAGCCGTACGCTAATTTCTTGTTTTTCAGACGAGTGGTCTCCATCCATCAACGCGCAGATGCTCGAGATGACGGACTACGAGCATCAATTCTTCGACGAGTCGCTGGAGGACATGGACGAGCTCTTGCTGGCCGCCGACCGTCTCGACATCAAGTCGCTCTACTACTGCTGCCGCCAGGCAATGGACGGAAAGCTGCAACAGAACGAGATTGCGCTCCTCATGCACGATCTTTCGCTTAACGAAATGTGACTTGTTTAATTGCTACGTTTGGCACTTCAAATTGTTGTTGTTTAATTGCAAGCATAGAGCTGAGGTAGTAAAGATGTTCTCTTAAATGTTATGAACCTTGCGCTATACAGGAGCTTAGGCTCTTCAGACACTGATCATAACCTGGAGGCTTCACCAAAACATACATTTTAGCAGCTCACAACCTGGTAGAATACAACGCTGAGCATAAAAAGACCTGCTTAAACCAACTCTAAACTTGTAGACGTGAACGTACGAAAAGGCGTAACAAGTGCCAACACTCGCCTGCTGATCTTCAGTTCTAAATTGGCTTAGCCATCCGAAAAAAGTTCAAATTTGCACGTTGCCCCTTATTTCCGGGTCCTTCTGCACGCTTGTTCGTAGCGAACGGAGTCACCTGTCACCCGTTCTTTGCACTCTTCCATGCGGCAACATGATCGCCAGCGCACGGTTGACAAGGCCACGCGAAGCAAGCATCCCAACAACACGGTCCCCTCTTGATGATTTGTTTGTGCGGAGTGGATTATTGACTTCCGAAATGAGCAAGCGGACGGCATGACGCATCGGTCTCGCTATTTGCTGGTAGTGCTGGCGCTTGAATGGAGTTTGTTTACTAGCGATGCGTACAAATTCCTTGTCTACAGCCCGAAATTCGGTACCGGCCATGTGCTCTTCATGGGCAAGCTTGCGGACGTTCTCGCTCAAGGCGGACATGAAGTGGTAAGATTGTTTTCGGGTTCCGTAAAGCGCTTAAACACCGATTCAGGTCGTTTACCAACCCGGCTACGACCTCAGAATCACCACCTCGGGCACCAAGTACGCACGCGTAATAGAGCGGAACCGGGACTTCGACGTTCCTTCGGAGTTCTTTGACATACAGGAAGACGCTTGGAACGACAAAGTTGGCGGGTTCCAGGACATGTCGGGGGTAAGCCCTTGATTGCGGGTAGGTGGTTAAACGTTATCCACACGTTACTTAAGTACCTTCAAAGCTAGTTAGGTTCGGACACATCCTCCTTCCAACCTGTATTCCTGCGTTGCTTAGGACAAGCTTGCTACGCAAATATCTCCATACTGTGGCGCTTTAGACCAACATAGGCCTTTAGATCATCTAGCAAATACAAGCCAGAACTAATGCAAGTCTCTACTTGTCTGCACAGTTTCCATGTTTTTAAATGGAAAACAACGCCTTCATGCATATTGTCCGAAATCTTCCACCGACAACCCTATTTGGCATTTACACGATTCCGACTTTCAGATAATGAAGATGCTCTCAACGGCTCTTGAAGCCAGCTGCGACCGTAAGCGTGTAATGGACAGCCCTAAGCTCACGTTCACATCACTTAGACCAACTGGGTGACAAGGAGATGATGGATCGCCTAGAAGCCGAGAAGTTCGACCTGGCGCTAGGTGAACACTTTGACGTCTGCTTCTACGCCATCGCGCAGCGTGCCGGCATTCCTAGGCACATCAGCGTATTCTCCACCTTCCTCTTCCCCAGTGCCAGCGGTGCACTAGGCGTACCGACCCTCCCGAGCTTCATGCCAGGTGAGTCTCAAGCACTCATAATAGCTTCGAGGAAGACGTCGTTCAGGAATCGTTGACGTGCCCGCGAACATGACGTACTTGCAAAGAATGTACAACTCTATCACGCTTGTCTTGGCCCACTTCATCGGCAAAGCGTTGTTTGTGGATCGCCTGGAGACTGTGATTCGGAGGCACTTGGGTTCGAACTTCGGCGCAATGGTAGGTCCATGGGGTACCGAGCTTAGGCAAAAATATCGTAAGATGACCAAGAAGGAAGACGAACTAAGGTGGCTTACTTTCGGCACGGCATCCTTGCATTTAGTACTCTTTAATTTACGTCAAAGGCAAGTCCTCAATCGCTGTCACGTTATTCGAGGACATGTGCTCATGATATGATACTTTATCCATTATCCTTCGTTTTACTGGACAGCGTCCTTCTCATTATTTACACGTCCACTAGCTCTGTCATGCAGTGACAGCGGAATAGATAACGGTATAACAAAAACATTTAAAGCGAGATTTCATCGATGAAAGACAGAGATTACACGAACAAGCCAAAGGGCTCTAGTCGAGATCGACAACTTCCGGCGGCGGGAGATCCATCCACTGAAGCGCACGCACCTTCACGATGCTGCTGGTGCCGTTTGTCGGTCGAGAAAGGTTCACCGCGAACGGCACCGAGAATGGACCCATGAGCCCGTTGAGCTCCACTCGACAACTGAACATGACCATTTCGCCCGTCTCCACATCTGAAATCTACGGGATAGTCTTGACAAACGACTGCACTTCTTACGGTCGAATTGGAGTTCGAAGCGCGTACGCGGCTTGCCGTCCATGCATGGACCCAATTCGTCGTGTTGCTGCCACTCCGCGTCCTCGGAGGCGTCGGCCACCGACTTCAAGTAGTAGTACAGAGCGACCTTCTAAACTATGGAGGTGAATTTTTACGCCTTCAGCTTGGGTAATCCTCCAACCAGTCGGTAGGTAACAATACCGCTTACCTGGGACGTCTTTAGGCCGTCGAAGACCAGCTCAACCTGGTACCGCTCCGGACCGAGAACAGTAGTTTCCGCGCTAATGCTGTGCAGAGAGAGTGGAATGCTGCGATGCGCTTCTGATGGAGGAAAGTCGAGAGGATGCGCGGCGTAGCGGCAAAGCCTGTCGAGCACGTACGGCATAGCGTAGATTCGGCGCGCAGTGGGACCGAGCGTGTACAGCGGCAAGCTGCGGTCGACACCCTTCCGAACAAGGTGGAACTGCACGACCGGTCGCGGCCGCTCGTCGACTGCCTCCACGTCCAGGTCTAAATCTCGAATGTTCGTTTCTACATCGAAGGGGTTCACGACGACTTACCGTCCTGCTCGGAACCTAGACTCGGAGGAGACGATCCCGCCGAGTTGCTCAACATCGGAGACAACTTGCGCTGTCCGCTTCTACTGGCGTTCACAGGCGCCGTTGCTGCGGGAGCGGAGCTGGTACCCTGCAGGGACACTGCATTCATGAACCGGGTCGAGTCCGAGCGCGCTGGCGGCGGAGCAGGAGGCTTGTCCTCGTCATCACTGAGCACCACGACATCTTGTTTATCTCGTGCGCGGTGCGATGGTCCCGCTGCGCTGGACCGCATCGGAGGGTCCTTCAAACCGGCTTGCAGTCGCTTGCGGCCAGCAATGAGTGCTCCACCCGGGCTCGGCTCTGGCGCGTAGGTCTTTCGGATCTAAATCACCGACTTAAAAGCTCCCCTTTTGTGTCTAGTTGCTTTGTTTTGTCCCAAACGTAATGAAACGCTTAAGCCTGCCGGTATTTTCGCAGGTTTTTTTTGGGAAATATTTATACATACCTTTGCGGCCATCGCGTTCAAGGTATTTTTCGTGGCCTGCTCGGCCTTAGTGTTCCGCACGGGCAGCACCAACGGCACGTCAAATTCCTGTGTAATACGCTGCACAGAAGCCGCAGCTTGCGCGACCGTACGGTCAGCGGAGTCCGCGAGCCCATGGATTTGTGCAAATGCAAGCGCGATTTTGGTGAACGTCTCGTTGAAATGATCCCGTTCGGCTTTGCAGGCAGGGTTTGTGCATGGCGCTCCCTGCTTCGCTTGGACGAACTAAAAGTAGCATGTATAAACAACCTCAAAATGTGCTCTTAGAGCGAAGCCATGTATGATTCTGCCCAGGGAATGTAGCGAGTGTGAGACCAAGAATATTCGCCACCTACCTGCTTCAATGCCGCAGGCGAGCACGAATATGCCGTTTTCAGCTTTTGATCGGAAGGCTCTTCAGACATTTACGTTTTTTTACGGATTCAGGATACAAAAGAATAGCGTACTCGGACGATTTGCGACAAGGATATCAGTAAGGTGCAAACACCCAGGGCTTTGTTACGTTTTGCCAAAGCTTGTGCTTCGCTCTTCCGCTCAGTACTAGTTCTTGACAAAGCACTTAGAAGCGGGGCAAGAAGTCTAAGATGAAAAACGACAAGCTAGGGGAAATTGGCAGAGCATCGATAATTCTCGAAACGTTTCCGCGAATTACCACACACTTCTCGCTAGAACTAATTTTTGTAGCCTTAACGTAGCAAAACTAGGGATCCATTGCAGAACGTAGCAAAACTAGGGATCCGTAGCAACTTATTAATGCACGGGCTGGAGCGTTTCATCCTGGCTAATCCGTTATCATTTTAGGAAAGCACCGCCCGCAGCTCGTACTTCTTCGTGAACAGCGACGAACATGTCGAATTTGCACGCCCGATCTCGCATAAAATTATCTACATTGCGGGCATTGGCATGCCGAAGGCATCACCTCTAGACGGCGTAAGTAGCCAACGATGCTTTTGAGCAGAAACTAACAAGCCGTATTTCAGCAATTCGAAGCTGTAATGAACTCGTCGACGCGCGGAGTAGTGCTGGTCTCCTTTGGTACAGTGGGAAAAAGCGTCAGCATGTCGGAAGCGACGAAGACGGCACTGTTGAAAGCATTCGTCCAGTTTCCGGACGTCACGTTTCTGTGGAAGTACGAACGGCCGGAGGACAACGTTGCGGAGGGGTATCCGAACGTGGTCACCGTCAAATGGGTTCCGCAGATCGACTTGCTGGGTAAGAAGTTAATTCGTGTACGTATGGGGTGGATTTCGACGGTTTTCGACTTTGAGTGTGCGTTGCTGACCCGTCTCTTTCCAGGTCACCCTAGGCTGCTGGCGTTCATCACGCACGCCGGCATGAACAGCATCAGCGAGACCGTCTCTAAGGGCGTGCCGATGATCTGCGTGCCGTTGTTCGGCGACCAGCAGCGCAACGCGAAAATGGTTGAGAGCCGGAACATTGCCATCGTACTGAAGAAGAACGAGCTGACAACAGCAAACGTAGCCGGTGCTTTACGAAGAATCCTGTACGATGACAAAAGGCAAGGGACGTCCTTTGTACCTACCACTAACGTTCTTCCGTGTTTAGCATCGCTGACAGCGCAAAGGAGATCTCGCGGATGGTGGCCAAGAAGCCGCTTCCGCCGGACGAGCGAGTTCTGAAGTACGCGGAGTTTGCGGCGGAATTCGACGTTGCCAGTAACCTCGACATCTACGGACGCTACTTAAACTTCTGTCAGTTCTATTCCCTCGATGTCATCTGCCCACTGTTAGGCGGAGTAGTGGTGGTCTGCCTTTTATCGTTATTTGTTGTCTACAAGACAATCCTTTGGCTATGCAGATGTTGCCGGTCTAAGCCAGCTCATGTCAAATTTGAATAAAAATCTAGGTTAGCACTTTCTCCCTACACTAGGCAGTATGCTTACACGGTGGAAGAGATGGGCGAGTCTGCAAAATGGGTGAAAAACAGTGCTTGGTACAAAATGATCTTGTCGTCTTGTTTGGACGGCAGATTGGTAGCGGCACGTAAAACGTCGTGGTCGACTTAAGCTCTGCGTCCATTCCACGAGCGTTGCATTGCAGGACTTAGCGGTTAAGCGGTATTCTCCACAAACGCTTTTACATTTTCGACTGTCTCCATGCTAGCGACTACTAGGCTACCATGCTGCTAGATCAGTGAACTGAAGTACAGTTGTTCTATAATGGGCATTGAGGTGACGCAACAGGAAAATCGCGCAGAAGGATCATTTCGCTGACATTATTTGCGGATGGCTGTTTCGCTGGGAATATTCTTGGGCTCGTCCTTGTTCCCGCGGAAGTATCGGGTCAGAGCTGCTCTGTAGGGTCGAATGAGGAAGCAAGTGGTGATCGGGTTCCAGAAGGCAATTGACGAGAGCACCGTGCATGCGAAAATGAAGAGATTGTCCGCCTCGTCTTTAGCAGCGAAAATTTCCACGAGGAAAAAGGTTAGCGGCAAGGCGGACGTCACCATCGGGCATATCGCGAGCGCGATGAGGGCTCTGTTGAGATCGTTGTGCATCTTTCGAGTTACGCAGAGCATCGAGGGCCTGAGTTGCTTCAGTTTGCGAACTACGCGCACCTGGGTGAATAAAACGGTGGTGTAGACAAGCGCTGTGGCGACCGCGAAAACGCCAAGGTGTAGTCGCAGAATGTTTGCTCCCTCTGGCATAAACTAAAGCCGTTGTGTTGGGACGGCTGCCATCATTGTTTTGTCAGATCCATCTTCCTTGACCCATATCAAGCCGCTTAAGTCGAGCCTTAGAACTTACAAATGTCGATCCGAACACGAAGGGCGTGACTTCGTCGCCAAAGAATTGCGAGGAAATGACTTGTTTGATGGCCTTCTCGCTGAAAGCGGGCCTCTGACCCATTAGATGCCATGTAGTGTACAGGCCGACCAAGGAAACCGTGCACAAAGCTGCTGAGAATGCAATCATGCCTCTCCCTGTAGGCTTCACGTTGCTAAAGCGCACGTTGTACATGCATCAAGTCGGCGCTTCGACAGGGCTTACCGACACAGATGCAAGTAACGGCAGAAAAATGGACTGGAATGTGCAGGTTGTTCATAAACACTGCGTAGCCGAACATGGTCAGGACGCAGTGGTCGAAGTAGGTTGAGCTTCTAGCGAAAAAGCCGTTCGAAATGTAGATGATCAAAACATGCTTCAAGAGGATAATATGAAACATTTTAGTAACCGGATACGCGGTCTGAACTCCGTCGCAACAGCTTACCGGTTGGCATATGAAGCATACGGCACGAGGAACATATCCGCAAAGCAGGTGACTCTAATGACGTTTTTGTACGGATTTAGACGCTCTGGAGTGTGCTTGTGGACAACGAACAGCAGGCCGACATTTAGAAGGAAGGATGACAGGTTGAAAATGGAAGCGATATAGTGTTGGACGTGGACCAAAGGCGACGTACCTAAACACTCATCTGAACCGTTCTAGAAGTCGTTAGTGAGGTGCGCAAGCGTCGTAGAGCTTTTAGCCGAAATCATTCACGTGAATCCGACAAATCGACGTTCTTTTTAGGTCAACAAACCGCATTTCTCGGAGAGGTAACTTAGACGTGGACGACCGTACCGTAATACGGGCCGTACCGTACAGCCTACCGTATTCTACGGTACGGAGTACGGTACGGCTACGAACCAGTACGGGTTGCCGTACCGTACCGTACTGGTACGGTACGGAGTACGGTACGGCATGATTTTTGGTTAAAAATGCACTAGTACGGCAGTACGGTACGGCCGCACTACAGCCGTACCGTATTCCGTACCGTATTCTACGGTACGGAGTACGGTACGGCTACGACCCAGTACGGGTTTGCCGTACCGTACCGTACTGGTACGGTACGGAGTCCGGTACGGGAGGGGGGGGGGGTCTCCGTCCAAGTCTAAGGTAACTTACCGTTCATGGCCTACTAAATCGGCTACTAAATTTTGCAGATGCGCATGTACTAAGTGCTCTTCGCCTCGTTTCTCCCAGGATGTCGTAGAAAGGACTATTTACATTGGCTGAACATGACCTCTGGGATACGAGACTCAGCACGATAGTCTGGTCTCCATCGCGCATTGCCCTAGCTCACATGCTCTGGCGGTACAACAGGGTCATCCTCTGGGCTAACGACCCTTGCATACCTGGCAACTTAATGTTAAACGTGCGCTTCGGAAGTGTTTCACGAGCAAGTGCGAAGGTAGTGCGTCTCGGCGAAGTACATGCTGTCCCCTAAGGATTTTACCCACGAGTGAACTTTACGATTCCCGGAGAACACATGGGTCTGTCTCGTTGTAATAAGTCACGTCAAGTAGTATGTGGCAGGAAATGTGCGCTTGGGCTTAGCAATACAATGTAGCATAACGCGGGTGACTCCGAAAGCATTCTGAAGCTTTCTTCAGCTATTCAGTTGATCGTCTCAACACGCTCAAGGAGAAGGGATGACCGCTGTGTCATGTTGACCACCAACGGTAGTTTCCCTAAGACTTAGCAAAATTAGTCTTGCTCTTGAAAGCATACTGTTGCGCATCGCAGATCATGATACTCCACAGTTTGGACCACAACTGTTTGAGGATTATGCAAAACTTGTAGGTCACTTTTGTGAAACCGCTCGTCCGATGCGACATCATTCTGAACCTCATCGTCGGCGGAAGCTGAGGCAGTGCCGTCAACGATACAGCTATGCCGGCGCAGATGTTTTCGTAGACTATGTGCGCCTCTACGCCAATGATCAACTCAGCTACAACACAGAACAATCCGGAAACGTGATGAATAGAAGCCGGGTAGCTTGTAACACACCAGCCTCATTCCTATACAAATACGAAATTTATGCAAGACAAGGCATGTACAGAATGCTCTAGGGAGACATTTGAATATGGACGGCAGGTTCCTTCTCGACGGTGCCAGTGTAAGCAACAGCTACAGGAATCGCCTGGTACTAAAACGTACGTTGTGCGTTCTCGTCTCCGATTATTATCCGAGACTGCCGTTACAGTTTTGGAGATAGGCTCAGAAGCACTTACCACGGGTTCTTTGGGGAACAGCCACAGACAGGCACAGACCAATGCGACGGTCATCGCGGAAGCTATGAGAGTAAAGAAGGCAATCCAGTTTAATTCCAACATTTGGTCTGTGCAACCTGCCTTGGCGAGATTTGATCTCTCTCGATTACATTGGCGTCTGAGCAGAGAGACGAATGAGAGAAAGCCTTGGAAAGGGTATTCGCTAGTAACACAGAAGGAATGACTTTGTCTTTGAAAGGAAAAGATCGAAAGAATGACGTCCTCGGTGTGAACGTATGAATACGATGGCCGCTGACTAATCGGCATGCGGGCATGCTCCAGGCGAAGGAATGTTCATGCTTGAACTTGTCAGCATTGTCCAGCACAAAAGGCGTAAGACCATAAGCACAAAGAATAATTGCAACTGCTTCCGAGTTATGTTAGCTGAGTAGCGCATGGTGACGGTTGTGTTTTCGCTGTTGTCAGTGGGCGTATCCTGGAATCTTGCATGGTATCCGATATGTTTTGTCAACATGTTCGGCTAACGACTTACATTCGGCTATACATAGCAGCGCATGCCAACGCATCGAGAGACGTCACAAAGCGGCTGACCACGGCGAAATCACGAGAAATGTTGGTTCCAGCTGCCTGAACGCGCAGATCAGTCATTACCGTTTACCCAGGCAAAATCGGACCCTTAAAAACGCACCATTTGGTACACTAAACACGTGGCGTGTGGAACAAAGTTGAAGAACAGCTCCGACGCTATGGCGTAGCCAATAAAGCGATTTCCCTAGATTTTGTGCTGAGAACGTTACTAGGGTTTCCGTGTGGTACCGCATTTTTCGACTTCGTCTTGAACAACGCCGCTCTTGACCGCTGCTCTCGTAAAAGCAGGGCGAAGAGTACAGTGCTCGCAACGTTCAACAAACCAAGCGCGGCTCGAATAGACGCCTGCCAGTCGTCGGCCTGCTGCAGAATGCAGACTGCATGCTCACAGTCTATAACATGGTGAAAATCTACGCAAAAAGCGTGTGGGGCGGCATACCCTTCGTTATGATATCGAAGACGTCGTCGGGGGTAAGCTCGCTCCAGATGTGGATTGAGAGCGATATTGCGGAGACGAGCAGACAAGCGGCGGCGCATGTTGCGTATGCAATATGAGAATGCCTGGATGTGTACTTGACACCAAGGTGGATAGCTAAGCATCTATCGATGGTAAGCGAGTGCACAATGATGGGTATGACGCAAGAGATGGCTCGATCCCAAATGCCCAACTAAACACGTTTTTCGTCTAGTCCGTCTTGAAGCTTCGCGTACCCAAAACGACACTTCGAAGTATGTATCGCCAACATCGTGCAGTCTCCAGCCAGCAGCGTTGTAGAGGCAATAAGGCAACGCGGCAATGTCCTCTGCGATCCAAGCCGCTAGGAATAGTTTCAGTAGTTTTGACACAGACCGAAGCTTGGCCTTCATTAGCCATCGCAAGGTAGCACCGAAGAAGTACAAGGAGACCGAGTGAAAAACAACACCGGACACCGCTTGAAGCAGGCGAAAGTACCGTCGGAATTCGAAGAAGTCTTTCATCGAGTTACCTCTGATACCTTCCGAAGTTCAGTGTTATGTTCCTAGAGCGACGATGCCCAATGCTCGGAAGCAATCATCGAGTCGCTCATAATGGACGCATACTACCGGGTCACAAGGTTCTTAATCAGGTTCATAAGGATCATATTAGTGCCCGTTTGTCTGTTGAGCCCAGTTCCTGTTTCTACTTAAGGCATTTACTTCGTCACGCTCTCCTAAATAAATTACAGGACCATAAGGTCCAACTTGGGAGCTGGCCATTGGCCGCCACGGTTAGAAGCCAAGCACGTGCGATGGTTAGTGACTGATTTTTGGAGGCTTCCGCCTTGCCCTCATCACCGTCGGTATGATCAGTCTCGTCACACTGTTGATACCCTTGCAGGGGTACTGGATAGTCGCACGCGATAGCAGAAACATTACATTTAAAACGAGTGAGAATGAATCACATCATTCTTTTTTTCGAACCTATTAAAGCTACTCAAGCAACCGGCAGAGTTCGCTTAACAGAGTGCTAACAACGTCTGGTGATTTGCCGTCCAGCGCTCGGCAGCTTTCTTCCATTTTCTTCATTGTTTGGTCCAGGTCGTTGAGCTCAGAAGACGACGTCTGATTGTAGCAATCGGGATAACTTATGTGATTCTCCTTGACGAACGCTTCTGTGCCGTTTGTAACCACTAAACGAGGCGATCTATAGGCCAATCGGCCAACCCCTGTCCCCCTCCGATTTTTGATTGACCCCCAGACGGCCCCATATCGGCCCGGTGAAGGCTTGAGGGCAATGCTATCAATATTTCCGGGCATTGTGAATACGACAAAATGCGGAAGACACTAAGGACGGTCTCCGTGGAAAACACGGACCAACAATTGCAGTCGACACTTACCAGGAGCCGTTTCGTTGGTCCTGAAGAGGGCAGCCGTCAGAAGCAGAAAAGCTATTATCGAGGTATGCATTGGACGAATAACGGACCAGCTAGACCTTACGAAAACCAACGTAAGTACGAAGACATGAAATTAATGAGGCGCTCTCTTGATGAACCGAGCAGTCTGTGCGATATTTTACATCAGTGTCGTATATAGGATTCAACACAAATGTTGGGGAAAAGCTGGGTTTAACTGCCGGAAGTACGGCCTTAATATCCGCGAGTCGCTAATTCTATGCTCACTGCGGGAAGCAATTAGCCGCCTTCACAAGTTTATCCTCCCGACGTAACATATTTTTAGAGCTTTAACAACCATTGCCAAAAGCACAGGCACAAGACTTCCCGCTAAATGCGTAATGCTGTCTTTGTGTACTTTTTAGTTCCCATTAAAAACAATGCGTCTAGCAAGTGGAAATGGTGGTCTGGTTGCAGAAGAGATAGGTGAGTGTGGCGCCAGTGGCCTTCCCGACGATTCCACCTTGTGGCTCGAGGACGAGGAAGGCCGGCTCCGACAGATCCACGTGGTTCACCGGGCACTCGGGGCACTTGTTGTCGATGGGGAACACGGCGCTAAAGGCATTTGTCGTGGTGGACTATCGAAACAAAGACTTACGTCTTTCCCTTGTACTCAACCTTGACGCAGATGCCCTTGCAGAAGTTGTCGTCGAGGATGTAGCGCCCGTCGGGAAGGTTGGACGGCACCCACTGGGCGCTCGGATCGAAGAGCTCGCCCGAGCCAGCTGCCGAGCACTTGGCCACGTCCAGACCGCAGGCACCCTTTCCCGAGGCCCCGTAGAAGGTGAAGACACTGTCCGCCACCGGCTTGTTTAGCTGCTCCTCGATCTTGCCCGCCTCGAAGGCAGCGATGAGGAGCGTGGTGAGGGCAACGATGCGGAGAACCATTTTGAAGAAATACGATTGCCGGAAGACGTACGACGAATGGTGCCCTATCGGAGTATTGCCTCCTTTTATGCAAACCATAGGTAGGCATTTTTGAGGTCGGTTTTTGAACGCGTTTATTTAATCAGCTACCGCGCATGTCCTAGGTCAGGCAGTTATTTCGTGGTGAGAGGAAAGACAATGAAGATCTGTATCGCGATTGACGACACCATCGCACACTTCGACGATTCCCGTAGCTTTCGGTCTCCGACTAAATTTGCTCAGGTGCGACTCACAGTGATTTTGGTGCCTCGAACGAACCTGTCACATGACTTCCTATTTTCGTAACGGAATGGGAAAGGTAGTGATGGTCTTCAGACCCACCTTGGTTGGCGCAGCGACGATGGTTTCTGTCTCCTGTCTCCATCGCCGAGTGTACTCACTTCGAAGTGCCACAAACCTTCCGGCAGCCACCAAGTCAAAGCGGCGAATAATTTGTAAACAACTCAATATTGTTATGTAAACGGTTACGTCTAGGAAATGAAATGTAACGCACACAAATAAAAGATGTCCGCGCTTATCCTATTTTATATCTTGGTCGGGCATTTGACGCGCGAAGCGAGGAGCATATCCAAGCAGGGCGTGGTACTTACCTTGCAAGAAACCCCAGCATCGTCGCTACAGCTTTTCTGAATTTAGAGTTCGTACGCATTTAAGTCACCAGCACGTACCAGTTGCCCTATTCCGCGAACGTGCATCCTGCTAATTTTTTCGTGGCATGCATTAGAGATTGCTGTTTCGGGTACGCCTAAAACCGCAATCAAACATCCTTGCGAAGTTCCAAGAATTGGGCATTTGAAAAAAGTTATGTAGGCATACCTGCATTAATTACTGTCACAATCATTACTTTATCGGACAAAAAATACGTCTCCGGGAACTTGATTCATCACGCCTGAACGAAAAGGCGGACAACATACTAGCAATGAGCTTGGATTTGTATTGGCTTCGCAATTCGTTGCTACAAGCCTACTCTTTTGTCCCACTACGAAAACCGTCTACTAGATAGCGAGCGTTACGGGCGCTTTTCCTGTGGTTGTCTTGTCACCTCGGTGCGTTCTGGTCCATGGGCGCTCGTCCGAAGCTTCTATTCGTGCTCGAGCTTCCCTTCCTCATCTTCCACGGCGGCGTAGCGCTGATTGTGGGGAATGAGTTCCGCAAGGGTAACCGGGACTTCGTCACCAGCTTCTACATACTCTACTTGGCGCAAAGTGCTGTGGACTGCCTCGCCTACGTAGCGGTCAGTCACAGAGAAATGTACCCAGCATCACACTGTTTTAGACGGGCCTGGTGGGTTACGACTTGATGCCCCGCTACGTGTACTACGGTGCCTGGTCCAACTTCAACCTAGCTTTCTGCGGGTGGTGCACCGCCTTCCAGGTGCTCTCGCATGTTCTAGTCGCATTCAACCGTTACACCGCTATCGTTCTACCGCATCGACACACACTGGTAAGTACGCTTTCACTCAACTTTAGCCTCCACTGATTTTTCTAGATCTGGAAGCACAAGAACGTAGTGTTAATGGTGCTGGGGATTTCGTTCATTGCCTTCCTCAGCATTCTCCTTCGTGTCATCGACAAAGTTGCGGTCGTCGAAGTCTCGGACGGAGTACTTATTTCCAGCGCCACAGCGTGGATGCGGACTGTAAGTTTCTCAGGGCCGTCATCAGTGGCGTAGCGATCCTTGGGGCAGGGGGTGGGCCATGGCCTCCCCCCCTAAAATCCGAGGGGTCCGAAAAGTAGCAAAGGGGGACCCTTATGATTGCGGCGGCCGAAGGATGCCGCAAAATTATGGGTAAGGGGGAACCAAGGGAGATTTTTTTGGCGGCCAGAATCTTGGCCCACCCTAAGCTCTTGCCCCCCCCCCCCC
>JNEY01000016.1:401321-469503 GCA_020875895.1 Aphelenchus avenae
TGAATAGTGCGCTGTAGGCTCTGAGTAGTCCGCCTGAAGATCTGAGTACTCCGCTGTAGGCTCTGAGTAGTCCGCTTGAAGTTCTGAGTAGTCCGCTGTAGGCTCCGAGTAGTCCGCTTGAAGTCCTGAGTAGTCCGCTTGAAGTTCTGGTCCGCTTGAAGCTCTGAATAGTGCGCTGTAGGCTCTGAGTAGTCCGCATGAAGCTCTGAGTAGTCCGCTTGATGCTCTGAGTAGACCGCTGGAAACTGTGCGTACTCCTGCAGAAGCTGTGAGGAATGCTGCTGAAAGTTCGGAGGAGTGGTGCTCGAGGCTGTGCGTAGTCCGCTGGAAGCACTGAATAATCTGCTGCAAGCACTGAACATACCTGCCGAATGATGAGCACCGATGGAGGCGTCGAGCAGGGAGCGAAGCACCTGGCTGGGGCAGCAGAGCACAGAAGAGCAGCGGAGAGCGTCGAGAGAGATTAGCATAGAACACAGAAATGATACGTCCCACTGATTTTAGCCCCATATATAGGTGCAGTCTCGAGTATGCAAATTCGACATTCTGACCGGACATACGCGTATGTCCTGTCCGGGCAGACAGACAACTCAGGTTTAAAAGGGAGGATAACAGTAACGCCATCGAATTATGCGTTATAAATGGTGTTACATAAGACTGCATAACCGTCATTTTTGACGAAATTTTTCGCATTTCGGTCAAAAAATGCTCAAAATTTGCTCGATTTCGGCTAAAACGGCCCGTATTACGGTACGGCCGGTACTACGGTACGGTCGTCCAAGTCTACTCAATCCTACTGCCCTTAGTTTCGCGCGCGGAGTTATCTGCTCGAAAACTGGCTCCGTGCATTCCGTACACTTCCTGTGTTCTCGCACCAAGCACTCCTGCCAATCAAATCCTTTCTAGGTACACTATATTCCACAATGGAACGCAGGGTTATGCAGAGTTAGCGATCTCCGCACGACTTCCTCGTACAATTCTGTTCATCTGAAATGTCTATTCTATCTTACGCAATGTAGGTGCAACATTCCCTTGTGCCCTCAGGATAGCGTCCAAAGTCAGAACCTACTGTTGTTTGAAACTCACCTAAAACTGGTCAGACTCGACTTGCTGCTTGTCCGAAACTCGAACGATAACCATGTACGAAGCGTTCTCGCAGAAAACAGGCTTTATTTGGCCATTTTGCAACAGTGGATTGGCGTCGTTAAATGCTGATGCAGATTAAAGGTCCCGACAGGTTTGGTAGGGCTTGCTGGGTGTCACTATTTTTATCTCTAATGTGGAGAACCGGAAGGGCTGACTGTCACCTACCAAACCTGTGAATTAGGCTTGAAATATGAATAAGTCAAAACGACAAGGTGCCACTTGGGCCGCCAGCAAAAGTAGAGGTAAAATGTTGAAGCTGAGCAGATGAAGTGCCACAAGGGCAGTCTGAGGAGGTACCAAGGTGTGCGAAATAAAACATAGGCGCAAAAGGGTTGGGCAGGCTAAGACGTCAACATGACGAACATGGCAATTGTGACTTGAGGCAGCTCGACGGACGCTCTAAGGCCACTTGATTGGAGGACGTTCTAAAAACGCGAATGTGCTTCTGCGACTAGCGGAAGTGTGCAAACTTACTCTTCGCATTGGCTGCGCGGTCTAGGGTCTCCTTCATAGGCACGGTATTGTTGTCGCGAATCAAAAGCGGATCTGAATTATCCGCTGACGCATATGATGAACAGATAGCATTTTGGTTGCATACCCTTCAAAGCTGGCGAAGCGGACGGCAACTCGGTCTCGTCGACGATGAGTGATCGGATCGACTCTAACGAAGACTTTGCAGTGTTCATACGTTTGGGCATATCGATAACGCCGGCCGTGTCTTTGGAAGAACTGCTCGGGTTACAGGTGATGGCAGGATGTTCTGCAAAGCAGATTGTCAACTTCAGGGATTACAACGAGTATTCTTGAACAAGTGACTTGGTATTTGGAAAAGTTAGTGGCTACGAAGTAAACTGCATACTTCGCGGCACGATGGAAGCTGCAAGATTGACAGCCGCGGGCGACTGGACCGGCATGTTCCTCGAGGGTCCGGCTTCGTCCCAGATGATCGGAGGGTGTTCTAAAGCAGCACTGCTGGAGGCGCTGCTCACTGAGGACATACTTCTCTGCGCGGGCGTACTCGACGTGCAACCTGCCTGAACAACAGCAGGACGAGCGATATCATCGTCGGACATAGCGGCCGTTCCCACTAAACGGGCAGTGCCTCCTTACATACAGAAAACTGTGGCAGCATACCTTTCTTCATGCTAGCCTCGGCGTCATCAGTGCTGCTGCCGTTAGTGGAAGCACGACTGTTCGTCGTAATCTTCTTGTCCGACGTGCCAGTTGATATGGCACCTAGGCCGACAAGTTGAGTTGACATAGAACATGGAAGCTTTGGCAGTTAGAGGGGTTAAAATTTTAGGACGGGTGAATATTCAGGGGATACTAAAGAAGATCCACAACATGTGACGAACCTCCAGACATAGCCAAACGGATGGCACCATGCTTCTTGTCGTCGGTATCGCGCCACACGATTGGAGGATGCTCTATAATAGAAGCTATTTGTTGGTTGCACTTGGGCATAAGCAATCGCTCCACAGAAATCACGTACCTGTACGCTTACGCGTAACCGTGGAGGACGTGGTAACGTCGCCGCTGTCTCGAACCGTCACGGAGCTCATGCTGCCACTATCACATGGCTCGTTGGACGTACCAACTAAACGTAAGTGAGGTCATTCCCGATTTCAAGGTGTAATCGCACCCTGTGCCAAATGCCGTTTGCTAGGCGCTTTCTTCGAGAGCTCTGTCTCGTCCCAGACGATGGGAGGATGCTCTGAAGTGATCATACTACCATGACTGTTCATCAACGTACTTCTCTTGGTGGGCGTCGACGACGTGCTTCCCGCGATGTTGCAACCGCCTTGCCGAGGTACGCGAGCTATGGTGGCCAGTATCAACAACGACGTGAAGTAAAGTGCTTACCGTTCACCGAGACCCGCTGATGAGCAGTGTCAGAGAAACGCGTAGTCGGCCTCCGAATGAATGGTCTGTTGAGGTTGAGGATACCGGGCGCTAAAATGCGAACCCGGGCTTTGAGATAGTGGCAAAACACTTACACTTCGTCTTCGCATCCGACGAGTAGCTCCAACCAACGCGATGATACTCTAAGAGGCATGTGCTGAACATGGTAAGTATGAGCTACCTTTAGTCTCATCAGCTCCATCTTCACCAACTTCCATCGAATCGTTACACTGCGAGAGCACGCCGTTTAGTGCCACGGGCTAAAACATGAACTTATGCTAGGAGTAGAAGGTTCGTGGATACCAAAGTGACTGAGAGCCCGGCTGCAGGTGCACTTGGCGACACGGAGGACGCAGCCGATAGACGGGACTCGCGGTCCATCTCGTCCATTTTCTGCTGCAGGAACGTAGCGATCTCGACGGCCGCTTTCAGTTCAGTCTCCTTCCACTCCAGCGATTTCTTCTGTGTCTCCAATTCGGCACGCCTTTCCTCCAGGAGGGTCTCCGTTGTTCGCTTTCTGGACTTTTGCTCTTCCACCTAAAACCCCAAGCACTGGTGTGTAGCAGATTGCGACTGAGCGATAGACTGACCTGGCTTTGAAGGTTCTCTATCTGTTTCTCAATAGCGCCTATCTCGGGGTCCACTTCAGGCGGTTCGTCGACCTGCGATAGTCTTTCTTCAAGCGCGGCCACCTGGAGCAACAATGAGATCTTTGGCAATGAAACTGCGCGGTTTACCTGCGACTTCATCTCGTTGAGCTCCTGCCGGAGTCCCTCTTTCTCCGTCTGCTTCGCGTGCAACTCGGTCTCGCTCTCGGACAACGTTGCAGTCGTTTTGCTGATCTGAAGCAGCATAAGATAGGAAACACTAACCACGGGTTTACCTCAGTACGCAGCTCGCTGATCCATTTCTGGGTCGAGGAAGCCTCCGCCTCTGTTTCTCGCAGCGACTTGTCGTATTTGCGCAAGCTGAACTTCAACATGCGGTTCTGAAATTGTTGATTCTTGGATTCTTGTAGCTACGGTGCAAGGAAAGCACCAAGGTAAAGCTGAGGCCGTACCTCATTCTCGAGCTGCCTATTGAGCTGGATCAATTCCAACTGAGCTGAGCTTATGCCACGATTGTATTGTCTGCTTGGCTGATGTTCCATCTATTCCGATGGCCGAACCTAAACAACGTTAACCAGTACTCCAGGCCAAATTTAGTGTACTTAGCGAAAACCTTTTTACACGAATCGGCACACATTAAAATGACAAATTGTGCAAATTATTCGGCACACGTCGGCAAGCGCAAACGCACTTGCACTCTTCGCACGCGTCGAGTTTCGTCTTATGCGCTTTGAATGAGACGACTGAACGTGTGGGAGCGATGAAGGCGCCTCCCGCGGCTGGAAGGTTGGTACGCGCTGGCGCTTACTGCTCAGCCGTCATCCCTGGCGGCGGACGGACCGTCTCGTTCCGTCGAACAAAAGCTGCCACCATTTGTGTGCAAAGAGTCAAAGTCACCAGCGACACAATCTTTCGGATTGCCTGCTCAGGCAAGCAATAAACATGGGTATCAGAAGCAGCTTAGAATCGCGTACACTGACTAGAAAGGGTATACTGTTATTAGCAGTTACGAAATCGGACGGGAAACATTAACCATGATAGTGTAGCATAGCGTAGGATGAGCAATCTTGCTCTCTCAAGCGATGTCTAGTCGCAAAACACTCGAGAGTCCCAGTCGATGTGCCGGTCAAGTGCCCTTCCTCGGTGGTCCCGCATGCTTTATGGAATGAGTGCTAATCGCTCAGCCTTAACTAAGACAACCTATGAGCAGGCGCATTGTAGGCAACACGTTGGTGTTGACGAATAGTCCCGAGCTGTTACGTGCGATATGCGACCTGTCGGTCATTAACGCCCTCATTCGGTAACGGAACTGTAGTCGTTTGTTCTTCTGATTTGTCATGTAGCATACCTTGCTGTGGCATATCTAACCAGCCAACCAACTGTATTAGTTACGGTTGTCTTACCGCCTTCCCCAAGTTAGGCCATGTTTTATTTCAACTTTCGTTGTAGCATCAGTTATCAAGCACTGAGTTCGATCAAGCGGATAACCAAGTCATCCACGAGATGGGGACTAACAGCATGTGTTTGCCTGCTGGCGACAACTCCGAGATAGCATGATCGTGACCCTTGAACAAGTGGGTGCATCGGGCAAGGAAGAAACAGCTGTTGGCACGTTTCTTGCACGCAACCGGCTCCCTCGAGCAGGCTTGTCGTTTCCTGACCTTTCCTCCCGCCCAGTTCTGTTGAACTGGCCGGGAATGAGGTACGGGGTCATGCGATCACTCTTGTCGTGGATATTCGCCGGAATATACCTAAGCGTTCTAGTCGATTTTCATGGTATTGAATTGCATAAACTTTAGGCGATATGCTGCCAGAACTTGAGCACGAAGTCCTGTATTTCCTTCATCGAGTTGAGCTGGACAAGTACCAGTTTGTTGCGAAGCACACTCGCGACTTAGTAGACGAGCTCTCAAGCAAGCTGGCGCTTCATCCGATCCTGGAAATGTCTGCGGTAGGTTCCGTAGACGGCATAGCCCTAATTATTGCGACACTTCGTTGAAATCATTCTTTCTTGCAAAAGAATAACTTAGACGTTTTTAGGGCGGTGATGATGTCACTATATGGATGGGATCTAGCATAATCTCCGTTGCTCCGGAAGAAATCGACGAGAAGCTCCCGTCCTACTTGCGTAACTCCTTCGTTCGCACGCTGGAGATAACCTGGCTCACCGACTGGTACTTCCTGTTCATTTGGCAGGCGCACTGGCAGAACAATTCCTTCCTCAACAAGGTCATCATGCCGCTAGGGGACCGTGGCCAGCTCCCCGAAAACCAGTGGGCACTGGAGTTCTTCTCCGGAACGCTTGGAGTTTCGCACTATAGCTTTGCAAACGTGAAAACCACGGAGACGCGAAACATCTTTCTGGCAAACGATGCCGTACGCAGCTCGACCCAAATGATCACCATCTTCAGCGTACGTTAAATGCGTCGAGAGTGTCGTATCACATGGGCTGCTCCTTTTCAGGACCAGCTACCGTGGACCGGGCTTGTGGAACGCCTTGCCTCATTCGTGGTGCTTAGCTTCGTCCACCTACATGTCTCCGAGGGCGAGACCTGGATCAGACGGTTTCTCCAGGTACCTAATCCTTATGCGATGACGAGATTTGCGTGGCCACTGATGATCCACCATCTCGACAAACGCGTTATTTAGCGCTTCATCGAAGGTGAAGGGTTTCCTGCGCTGCGTCACATTGTCTTCTTCTACCAAGATCACGATACCTCCGATATATCAGACAAGTACCACGACTTGGCATGCGAGTAGGCCGCCTATTCCTGACCCATTCAATCAAGCTCCTTTTTAGACGTACCGAGATCAAAGGAGTATCGCCGGCTCAGACGCTCATCCCCATTTGCATCCGGAAAACCCAGCGCTTCCTTGCTGGCGACGGGTGTTCGCTGAAGACCGGAAACATGGCCGTCAGCGTGGTCGTGTGGAAAGGAGCGAACGAAGAGAACAACGTCCTACCTTATCGAATTGCGCTAGTGACGATTAACCCGCTGCAAGAAGCTCTGAAGACGACGAAAGAAAAACTATCGTGTGCCGTTCGCGGCTGCAGTCTTGTTAAGCTTGGAAGTTGCAAGAGCCAGCAGTAAAGATTAAAAGTGTGTTGTCCCACTCCACAAGACACTGACATACCCGTGATACTAAGCTGACACCGAAGCACTTTGCATGTTGATAGTTTGGCTGTATTTTCCTGGTTTCAGAGGATTGAATTTCGCGTGGGCAGACATAGAGTTTGCAAGGGGTTGTTCCTAGCGCATGAAGCACTCCTTGTATATGTAAATTTCCTATGTCGAGAGTGTACAAAAGCAGTCAACTCTTGCCAGCAGGCATAAGTCGGTTTTGACCGCTCATCGCTTCGTCCTTGAACGCTCTTCAACTCTTCTCCGAACGTGAACCATGGCCCAGTCGGTTCCTCCGGGTGACATCCAGACCCAGCCGAATGCGAAGATCGTCTTCAACGCGCCCTACGACGACAAGCACACCTACCATATTAAGGTTCGTTTACCATGTCCCCATGAATTTGGCGGCACGCTTGCGGCAATGGTCGCATGCTTACCACTTCCGTTTAGATCATCAACGCGGGCGGCCGACGCATCGGATGGGCGATCAAGACGACGAACATGAAGCGCCTGGGCGTGGACCCGCCATGCGGCGTGCTCGACCCGAAGGAGGCGGTCCTGATGGCGGTCTCCTGCGACTCGTTCCAGTTCGGCTCCGAGGACACCAACAACGACCGCATCACCATCGAGTGGACCAACACGCCGGACGGCGCCGCGAAGCAGTTCCGCCGCGAGTGGTTCCAGGGCGACGGCATGGTGCGCCGCAAGAACCTCCCCATCGAGTACAACCCGTGAACCGCTTCCCACCCTCCACCGCTCCCATCCATCCTATAAACCGCTTGTATAATTATCTTTCCTAATAAAGTAGCTGCGGAAACCCTGTCCAAGCTTCTCCGCCATTGTTCTGTTCAAGCCCTAGCCATTCGTTTATGTATGCTAGCTGGCCGTGCTGATGTCGGTCGCCCCGGCTTAATCGCTGACGGTTAACGGAGGTTTGGAGCTAAAACGCTGCCATTATGCATTCGCACAAAACGAACCTCGTACTTTTATTTGGCATTATGATGGTATTACGAGTACGTAGTACTTAAGAAAAGCAGCCCTCATACTATCGCGTTAAGTAGACGTAGCAGAGAGGCCATCTCGTTGCGATGCCAGAAATATACAACTGTCAGTAGTAGCACGCGTATCTGGCAACACAGAAAGTAGTTAGTAGGAGGCCGCTTGGGACAAGTTAGTTGGTCACGATCCGAGGAAGAGCTTCTTGCGGTAGCCGAGCTTTTGCTGGCACGAAGGACACGGTTCTTTGTTCAGCTCCAGCCGGTCGCCGCAGTCCGAACAGGTCGTGTGACCGCAGTGGAAGACGACGTCAACGTAGCGGTCCTTGCAGACAACGCACTCCACGAGACGCTCCAGATGGTCGAGTTGCGCATTGCTCTCACGAAGCTCGGCAACTCTCGCTTCGAGCACGGCAATCACCGCCTTCAGACCGTCAACTTCACCTGCGAGGATCGCTTCTAAATCCAGGTTATGCCTTAAAGAAGAGAGGAATGGCACATACTTTCCGTCTTGATTGCCTCCATTTCATTAGCATGGCGACTGCGATTCTCTTGAAGGTCCTGCTCAGCAACGCGCAGCTTTTGCATAGTGGCTTCAAGCTTCTTCGCGTTCTTTGCACCGCTCTCGACCTGCCGCAGCATTGCGCCGACGCGTTGACCGAGCTGACGATGAAGAGCGCCTCGTTCGTACTGACCTGTAACTTGATGGTCATGACGGTCGACTAGTTAATGGTTGACATACTTGTGGTAGGGTGCGGATGCATTTTATCCATGCCAGAGATCGCACGTTGAACTGAACCGGATAGTTCCGCAAGCTCCTTCTGGGTCTTCTGAAGCTCCTTCTGCGTCTTCTGAAACTCCTTGGCTTGCTCATCCAGCAGCATCGTTTTGTCGGACACTGAAAAAATATTGTACTGGGCAAAAGTCTGGGCAAAATAGGCTATAGACAGTTATTTACGGCTTACGTAATTACGCGGGGCGTTAGGCAGCAACTTACATTTACGTTTCAGATCGATAGTCTCCTCCTTCCCAATAAGTTTGCTGCGCGCTAGCGCAAGCGTGTCCTCAACGCAACGAAGTCGTTTCGTGACCTCTTCCTCGGGAGAAGCACTTTTCAGGATCGAGCCAAGAGGTGCGGAAGAGGCAATGAGTTCTGAAACCAATTCGAAATATCATGGATCGCATGCTGATAATCGTGTCCCTATACCTGAGTCATCGAACGGAGACGGCAGTCTGATCGTTACCGGTCCCGGCGGCCTGCATACAGGCTCGTAGCCAAGTTCCGCAAACTCGGTTATTTTTCGCTTGACCAGCCCAAAGCCTTTCTCCACTAGCCCGATTCTTGCGTACTCAGTGGCGCGTAGACGGGCGCGATGCGATGCGACATCGTCGTCTGGTGTTCCGCGAACTTCGAAGTCGCGAAGGGTGGCACCGGTATCTTTAAGGACGTTCGTCACATCGTATTCACAGATATCGTTGAATGTGTCAGTATGCCTCTTGGCTTTCTCCATAACTTCCAAGTGCTTCCTGCATCGACCAGAGCGTTTCTTGCAGGAATCCTAAACAAAGTTGATAAGTGTTGAAGCAGTGCTAGGCCTGCCTTGCTGCATTCCGCGAATGAAGGATCGCGTAGACGAAGACCTTCAGTGGTGCACATAACAACCACGAAATCATGCTCTTGCTCTCGGTTTTCGGCCATCTTTATAGCGAGATCGCCCGGTGCCCAGCGCTGGATGTCTTCGTAGAAGTAGACGTTGCCGAGGTGACCCGACTCCTTGATGAACTCGGCTTCCGCCTTTCACATATCGTAGTCGTTTCGACGTGCCTAAAGAGAACATAGGTAGCCAGAATAGAGGCGGCATTTTAAACCGACCGGTTCACAGAAAAATTTCGCTAGGTCCAAGGATCCTTTACGCTTCTCCCATTCATTTCGCGTTTTGCGCGTCTCCCACAACGACGATATCTGTGGACTTAGCTGCGACATCGCAATGCCCCGAAAGTACTCCGATGGGCAGGACTAATCGAGCCTTTTACGACGTTGAACGATCGCGGACGACCTGCATGCGTGCAGTGTAGTTGGGCCTATACAAGCTGATAACATTGTGCCAAACCCGCAAATTCAAACGAAGATGAATATCTTAGCAGCTGTCGTCGCATTTTATGTAAGGCCGCTGTTCGGATACACAACGCGGCATGTATGCGTCAAGGCAGGACCGACTAGGGCGGGCGGGTTCGTTCGTGCCACTGAAACACTAATTACAGACGACGGAGCTTGCAAGAACAAGCGGACTTTAACTGGGCCACAAGCCCTGTTTCATTTCGAGCGTTAGTACCCATTTGTAATTGAGTGAAAGAAGGTTCAGCTCATTCGAGACTTGCAGCGACTGAACGAGCATGCCTAGAAAGTAAGCCAGAAAGCTCATGACCTCCAATGAAGGGCGCGGACATGTGTTCACAAGAGCATGTTCTCAGGTTGTCTTGTGTCGACACTTGTACTGAGACGTGGAGGCAGGTCTAAGGTACGAAGCTTGTCTGGGGCCTCAGTTACAACAAACTTCGACGTGAGCTTCCGAAAGTGAGGTCAGCATCTGACCTCTATGTGGACCGCAACACTATGACGAATAGCCAAAAGCGTAGCGGAACTATTTATCTAGACAGCTTTTCCTAGCCGAGAAAACGAGCCTGTAGTAGGAATACGATGCCTATGGACTAATACTTCCGAATCTTTCAACTAACGGACCAAATCCTGCAGCAGAATTCTGTAGCGTCTTGATGTTGTGATTGAGCATATGTAGGCAACAAAGCTGCGACTTCTAATCCCCTCTTCCGGTGCTCACAATGTGGAGCTCAAGAACATCGCCTACGCATGGGAAGCATTCCACGCAGCCGCGATCGCTAAACCAATTCAGGAATTCCCTGATTGTGAGCGCCCATTATCAGTCAATTTCGGGTGCTGCAGCCCAAAGTGCCTGCGTCAAGAGTGATGCTACACAAGCAATGCGCGCTTGGAGTGTTCGTGGAAGGTGGACTCATCTCGCACAGATCACATAAATCATTTTCACAAATTGTCTTGCTGATTGTTCGACTAAAAGCTGATCGTGGTTTATACTTTACGCGTGAAAGAATGACTTATCAGTCGCGCTGCGTGCTCTTCACGCCGCTACGCCCTTAACAGTTGAACTGTTACGCCCTGATTGAGTCCTTTAATCCTCTTAGCGTCTTAGTTAATGAACGCGACGAGTCGCGCAAATAAAAAGACCTCTTGGTCTTAACCATTTGTTTCAGCTTGGGTAAGAAGCCGATCGAATTGCTAACTGCTGATCGCAGCTACAATCTTCAGATTCCCTATCGACGATGAGCAGCCTAGGACTGTAAGTTGTTTCACCTTGCTCAGACATCGCCACGCGGCATCTTCGTTTACCTTTACTAGTTTCATCTACACCTGCTCTCTGTAGTATGTATATCAGACGATGCTCATCGTGCAATACCAAGTCTTTGCTGAAAACTGTAGTAATCTACAAATTTAACGAGAAGGTAACCATCTCTGTGGTACACAGGCGCCCGGTCGTGGTGCCTGTGTTCTTCGCGGTAAAGCAAATGCAGCTTAGATCAGTCTGTTAGGAAGCACGTAGCGCATCAAATGCAACCGCTTCATATCATTCGTTGAGGCGCCGATCCTTTTACCCTACCCTTTCTCGAATGGCACATATGACGGTACGGTCCATGTGTGCCCGAAGTTCTGTTTTGTAGCATTCCGCCCTGCCCGGCTGAATACCTATCGCTAGTCCATTTAACCGGACGTGTTCCAGGGCGTTTCCCCCTAGCATTCAAGACATTTAGTCAAAGAACACTGATAAAAATAGCATGGTGACAGTATGATTAGTCCGTTTCAACGACTCCGTTCCGCTAAGCCTCTTAGACATTTCTCGTATAACGAAATTTTGGAGCGCGCAGTGCGGAGCTACTGATAAGCCAACAAGCTTATCGATTGCACAACGATTCCAAAAAGGCCAACCACGTGTTTTAAATTCTTAGAGGGATTTATCATTAACGGAACATCTGATGTGCATGTGAGGGAACATTTGGCGCAACCCTTCATCGTACCTGTGCAAGTCACATGACAGAAACCCACAATTTTAGCTCAAAATCGAAGAAGTACAGCATCACGCCGGCTTCCAGTCTGTCGACGGACGTTTACGTTACTCCTGTCGACACGAAGAAGGACTTATCGAGTTCCGAATCGGATAGCGTTGAAGAGCAGCATGGAGACGGCTACTTCGTCGACGGCAAATTCGAGCGGCACACTGGACTCAACTGGTTTATCACAGGTGAGGTCAAAGGCATAAACCAGTGCACCGACAGAATTCAGGCCTTTTCATCGTCGGTGACCTAGCGGGAGGAGGCATCGTCGCCTTGCCGACTGCAACCATCCAAACTGGTATATTCCGCATGCTTTCACTGACGTACTTACAATTGCTTGCAGGATTCTGGATCGGCATTGTCATCAACATTCTCATGGTCATCATGGTCTGCTACACCGCCTACGCGCTCGGACAATGTTGGGTGATCATGCAGCGGAGGTGGCCCGAGTATCGGTCGCATTGCCGCAAGCCGTATGCCGAGCTGGGATACCGAGCGCTAGGACCGACGATGAGGTATCATCTGAATGGAACAACAAACACGTCCCTCAACTGCTTACAGAGCCTTCATCTCCGGTTGCATCTACGTCACGCAGTTCAGCATTGCCGTAGTGCTGATGCTTCTCGCGTCGAACAACATCCACGACTTTCTCAAATCTCTGTTCGGCGTCGAGATCAACTTCTGCCTGGTGATCCTCGTCGTCGCAGTTGGCCTCCTGCCGGTCACCTTCCTCAAGTCTCCGGAAGAGTTCTGGTACGTACGCCTGCAGATGAAATCTGGTTTCATGTTCATGATTTAGGGGCGCAGTCGTTATGGCCATGGTCTCCACGTCGGCAGCTGTTGTGCTCATCTGCGTCGGTGCCGGGCTCGACTATCACGTCTGTGCGCCAGAGAAGGCGATGCCGGAGTTTCAGATCACCAACTACTTTCTCGCTCTTGGCACTTTCTTGTTCGCCTACGGAGGACACTCGGCGTTCCCCACCATTCAGGTGCGTCCCATGGCAACTAGGGCAGCTCACAAAAAATTTTTAGCATGACATGAAGAAGCCGCACGAGTTCACAAAGTCGTCAATTCTTGCGTTCGCAAGTATGCCCTACTCACGTCAGTCATTTACGTGAGAACATACTTTAGTCATTTGTACGCTGTACATGCCGGTATGCATCGTGGGATACCTGGTCTACGGCAATTCTCTTCGAGCGTCCGTGATAACCAACGTGCAGACGGGATGGATCCAACAGGTAAGCGCATGAGTAGCATCCTCGGATACGCATGCTGACAACCTTTAGGCCGTGAACCTGATGATCGCTGCTCACTGCATTCTCTCGCTAACGATCGTCTTCAACCCACTGAACCAGGAAGTCGAAGATCGGCTTGGAGTTCCGCACCGTAAGCGTCATTCTTTCGGAGCACGTATTCGGCACAACATACTTTAGAATTCGGCATCAAGCGAGTTATCGTACGAACGGCGGTGCTCGCATCCGTCGTATTCGTTGCTGAAAGTGTGCCAAATTTCGGCCCAGTGTTGGACCTCGTTGGCGGCTCGACCTTAACGCTTACCTCGCTAGTGTTCCCGTGCATCTTCTACGTCTACATCAGCGCTGGCGAAAAGCGGGCAGAGGATGGTGACCCGAAGAGCGCGGAGGACTATGACCGACCACCGACCAATGCTGAGTAGGATTCAAACTTTCGTGGGGTGGAGCTAAGCAAGCATGCTTTAGAGTTCTGCGGTATACAGACAAGCGCACGCTGTTCATCTGCATTTTCGTCATTTGTATGTTCTCGCATCATTCCATGTCCTTAAGCAGAGATATTTGGCAACGCAGTTGCCTCTTTGAAAGGAAGCCAGAAGCATTACATATACACGTTCTAGTGTTCGGCATTATCGGCGGCGGTGCAGCAACATTCTCCGCGATCCGAGAGCTTTCCACAACGCAGTTCAAACAGCCGTGCTACGTCGCAGCGTTCACGGGCAACTTCGGCACGGACAACGGCTTGGGTCACTTGAACTGTTGCGGCCCGTGCATGAACATACCTGTCAACGGAAACGCATCGTACTGTTCGAAACCCGAGATCAAGTACTACGGCTATGATCAGTGTTCACTGAAAAGTTAGCAAATAAAATTGTTGGAAATCGCGAACTGCCACATAGGCGTCATTGCAATCTCGTGACTATGAGTCTATGAGTCGAATGCGAAACATACGGTCTGGTTATCGAACCAACCTAAAAACCGAATTTATAGATCGCCAGCGAGCAATAGGTTTTCCGTAGCGGCTGCACAACTAATACCTTGGAGCTGCGGACTGTCAGGCAGACATCAACGAGGAAGTGAAATAAAGAAAACTTACACGTTAAGTGTTAGTTCCCTCTCAAGAGAAAGCCTACTAACGTTCCTTTCTGGTTCGCGCGTCATTCCCGCAACTGCTCACCTTCGTTGCGCTTCGCGCAGCCAGTGCCGCTATTGGGGATTACTTGTACCAAACTTATGCTTAAACATACATTTTTCAATAGAGAATGTAGGTGATGTGCCCTATTTCTCCTGCGTGCCCGCTAGGGGGCGCATGCTACAGCGGGCTCTCTAAGACATGCGCCCATGAAACCCCGGATTCTCTGAACGACCCGCTATGAAAAAACGGACGCGTTTTCGGATTCACGAAACATGCACGAAAACACTATTCAGAGTCCTTCCTACCCGATATGCGTATCAGGGCTGCGACCGAACCTCGGATTCACTTCGGAAATTCGGTACATTTTCCGAATTCGGATTCGCTTCGGTTTATTTTTTGACCTTTGGATTCGGATTCGGTTTGAATGTCAAAAGCGCTCAGCCCTGATGCGTATGCGTGCATCCCGCTCGCTATCGCATGTAAGCAGGAACCCTGCCCCACCGCCTGACCCTCAAAGGCACCGCCTTGAAAAAGATATTTTCGGATTCTTAATGCTTGAAAACCCCGTTTGGGCTTGATTTAGTAGAAGGCCTCCTTCTTACCCGGTATGGCGTGACGCAAACTTTGGGACTATGAGCGGTCGTACATTTTGGTTTAGCCAACCAATCGAGCTGAAACTGCCCAGTTTCACTCAACTTTTCAGGGGCTATCGAATGGTACCAAGCATGATGGGGTAGCGTAAACTTCGTCGTTACGGACATAGCAACAGCGCTTTAGGTAATAAGGATATTTAGCTCTTGTGAATTCGGAAGATTCGATTTTAGACTGAACCGAAGTTTGAATCCGAAAACGACACGGATTCCCTGAAGTTTTCATGACATTTACTGGTAGAACCTTGAGCTAGTGCGAATGGTAACACTCCCTCGCTGCGTCACCCTAAGCGTTGCTTGAGCTCTCCTGCAGTGCAGTGGTCCACACTGCGAACACTTTGTGAATTCTTTAAGGTGTAGCTTGAGAAGTTTCGACTTGTTGTTGGACAAGTTCATAGTTCATGTGTAATTCTGGCTGAAAGCGCTCCTATTGTTTTGACTTCTCCGAGCGACAAGGGATTCGCCACCGGTCACAAGACGCCTCGATCGGGCGTTATCGCCGTCTGCCGATCAGCACGAAAGCGCCGGGACAAAGCGACTCGCTTTTCAAGCGCCCTCCCCATTGTTCCTTTCCCGCCAGGGCAGCGAGGCGGGGCTTAGCTCTTGTTTTTGAGAAACGCGCTTTGTAGCTACGCAGCCTTGTGGAATGTTGGGTCACTCCAAACGCCTGTTGCGTTTCGTGCGGTGACTAATCGCTGGTCTTTCACATGACCTTAGCCTAAAGCGCTAGGGTGTTATGCCAAGTTTCGAACCGGCGCGCGCTCTCACCACAGTGAGAGAGGGCTTCTTTGGTTATTAACAACAGTTAGCAGCGAATAACACTTGTCAAACCCCGGATAATTTCGTGGAACTTTTCTAGGCTTCCCCACTTAGCGTGCACATAGCGGTATCTTAGTGCGAGCAAATCTACTTTCGTTTTTTGCTTCGGAGAAGACGGTCCTAAGTGTCAGCTAATGTTCGACTATTTTAGGATGTTCTTCAACTACAACATTCTGATCAAACCCGGAGGGCGCTTCTTCATGGTCTGGTACGAGCTTGAAGTGATGCTTTCAACAGGCTTATGCACGTTTAGGCGGCTCGTGCACCAGCCTCGGTCGTCGGTCTCGCGTGAGGACGTCGACAACCTCAACATCCCCGAGCTGTGGTACGTGCTGAAAATAGCACTTCGTTTTCTGAGAACGTGCCTCCAAAGCAGCATCACTTATGCTGAATATGAAGTGTGTTTTTCAGTGCCGCTGTTATTAGTTGCTTTTAGCGATGCGGTGATCTCGCACATTCCGGAGACCGCGGGCTACGCGGAGTTGCCGTACTCGCTATACCTGCAGGCCCAGCTGATGCACGGCATCACGCTCGTCTTCAGCAAGCAAGTCGGCTTTTTCCTTAGTAAGCGATCATCCTCAGCTTTGACGCTACAGTCCATGACCTTTAGAAGACGTGGAGGAGGCGGCCAACGCGCTGAAGCCGGTCATCACCAAGATCCCGAAGAAGCTCCAGTGAGTCACGTATGCCTTTAGCGCTACGTACGGATGGTGTTCTAGGAAGCGCAAGATCGAGGAGGACGAGTTCGAGCTGCCCGAATTCGAAGACATATTCAGCAAGGCGGCGAAGAGGAAGCGTGGCGGCAAGCCACATCCGCTCGAGGACTTCTCGCTCATGGTACGCCAAGTGAGTCAGCTGTACAGAGAAACTCTTCGGCTTTAGCGCCCGATCGCCGCGGCTCGCCCGGAGGACATCACGCTGCAGGAGCCGCCGCCGACGATGCAGCCGTTCAACATGTGCGACAACTTCGAAGATGAGCTCGAGTTCCTTAACCAGGAGGAGCAGGCAAAGCTCGGGTACGCTCTGGCGGCCGGAACTGTCACCTAATCCACTACGTTTCAGGGCGGCGATCTTGGGTCATAGCGTCGCCAACTTCCCGGAGCGGAACCGCTCTTCCAAGCGCGTCACCTTTGGCGACCTTTCTCCGCTTCGCGCCGAGACTCCGCTCGAACGTGCCCGCGTGAGCGGAGACGCTCGTTCCGCACCGTCCACTGGCGGCCGCTTCGCCGACCACGGTGACGACCAGCTCCAGCTGGAGCACTCCGTCCACGACAACTTCTGGCCGGCTCCTCCGTCACCAACCGCTGCACCGGGTGAGAACCTGGACGTCGACGGCGTGCAGCGCCCTCCTCGTCAGCGAGTCTTGCTGGAGGAGGAGGTACCGGTGGACGTCAACCAGGCGCGCTCTCAACAGCCCTCGGAGGTTTGGTCAAGCAAGTAATTTGTCGTCAGTTCTTTGTCGCATTTAGCCGTTCTCGTTCCACCTCGAGCCGCTCGGGCCGCAGGAGTTGCAGCTTGCCGGTAGAAAGAAGCCGCGTGCCCGTCGCCAACGCGCGATGCGCGACAACAAAACGCGTCTTACGCAGGTAGTCACAGGCTCATTTCTCGAAACACCATTTTTCCTAGGCGGAGTTGGAGCGCTGGCAGACGGACTATGAAAGTACACTCCATCCGGTCGTCCGCGTGAACCCGTTGCAGGTTCCGCTCGAGACCCTCTTCCACCCGAGGCCGCACATAACCAAAGGTTGCGATCGTCCTGACGGCCACACTCATCGCACGATTTAAGGCCTGAGCGAAGCACTGATGCCGCTCTACGACAAGGTGCTCCTCCCGGTGTACGAGCTCCCGATGGACCCGGAGACGAAGTTCACGTTCGACTTCTACGCGAACCACGAGCGCCGTCTTCCGATCGATCTTGAGGCCGCGAAGGCGCTCGCGTTGGACCAGGTATAGCACGGTGTGTTGCGGACAAATCCCATAAAGCTGGTTGCAGGCTGACGCAAGCTCTTCTTCTCTGGTCGAAGTCTACCTCGTCGGCTCTCTCGCGGACCCCAACCTTGTTCCCGATGCAGTCGTTCCGCAGGTGCTCCCTGATGGCGAAAGCAGTCTACAACTGTTTTTAGCTTGATAACGTCTACGAGGCGCCGGACCAGCATTGGGATATGGAGAAGGAGTATTCGCGCAAGGGCCTCAACGACACCGACTCCGGCTTCGTCACCGTCGAGATGACGCCGCTCGGAACTACGGGTAAGCGCTCGATGAGTCGAACCCATCTCTTGTTCGATGTTTAGCTGGTGGACGCCGTCGTACGTTCGAGGAGCTTCTCTCCGAGTGTAGGAGCAGGACCCGCCTGTCGGAGGTGTACACCCTGTGTGAGTATTCATTCTGTCAACGTTGTGACGACCTTTCGAGGTCATCAAGTAAAACGCTTATTTAGCTCCCTTCGGCCCCAAGGGTGTTCTCGCGTGCCGCGGCTCAATTCTGGAGTCTCCTCGCGCCTGCCATCGCTCGATTCTGGTGACGCCGACGATGGAGGAGCCGAACTTCATGGAACCTTTCGGCGGACCGGTCCGCAGCCTTCCCAATGGTGGCACTAACTTGCATGGATTCCAGGAATACGAGCAGACGGAGCAGCCTCGCGATAACCTCTCCTTCGAGCGTGATGGCGAGGCGCTTGCGCTGAGCCACTTTTCGTTGAAGGTCGAGCCATCGGGCCCGGAAGTCACTGCGAAGAGCCGCCTCTACGGCAAATCGCCGTCTCCTCCGCCGGACGCCAAGGGCCTCCTCGAGTAGGGAGCTTGTTCACAATGCAAAAGACGATTCAAATTCTAGGCGCATCAGTGGCTCCGGTACGGCGGCGGTCGTGTTCTCGGAACTCGTCCCGAACAACACCAAGCGTTCGGCGGCGCGGACCTTCTACAGCTTGCTCGGTATGCTAGCGTCAACTCGCCTCCGCTCAGCCACTACCTTTTTAGAGCTCCTGAAGCACGGACAAGTCAAGGCCGCGCAGCAGAGCGCCTACGGCGAGATCCTCGTCCGCACCGTTTCCACCGAGTAGTGCGTCAGCGTCAGTCCTGTGAATCTTCCTGTGTATCACCGCAGCACCACATTGGGCCCTCTGTTTAATCGCGTTGTACATTTGCGTGAAGAACGTTGTGCCTTGTCAGTCTTCCGGATTCCTTTCGCATCCGCACAAGGCACGGCGTTCAGCTCATTTTCCCTTGCCCCCATCATTTTGCTCATTTAGCCACTTGTCCCATTATGTCGGGCAGACTGTTCATTCTTCCAGGTGACGCCGTACCCCACGCGAATTTAACTTCTGTGTAGTTCCACATGCTCTTAGTCTCTTGCGAGTGGCGTAACGGTTCTCCCGCGTAAGCGTCCGGTTCACTTTCCGGTATGTGTATTGCCAGCATTAAAGCTCATGTACAACACCACAGATAAGAGACACGAAAGTAGCTAAAGTCTTCTGAACGTAAGTGGAGTCGGTGGTAATGAGGTAGCTCAAACTTTGTCAAAACTAGCTGCCACTGTTTCTGTGGGCTAACAGTAGACGTATTCCGCGTAATAAACATTAGGCTTTTTGGTCGAGCTGTACGATGTACATTTTGAAAATTAGCGCTACAACCCTTGCTTTACTATGCCATTCTCATCCAGGCAATCGAGATGAAAGTGTCTTCGCAAAAACAACACGAACGTTAATTGCATTCTGCTTACGCGTCCGCTAAGTGACCTAGTTGATATCGGTCTCGGGGACAATATGAATATGTGCCGTTCTCGGGTAGGCCAGGCGTACCAAAGCGGTGCGTGTTCAGTATATGCGTGCGCATGCGAGCATACCGCTCGCTATCGCATGGAAGCAGGAGCCAGGTTTTGGGACTTACGGGTGTTCGCAACTTTTGCCATAGGGGCTGGGCTGAAACTGGGCCCACTGGGCTGAAACTTTGTAATTTTACGCACCTGTTGGACAGATATCGAGTAATACTAAACTTGAACCTATAGCGAAACCTTTTTAGCGGGGGACGAACCCAGACCAGCGCTTTAGTGCGTAAGGATTTGCCGCCGGCTTGTCTACCTCCAGCGCGTCTTAGTCATGTCTGTAGGCCATCGGAGGTGTTTCGTACTTGCATCTTCTCTTGCACAGAAGGTTGGAGCGCTGTGCGTCTTTAGCTGAGTCATCGAACTTACGAGGACTCAAGCTTTCCGCTAGCACAGAGAATTCCGCTTGAGTTTCTTCCCAGCCTGGCGGCTTCTAATTCCGCAGGCAACGACGGTCAATGCCAAGGTACCGGTGTTGTTGCTGCAACGTACAAGTACAGTGAAGTAACATGTCCTCCGTAGGGGAACGCAACTTTAGGTAGGATGTCTCATCATAGCCATTCTCGGCATACTTGGATCGTGGTACCCTCCGAATATTATTAGCCTCGTGGCGCACATCTGTCTTTTTTTGTAGCGTTCTTCACCAAGAAGTCCACGCTGTATTCGGTCTACATCGTCATCTCGGTAAGTCCCTGAGCCTCGCAGTCTCGCAGGAAGGGACGTGGGACAACATCCGCTCCTAGCTTTTGCCAATATTGCTTCAGCAGGCTCAACGCTGGTAAGGTCACAGTCGAGCTTTAGCTAATCTCTCTCATATACGACATCGTACTTCTCATTCTGTTCGTCGTCTCCGCCATCAATCCCAGCGTGTGGAGGGATACAGATTGGACAGAGCAACTTCCGCACCAACGGTAAGAGGCTCAGTGCCTGGGCATCCAAAACTGCCATCACTGAGCACTGAGGCCTCCGTTGCAACCTCCGTCGCAACTTAAAATAACAAGTTTTTCTGTAGCGTCATATTGCGCCTTTCGTCGTTTCGCTTTTTAGGTGCGTATTCCTTCGCGAGAATCTGCTTTTCTTCAACTGATCAATCAGCCAGCGTTAGGGGACAAGGCATACGCTGAGCAGAAGCATGTTTACTGGCCGAAAAAGTCACGATTGCACAATGTGGACTGCGGCATTCAGAGAGTATAGGATAGGCGGATGAAGGGACTGATGCAGTAGAACGATGCTGCCATATCGTGCACAAGGCAGATCCGCTGGGCGAATCGTTTAGGTACGCTCCGCGAAGACGCTCTTCTTGTGCTGCTCCGTAGCGTCGATGTAGTCGAGTTTCATGTCGTAGTACTCCGGCGCTTTCTTGGCCAGGAAGAGCACCAGGTCCTGTGCGTGCTCCAGAATGGTATCCTTGTAGCCAGGAGCGTACGGTACGTACGACAGGATTTCGCCAAGACGAACGAACATGCGCAACAGGTGGACGAAGCCGTACTGGCTGGACAATCGAATGGTGCGCGGCGCGTCCTCGTTGGAATCTAAAAAAATAAATTTCAGTCAAAAGGTTAGTAACTGGCGGAGTAAGCAAGCTAGAAGCGAAAAGTTACTTGTGTCCATCGTCTCTGACATGAGCCTCCTCTTCTCCTGCTCGCGCAAGCTTGAATGCTGAACGCGCTCAGAGTCGTAGAGCAGCATGTTGCCTAGAAAACACGTATTCAAAACTGCTGCACCCTAAGAACTTTTACCGATAGTGGCATCGAAGTAGTCCAGAAGGTGCGCAGAGGTCTTCTTCAGAGCGTCCTTGGTCGCGTTCGTTTTGCTCATGCCGGCACTGCACTCGGCCTGCAAGCTTCTCTGCTCGCCCTGCTCATCGAGGAACGAATTGTACTAAAATAGTACCTCGTTATAGACGTTGGGAATCACACTTGTGCGAATACAAGCGGTGGCTTACATCATTGAAGATGCTCTGCACTGTGTGGCGGGCAGGCACATTTACGAGTTTCCTCTGTCGAAGGATGAAGTCCTGGTCGTCCGTAAGGATGTCGCGAAGCGCTTCCGTGAACTTCACGGTGGGACTGGCTTCCTTTCGACGCAGATCACTACCCGTCTCAGGCGCTGCTGCCGTCTTGACGAGTTCTTTCTCTGCGACTGCAATTTGTCTCGTTGTTTTTGCACCTTTCAGTATGGACGTACCGGTGAACTGGCGCATACCGTCCTTCACGGTGACGTCGAGGACCGTCGTCTCGTAGTGGCTTCCGTCGGGGAGCTTCAAGGCGACTTTGGCGCCTTTGACCAGCTTGCTGATGTCGATCGACTGGTTCACCTGCTCCACTGCTGTGGACTCCGCCACCCTTTCGTTGTCGACCTTCTGCTTAACCTTAAGCTTCTTCGGCGCCATCCTGAGAATTACTTGCGTCTGAAATAAAAGCTATGCTTCCGAGACATGGGCCGGCACAATACATATTCTCCACGTGCAATTTAAGTATCTTACATCTGCATAGAGCCCAGCAAACTTGTGCATAGAACACCGCACTTGCTTACTGCTACGGCTATACGGCATGACAGTTCAAATCCGGGAAACGACAAAGACGTTAAGCAAAAGCAAAATGTACAACGAATCCAAGCACGCCGAACTACTAGGCCGCGAGCGGCACGCAGCAAGATGCGCGAAGAAGGACGTCGTCTGGGAACGAATGCAAACAGGCAGTGCCTACAAATCAAACAAACGCGCGAATTTGAATGTAGGTAGCTTGGTTAGTATGGAAGATTTTCTCCTCTCGTACTTGTAGTTGGCGGCAACAAGGCAAGGCCATAGGATGGACATTGTCTGCCTTAGTAAACGGGACAAATATCTGAGTCATTCGACACTGACTCGCACGACAAAGGGATTATCCTGTGCGCATCGATAAATGGGAACGAAGAGTTGGTCCCGCAAAGCATCATTGGGGAGAACGAAACTGGAAGTTGCGCTAATGTGGGTCTAGTAAAAATTACACATTGTCTGCTACATACTTTTGCCACTCTTCTCGGCGCACACGCTCTGCGCTTGCATTGCGTAAGTCACAAAAACGTGACACAAAGGCTGTCGGTGCCTCCTAGTAGACAAAGAAAACGAGCGCGCGGTGCCATCTGGTGCGACCCATTCCCTGCAAATTGTTTGAAAAACATGGACGATATGAGGGAGGATGGACAACACTGCTTCTCATTATTCTCGCGGCGTCCGCCGCACGAGCCGTCGCCCCTATTGACATTAGTCAGATCAGTTTTACGCGCTTTTAAACGTTAGCACCATTTTAACCATTTTACCACAACGCCAATATGGTGGGCCTGTACTAAGAGGGCTTTGGCGCAGGAGACCGGATGATTATCTCTTCTGAGAAGACAACCCATTGACCCTCATTAAGCTCCCGATGTAGTTTTGCTGGCGTCTCAGCTCCCGAATCATCAGTACAACCGAGCGGAGGCTTTGCTAATATTGGCGTCAAAAAGCATTCGGGGGACAAGAGTGGATAAAGATTGCACTGTCAGATACGCCATCGAAGTACGGTAGCTGTTTACACCGACATTTAAAGTGCTTGGTGCAACCGAACATTCGCTTCCCCATTGAACTCTCCCAGTCACTCGCCTCTTTCGACCGGCAGAGATCTAAAGGAAACATCCGACGACGAAGACAGATCCCTTCTATGATAACTCCCCTCGCAGCTTAGTTATTCGCTTTCCCAGAGCAGCGACTTTAAAGGACGAGCCGACGCGATTGTGTTCCTTCCATTGCTTTTGGTGGGGCCGGCATCGCTTTACGCGAACACTGTAGGTGTGGCTGCGGAGAACGACGGCATGAAGTGGTGCTAGACTAGCGTAAGGAAGAGACCGGGACGCATATAAAAGCATCGCACACAAAGTGTTTTCACCATTTTGGCTAAGGAGATTTAGTATGATGGTCGGTATTACCAGACCTGCTTCAAACCCTCTGGGTGTCTTGAAGATAACCCCCTTGCTTCCTCAATTCTTCACCTTCATTCTCACAGGCTTTCTCTCGCAAGTACCTTCGTATGTGTGCTCGTGACCTTTCTGCATGTTTTCGTAAACACGCCATCACGGGACCCCTTCACTCGCTGCCCCATGACGGATTGTTTTGCAAGTCGATCGAGCTTGTTTTGATTAGCGAATGCCGATTCCACCGCTCGGTACGAAGGTCGCCATCGCGTTCACGAGTTCTTCCTTTGTTCCGTCCGCCGATTAGCATCCGGACGTTAGCAGCTGCAATCACTAGACAAAACATCGCCTTCAGCAAAGGGTCGTTTAGCTGTGTGCGAATTGTTGACTTTCCTGGTCGTCACAGGGCGTAATGACTCAGAGGACAGAGGACCTTGGATGGCAGTGTATCTGATTTATCTAGTTTGTTTTGGGCAGAAGCTTGCGTCTCTCGTTCTGTGCTTGCTCATCCGACGCTTGAGACGTGCAACGTTGGCTATTTGACGTGACTGTGAGATTAAGACTTGTCATCATGCGCATAGCGCAGTGGAAAAGTGATGCTCGCTGACGCATACATAGTCATTCCTAGAACTGCTTGATCCTTTGTGCGGGGCTTAGTGTTAGCATTCTTGAAGGTTAAAAACGCTTCCCGATGGACTAGGGTGAGACCCTTAGGCGACACCGCCTTCTTCCTGCTTTTTAAATTCGCGCCCTTGGGCAGCAGACTAGCGGGTTACGGTGTCGGCTCGCCACTGCTAAGGGCTCGGTGCTCGAATATGCTACCGGCTCTCAGAAACCACACTCGCTCGAGTCGGTGCGGTCGTTGCCCTCGAAGCATCGTTTACTCTGCTTGCTGGCCCAAAATATCATATGCTTAGCTGTGGCTAAGCACATGTAAGGCAACCTCAAGTCCTTTCACGACATCTGCTCATTACGTAGTTCGCTGAAAAAGAATCAGCACTTGTACTTGATAATAGTAACCAAAAAGCACATCAAACTTTGACATTGATACTGACAGTCTGCGTCAGCAGTAGCATACATTTGTAGTTTCCAAGCTTGGCATTATCCTTGTGAAGTTTTCGACACCTCGCGTTTCCTAGTACGGCCTTTAAGCATCTTACAGACAAACGCTTCTTTAGACAACAGAAGCGACAAACGACGAAAACAGCAGAACAACCGCAATGGCAGCCCCAACACCATTCGAGGCTCCGCCACCGACGAGTAAGTTTTGCCTTGCCTCCATCATTAAATCTTTGACTTTAGGCGAGTTCGCACGCCTGCGTGTTGCGACTCGCATCCAGAACGAAGCCGAGGCGCTCGTCCAGCAGTATGGCGTAAGTTTCCCTGCGCATGCTTCCCCTGGACATGCAGCAGTTTTAGGTGCAACCGCGTGAGCCAGTCATGGCCCCGAAGACCGCACCGGGCACGATGAAGGCGGCGGACGAGGTCATCAGCACGAACATGCATGGCGTTCGTCTCGCGCAGATCCCCATCTTCCGCTACGACGTCAAGATCACCGGTGAGTGAACGCATCAAAGTTGCCCTGGAACTTTTCACCATGCTCCCGTTTAGGACTCACGAGCAACCGCCGCCCGCGAGAGGGCGTTGAGCGAAGCGGCGTGGTGGAGCTCACCAAGAAGCTCAAGGAGGAGTAAGTTCTGTTTGTGGTCGGCTCCTTCCACACCACCATTTTAGCGTCATGGCGCTGGAGTACAAATCCAAGTGCCGCGAGGTTTTCGGCCAGCTCGTCGAGCGCAACAAGGACTTCTTCAGGGGCTCTCCGCCGTACTACGACCTCCAGTCGATCATGTTCAGCATCATCAACTTCAACATTCAGGGCGTAGGCACCGTCGGTCATTGAACTCTCTTTAGCTGTCCGTTTAGGTGAAGCAGTTCGAGCTTCCCGGCGACCTCTGGCCCCACTGGCGGTTCGATAAGATCGTGATCGAGCTGCGTCCGGTCACCGAGGACTTCCAGGTAAGAAGCCAGCTGGAACGCAGAAAGAAGAAGCCATGTGAATTCAGCTGAACGTCGGTGACATCGCGACGGCCGTTCCGTTGAACCTCGCGGACACGGACCGCTCGCTGATTCAGTTCCTGGAAATCGCAACGAGCCAGTACGCGCTCATGCATCCGTAAGTATTTCCCGGCAGGCGCTATGACTTCTCTGTCTGCATCTGCATCATGTTGTGAGCTTGCAGGGACGAGCACGTCTGCTTCCCAGGCGGCAAGAACTACCTCATGGACCCGTCGAGGTACGGCTTCGAGGAAGCCGACACTCCGATGCTCTCCAAGGACGCGTACCTGGCGGTTGGCACTCACAAGAGCGTCCGCCCGATCGAGGGCCCTCGTGGCCGAGGCAACGCGGCGATCGCGCTCGTCGTCGAGTGTAAGTCTTGCTGAAATTGATGTTTGTTGTTGGCTAGCTAACACTTATCCGACTGTTTAATTTCAGCGAAGAAGACGCCGTTCCGCGCAACCAAGATGCTCATGGAGGCCGCACAGAACGTGGTGCCAAATCTCAACGGCGTCCGCAACGGCGAGCTGGACCGCCTCAACAAGGAGTTCAAAGGCAAGTGTCGTATCCTTGCAGCTTCAACGCTTCACTTACTCGTTCCAGGCCTCTGGGTGACGGCGACGCACACGACTCGCATCTACAAGATCCGCTACATCACCGAGAAAAGCGCCCTCCAGATGAGCTTCCCGCAGGAGGACAACCAGCCGATTACGGTCTTCGACTACTTCAAGAAGCAGTACAACATCACGCTGGAGTAGGCCACTTTACATCCCTGCCTCATATTTTTGCGCATGCTCACCACATAATTTAGGCATCCCAACGCGCCTCTGATCGAGTCGGGTGAGCGCAAGCACAAGATCTACCTCCCGATGGAGGTCCTCTACGTAAGAGTTCCGTTCGTCGTTAACGGCTAATCTTTACCGGTTTAGCTCATGGACAACCAGCGTCTGGGCACGCAGCACCAGACACCGATGATGCTGCGCACGATGATCAAGGTAAGCACTGGGCAGAGTATTTTCCGTACACTTGTGCTTTTAGTCCTGCGCGGTTCCGCCGGCAGTTCTCCGCGAGCAGAACCAGAAGAACGCCCAGGCGCTGCAGCTCGACAGTGCCGTGCTCAAGGAGAGCGGCATCGACGTGCAGCCCGCTCCGGTGAATGTAAGCTCTTCCGATCTTCGTTCCATTTTACTCGAACTCGCCCGGTTCTACATTTCCCGCTTAGATCCCAGCCCGCGTGCTGCAGGCTCCGGAGCTGTGCTACGCGAACAACAGGGCCGTGAAGCCGGACCCGACCCGCAACTATACGTGGAATCCGCGCAACGCTCCGTACCTCATCCCGGCGTCCGTCAAGCTCTGGGGCTGCTACTGGATCAGCGGCGGCCGCAGCGACCGTATGCAGGAGGCCGACGTCCAGTAAGTGCCTCCGGCCTGGAAGCACATTCACCTTCGCTGTGTTTAGGAACTTCCTCGGCCGCTTCATCCAGACGTGCAACAGCCGCGGCATGACCATGCCGCCGCCGGTCTCCACCGGCCAGTTCGCCGCTCGTCAGGACAAGCTGGAGGAGTGCATGAAGGGGGCCAAGGGCGCAAACCTCCAGTACCTGCTCTTCGTCCACTCCGACCAGGACGAGACTCTGCACGGTAGGGTTCGCGAAAGTTTTACCGCACTTAACGCAAGCTGTTTAGACTGGATGAAGAAGTACGAGTGCGAGCTGGAGATCGTCACGCAGGGCGTTCGCGTCAAGACCGTGATGGACGTGGTCACCAAGGGCCGTCCGCAGACCTTGGAGAACCTCGCCAACAAGGTGCGTCATTCCCTATCGTGGACCTTCCTTGTCTTGGTTGATTCTTACTGCTTATTGCTGCTCAAACTAACAGCGTCCTTTTCAGGCCAACCTCAAGCTGGGCGGACTGAACTACCAGCTGAACCTCAACACTCCTCAGTAAGCGGTCTTTCGGAGGGGAGTTACGCATATGTTCTTTACAGGGCCAAGTTCGTGCAGTCTCCGGACATGCTCTACATCGGCTTCGGCACGGATCACCCGGCCGGCGGCCTCGGAATGCAGGAGGAGTCGGATGAGCCGCTCGAAGGCGGTCCGCCGTCCATCATCGGAGTAAGTGCTTGTTCTGTCCTACAATTCCGCAGGACAAAGCTCCTACTCATCCTTCCTGTTTTAGTACGCGGCCAACACCAACGCCAACCCGTTCGAGTTCGTCGGTGAGTTTCCTGACTTGTCTATCGTCGCTTGAAAAACACATTTCTCAGGTGACTTCCGCTTCCAAGAGTGCCGTCGTGACGAGAAGCTCGACGTGCTCGTCGACATCGTGAAGACGTGTGTGGAGAAGGTGAGCGTTAGGGCTGGCAATGCCGTACAGCAACCTCCTAATTTAGTTCAAAGCCAACCGCCGCATGCTTCCGAAGCAAGTCGTCCTCTACCGAAACGGCTGTTCCGAGGGACAGTTCGCTAAGGTAATTGACGAGTTCCTTTTTCGAATTCGTGCCGTGCATTTAGGTCATCAAGTACGAGGTGCCGCTCATCTACGCTGCGCTGCAGCAGATGCAGTGCGCCGCAAAGGTCACCGTGCTCGTGCCGAACAAGCTTCACAATGTGCGCTTCTTCAAGAAGGACGTGAGTTCTCCTATCGTTTTCGCAAGTCAATCCCATGTCTTTTTTAGATCCCACGCGGCGCCAAGGCTCCGGAGCAGAACATCAAGCCCGGAACCGTGGTGGACCAGGTCGTCGTCCATCCGACCCACAACGAGTTCTACCTGAACAGGTAACTTGGCCGACTCTTCCGATGGTTCGTTATGCGTGCATTTTCAGCCACGTCGCGCTCCAGGGAACCGCGAAGACGCCGCGCTACACGGTGCTCGTGGACGACAACGGCTTCACCAGCGACAAGCTCCAGGTCATGACCTACTGGTAAGTGCTCGCTAGCCGCTATCAAACGAGACGGCGCTTTTTAGGCTCTGCTACGGTCATCAGATTGTCAGCCTCCCCACGGGCCTGCCGTCTCCGGTCTACATCGCGCTCCAGTACGCCAAGCGTGGACGAGCGGTCTTCAACACACACATGTAGGTTCTGGCTCAAGCTTGTAGTCCATGACGCTATACTTCAGGGCGCGCTCGCACAGCTCGGAGGACAGCGGCGGCTCCCCGTCGGACCACTGGCGTCGCATCGAGAGCCGCTACGGCTACGCCAACCGCGCCCTCGGCAACATGCGCACCAACGCCTGAGGCAGCTGCGATATTCCTCTTCGACTGCCACTCGCCACTTTCCCTTTTTCTCTTGTTGTATGTACCCCACCCGCCAACTGACCCTTGCTCGTCCTCTTTTTTGTAATCTCTCCAGTGTATATTTGTTTGTAAAAGGTACCCCCCCCGTCATTTATTTGGAATGAAGCAGTTCTTGTACGCCTTCTATGTGAACACTGATTGGGACTAGGGATATGGGAAAGTATAGGGCAGAGGCGTCTACATTATGCACTTAGTTTGCACCCCGCAGCTTAGAGCAGACAGCGGTTTTTCCGTTCGGAACAAAAAGATCGAAAGAACAACCGTTCTGAAGCAGTGTTGTGTAGCATGCTGTCCAACCCTGTCGTCACCACTTGTGTTCCTCAGCAACAAAAAAAGGACCGTGGCCGCTCAGAGATCGAAGAGCATCCGCTTTGGTGTATGGGAGGAAGCACCCGGTAGCTGGCGCAATTGCAGATCGCGATACCTTATCAGTTTGCACCGGCGCACTTTTTACCACCACCGCGGCTACGAGCTCCATTTTTAGCTTTTTGGTGGACTCGTACCACGCGTATGGCGCTTCTTTCTGACCTACACAGCCAGAAAGAAATCCCTGCGAGCTGCGAACCGTTTAAGCAGCATGAGCTCTGTAAGTGCACGCTTCATTCTGTGTAGGCTAAACTTTCTGCAAGTTTTCTACACATAAAAGTTCGATGTTTTATTTCGTTTTAGCATCCTGCAACTATGTACACAAGCATTCCGATATGTGCGAAGGCGGCGGCTACATACCGTGGACGGAGGTGGCGCTGTGTGCGGACGGGGCTGGTCGCGTAGCGATCATTATTGTCGCAGTGCTGATTCTTCTCTACCTCTTCCTGATGATTACTAGCGCGGCCGACGAGTTTTCCGACAATATCACGCTGATTACGGAGAACCATCAGATCTCGCAAAATATCGCGGTACGTGCGTGGCAATAGCAGAATGCTAGCTGACCATTTCGTATTGGAGCGTTCCATTAATCTCATGCTATTTCAAACACTTGTTTTAGGGCGTCACCTTTATGGCCTTCGGCAACGGAGCACCTGACATCTTCAGTACCATAGCGTCAGTCCTGAGCACCAAGCATCCAAAAGCGAGTCTAGCGATAGGCGAACTCTTGGGTAAGTTCTCGTACAGTGTAGTCAGAGGTCATCTTATTCCTTCTAGGCGGTGGAATATTCGTCACAACGGTGGTCGTGGCATGCGTCATTCTGCACAAGCCGTTTCGCGTTATGCGTCGTCCCTTCCTGCGTGACACATCCTTCTACCTCATAGCACTCGGATGGCTCGTCTTCATGCTGCTGCACGATGAGCATCTGCACTTATGGGAGCCGTCGATCTACATGATATTCTATGTTGTCTACGCGACTGTTGTCGTCGTAGCTCGATACTTCCACCAACGACAAAGGAGGATTCAGCATGAGCGAAGGCGTAGCGAGCGCTTAGCGTCGCGTCTTGCAAGGAGCAGGCGGGGTAAGTGCCGACTGTGACAAGCTCCATCAATGTTAAGAATCAGCAGAAATAGCGATGAAGAACATGATAATGTTCTACAACCGGAAGGTTTAGACACCCAACATGGACCGCCTAGCCGCCGCGTTACGATAGCGGAGCTAAAGCCGGACGCACTGCCTGCGATCGAGGTCAGTGATGCAGATGGCGACGCAACACCACCGAAAACTAATGGCATTCAACAACTAGCTCCAAACTTGGCGGGTGAATCTCGTAAGAAAATGCGTAGTTGCGACTGTGAAATCCCCCTTTAGGTTCGCGAAAATCCAGCGCCTTGGGTGTCAGTCGTCCGGTCTTCCTCCGAATACCGTCAACACGCAGGGTGGGCCCATCCAGCCTCGCTGCCAACCTACCGGATATCGTGATCGACTCCGTACCTGCGGAGGATAAAGCATCTTGCTTTGCGGATGATGCTAGCGTCTACCCCGACGAGCTGACCCCTGAAGTGGATGATGGTAAGTCTCGGGCAGCGACGCATACCTCACGTCTTGTAGAGTCCAGTGAAGATGATGGCTCCATGGTCTACCTTGGCGGTGACCACAATGTGATCTCGGTAGCGGAAGCAAGAAGTCGAGGAGCCTCGGTGTACCTTCGCAGCAGAGGGCCCTCAACGCCGTTTATACGCAGCAGAGGTGAGTATGACGGAGTAAGTGACAAAGCCTTCAGTAATGGCTACCTTTTCACGTTCATAAACAAAGCATCCACTAGAAACGGTAACGCAGAGTAATGTTCTCTAATTTCAGCAGCTTCACAAAAGTCGGACGCTGCACCCAGGAACGAATTCTGGGAGCTACTGGAGCGGTTTGTTCCAATTCGAATGGACGAGTTTAAAGAGCTGACTCTCCTCTCCAAGGTCATCTTCGTTCTTCGGGTAAGCAATGCGTCGATTCATGCGCGGCTCACTGAATATATCTAGCTGCCTTTTGCGCTGGTCTTGCGGGTCACGGTGCCGAACGGCAGCAATGAATGGAACAGAATGCTCTCTGCGATCCACGTCGTAACTGCGCCGCTAACATTCCTCACGGGGTTTAAACGTAAGGTTTTCAAGTGGCCCCTACCACTAACATGAATACATACCCGCTTCCAGTGGTCAAGATCGCAATTATCCCCGGCGGACCTGGGCTCTGGGCCTACTCCCTAGTGGTCTCGGCTATAGCGGCAGCTGGATTCATTGCGTACACGGACCGGCACAAGGAACCAAGATATTACAAGGTTCGCGACTAAGCGAGCACTTAGTGTAAAGACATTGCTTCCAGCACGTATGTTCCTACATCGGCTTCGTCACCGCTATCTCGTGGATCTATGCGGTCGCATCGGAAATCGTCAACATCGTCCTCATGCTCGGCGTCATGCTGCGCATTTCCTACGAGGTGAGCTTCATTGGCCTCCAGAGCTCTTATAGCGTGATTAAGGTTCTTGGACTGACGGTGATCGCGTGGAGCAACTCGATGGGCGATTTGTTTACGGACCTCTCTGTCGCACGGCAAGGATTCCCGAAAATGGCTGTTATTGCTGCATATGGCGCTCCATTGTTCAGTACGTTCTGCGAAACTAAATTCGTATCCAGGCAAAATCTGACTTGTGCAAGCTCATCAAAAACCGAATCGTTGTATCAAATACCTGTTTTAAACCTAACATGATCCAGAGCAGGCCGAGAGAAAGAATATTTTAGATTTGCTTGTCGGCTTCGGTGTGTCCTTCTTTATAGCGCTCTTGCAAGGGAAAGAAGTCAAGGTATACGTCCGTGCCCTAACAGCAACTAACCTACTATTTCAGGTCGAACTCAACCCAATCCGAAAGGTTATGATAATCTTCATGGCCGCGAGCCTGGTGCTTTCGATTACCTCGCTCTCCGTGCAGAAGTTCAAAGCAAGGAGAATACACGGCGTCCTACTCATCCTCTTGTACATAACATTTGTCATAGCCGTCATATTAACGGAGGCGAACGTTTTAAGATTATGACAATAAATCGAGAGTCACGATGTGCCATGCTGTCTCTTTATGCTAGTGAGGTACGTACGTACCTGCACAATGTACAATGTCACTAGTCCTCCGCTTCAGTTCTAGAATTTAGTATCTCCGCTTTAGACTACTAAGAAAAGAATTCGAATTTATTGTTTCAGAACCCACTGTTAGCTCATGCAACCGATTTAAGGCTACTATTTTCCGACTGGCAGATTTCCGGCGGAAGTTTCCAACGCGACATTTGTGTTGATGCTAACGTTCACGGGTATATTCAGCAGCACATCCACCGGCACATTGATCGGAGTGTTGAGGTTGACCAGGCCGACTTGCACCCCGGCGTTGAGTAGGTCCGTTAGTTCTCCTCCAGTCAATCCTTCTATGAGACCACCAGCACCGTTGCCCAGTCCGGAGAGAATGTCGTTCAAGCTCTTGCCAACGCCTTCTCCGAGCCCACCCACTCCACTGCCGAGTCCGTTCAGTAGCTGGCCAAGGAGGTTCTCGAGACCCAGGAGCCCAGCGGCGTTGCCTACGGCTAAAAAGGCTTTACTTCATGTCCCAGGATACCCGGCTAGTAACCAATCAAGATGCTTACCTCCTCTAACCGGATTCGACCCATCGGTGCCTCCAGTCAAGCCGCCAAGAGCTCCCGTGACATCATTAAGTGTTTGGCGCTAAACTAACTGCATTTTGCGTTGCTTTTTGCCAGGGTTTGGGTATCAAAGTGATCTTCCGATATATAAGGCATATAGTCTTGTCCACTTCTTACCTTTTCCCGCGGCATGGCCTGTAGCGCGGCCAATGAAGCAACGCAGACGGCTATTTGGAGTGCGTACATCGTGGAAGGGGAATATGCTCCGAATGACTATTGTGCTCCGCCGGCTGGTTTGCCAATTGGGTACGGGGACTTAAACTCTGTTTTGTCGAATGTTGTGTACGTCAACAGGCACCGCTTGTTTTCAAGCCATTTGCATGTTAGATCCGAACACCGCCGGTACAAGCGTTAATCCGATCGGGCGAACTGTTGTAGTTTCGCTGGGTGATGCCGACTGGTACTCGCTGTTTGCTTGGTACACATGTTGATATTTTCGATGCGTTGCAAGTTAGCGTCAATTTAACGGTTCGAGATCTCTGATAATGCGAACTTGCACATCATTGGCATTCGACAAAAATACACCCGCTTCTAGCACGGTGTAAGGAGGTTTGGTCGTGAGAGTACCATTACGGCAAGCGCAATAGCTTCTCCGGTCGACGACGAAGAGAAGCCGTGTCTGGACTCCACCAGTTTCAGTCGGTGTTTACAAATGGATGCTTTTTAAACTAACGGCGTGGCCCGCAGTGATATACGCACCAGTGTTTTGGGCTCATGGGTACTTAGCGACGAGGTTCGTAGTTAGACCCGAAGACTGCACCTGCAGTCAAACCTGCGAATTGCAAGCAAGCGGTATTTGACAAAGGAGGCTCATGATGTGCAAAAGCTTGGCCGATCTGCTCGATCCTGCAAAAGTACTGCTCGATCCTGCTCAAGCTACTACACCGTCGAGTTCGGTCTCGAAGCTTCGAGTTTGACAGTGATTCTTACGTACGAATTCCGGAACAATAGATGCACAATCTAAGACGTTTATTGGTCTTATCAAAAGAAGATACCGAATCCATTACAACACTTCAGTTTTAAGGCTCACATTGGTATTGATGTCGACATTGACTGGCAAGTTCAGTACTACTCGCACAGGCACATTTATGGGTTGATTCAGGTTTACCAGGCCGACTTGAGCCGCCACGTTGAGCAGGTCAATAAGCGCACCATCGTCGTCACCCTTTGATCCGTCGAAGAGGCCTCCAAGCCCTCCATTGATATTTGTTCCGGCGTCCTTTCCGACACCGATGTTGATACTCGATGAGGAACCGTTCTTTGCCGCTGCAAGCGCTTGTGCTAGCGCTTGCTGGACAATCCCGCCCACGCCACCAATCAAGCCGGCCACGGTCTGGCCCGCATCGCCAAGGGCTTTTCCGGCTCCGAGACCTCCGAGGCCAGCGGAGTCAAGGCCTAAGATGACCAAGATTGAACAAATCGAATTGCTATTGCAAAAGCATTTGTACCGAAGCTCCGCTTACCGCTTCCAATCGCGCCCGTAATCCCGCCAACTCCAGATCCGACCTTGCCAAGTATGTCGTTCACAGTTTGTGCGACGCCCGCTAGCGCGTTGCTTGCGGTATCCGTCGCAGCGTCGCCGCTGCCATCACCAGCCACCGGATTCGCACCACTGCCTTCTGCGCCGCTTCCTTCATTCGCATTTCCATTGCCACCACCTCCAATAATTGGAAGGTCGCCGACTATCGGGAGGTCGCCAACGATCGGCAATCCACCGAGACCGGGTAGTGCCCGCTAAAAATGCTCTCTACACCTTTTATGTGGCGGTACTGTTTGATACCGACGAGTACATTTTATGTATGTGGGATGACAGTAAGAAAAGAGATTCTTTTAGTTTGGTCTGGTGTAAGGTCTTACTAGAAAAATAGGAAATTTTAACGTCAACGTCTCAGGTACCTTGCTTCTCGGCATGCCGTGAATGCTGCAGACCAGGCACAGAATAAGCACAGCGTACGACGCAGCAGAACCCAACATAACGACAGTGAAGCTCCCACGATGATCCAAGCGAACGCGGACCCCAGTTACTGACGTTGAAATACATGGGTGACTTCGCGAGGATTTGCATACGTAGCGAGTGTCAGCGGGCACCGTTCTCACCCTCATCAACAAAAACAGTTCCAGCGCGCCGGAATGTGCAACCCTGCGGGTTGACGCGATAAACCCGGCCGAAAACACAGGCGCCGTCACAACGCTAATCTGCGTAGTCAAGAGATGTTTGACACTAAATGACGAGATGCTGAACGGCACAGGCTCGAGCAAAAGCAATCAAGGACGCTGTCGTAAATGGTTAAATGCCATTCAATGCTATGCCAGAAAGCGGCCGCACTATCCGAGTAGTGTTCCAAGTAACACGTAAGTAGATATTGCAGGGATGTTTCCATTAAAATGCGGGGAAGAACAGGCAAGACAGAACAGGCAAACAGGTAAATCGTGCAAAAGTCTTGAGTACCCGAGTGCCAATTCGTTAGTGTGTCCCGCACTCTTATAGCTCGCACGGCTAACATCAGGAGGTGTGTCGATATGCCGATACCGACTGGCGACTACCGATGTTTTCCGTACCGATTATCATTTTGCTCATAGCGAGACACCGCTAGCCCACACCCAATCCACCTGAATTTGCTCAAAGAAGGTACCGGATGGCCTAACCCTGCTACGTAGCCTTTCGAAAGGTGCACTATCATCTGTCTTGAATTGTGTATTTTGTTCTTGCCAAGTTCACAAGCTGCTTGTGACTGCCAAAGTTCCAACGTTCCTTCTAGAAGGGTGTAGTCTCAATTCCGTGCGCTAGTGTACGAAAGCAAAACCATTGTATCGAACTGTTGAACGAGCATGAGTCCATTTACGCAAATGACATGTGTACGACCCGGCCCGAACCCATTGTTTCATTGTTCCCGCTAACGAAACACCCTTCGTACCCGTTTGCGCATCTGCTTATCACGAAACATCATAGTTTGACGGCCATGTGGATCACGCATAAAACGGCATTGCAATCAAGCTGCCTACACATTTGCGGCGCTGTTCCGACATCTCCGCAAACATGGCCCTCGCGAAGGTCTCCGTCGCCACCTTCGTGGCGCTTGCATCCGTCCAACTGGTCGCCGAGGCCGCCGATAAGGTTCGCGGCTGTTACTACACCAACTGGGCGCAATATCGCACTGGACGAGCCAAGTTCACGGTATGTTTGGCGGCATTGAATAGTTTGATGCATGCTAATCTACGGCATGCGGTAGTGTGGTATACATGTTGCAGCCGATGGTGTTTTTTAGCCAACCACGTGATCGGGCTAGCCAACCACGTGGTTGGCTAAACCTTCAGCCGATCACGTGATCGGCTAGCCAACCACGTGGTTGGCTGAAATTTCAGCCGATCGTGTGAAATAACACCGTTGGCTAGCCAACCACGTGGTTGGCTAGCCAACCGTGTTTTTTAACATCGTTGGCTAGCCAACCACGTTTTTTAACATCGTTGGCTAGCCAACCGTGTTCTTAACGTCGTTGGCTAGCCAACCGTGTTTTTAACATTTTTAACACGTTGTTACCGTATTGGTTCGATTAGAAGCGAATTAGAACCTATTTTTCGGAGGTAAAATTTGATACGCAAGATTATGATCAAGTTGAAGTTCCGGGCTGCATATCTTCGTCGGCAGCTCTGGCCGGGCTATCATGCGAGTCCTGGGTCTTGTTCGTGACATCGGCCGTGTTCGTAGAACTCGTGTCCGTACCTCTTAGCAGAGCTCAGAAGCATCGATTCCGCCTGTCTTTTCTGGCCGACACGAGCTCCTTCACGCTGCTGGACGAAGCGTATTGCACGATGATGAAGCTGTGCTGCTTCCGAAAGGTCACCGAAATCGATAAGCAGAGGGGGTTCAAACATCGAAGCGCACGCCTGTTGTCTGCTCAAAACTTAAAGCGTGTCCAAAAACACTGTTGGCTAGCCAACGATGTTAAAAACACGGTTGGCTAGCCAACGACGTTAAGAACACGGTTGGCTAGCCAACGATGTTAAAAAACGTGGTTGGCTAGCCAACGATGTTAAAAAACACGGTTGGCTAGCCAACGATGTGAAAAACGCGGTTGGCTAGCCAACCACGTGGTTGGCTAGCCAACGGTGTTATTTCACACGATCGGCTGAAATTTCAGCCAACCACGTGGTTGGCTAGCCGATCACGTGATCGGCTGAAGGTTTAGCCAACCACGTGGTTGGCTAGCCCGATCACGTGGTTGGCTAAAAAACACCATCGGCTGCAACATACACATCTTTCCCACTCAGCTTCTTCTTGGCGTATACAGCGGGGCAAATACGCGTTGAGACACAACGGTTGACAAAAACATGCTAGGCTCCCTCCTTCTTACCACCAGTGTCTGCAGCTCAATGAGGACGGAGAACGACCTAAAGTGACCTCCATTTTAAGCGCATGAACGCTCATCGTTTTAGCACACAATTACGCTTCTTGTCGCTAGGCTGGATGACGAAGTTCAATTCGGGTTTTAGCTTAGAGCATCTCGTGTCCTAGCTACCATTAAGCAGAAGACCACATCGCCCTCTTGTGATTTAAGTATTACTAACAAAAAATAGTCTACGTTCCCGTTTAGCCGGAAGACTATGAGCCATGCCTGTGCACACACATCTTCTACTCCTTTGCCGGAGTAAACGAAGGCGACTTCAGCTCCAAAGCCACCGACCCGACGGACCTTGGCGACAGCGGCGGCTACAAGAAAATCAACGACCTGAAGAAGAAAGACCCGGGACTGAAGACGATCCTTTCCTGGGGCGGAGCCAACTTCCCAAAGACCACCTGGAAGAGCCTCTCTTCCTCGAAGGAGAACCGCAAGAAGTACATCGACTCTGCGATCAAATTTGCCAAGGACAACGGGTTCGACGGCATCGACATCGACTGGGAATTCCCTGATGCGAGCGACAAGGAGAACTTCGCGGCTCTTCTGAAAGAGCTAAAGGCTGCCGCAGGTGACTTGGAAATCACTGCCGCGGTTTCGCAAAACCCCGAGGTTATCAAGGTAGGTCAGCTGCATTTCTTGCGTTTTCGGTTAGCCTTCACTTTCATGAACAATTCAGGCCGGATACGACAAGAGCATTGGCGACAACGTAGACTTCCTCAATGTGATGGCCTACGACTACCACGGCAGCTGGGAGCAGAAGACTGGCGCCAACGCTCCGCTCTACGACGATGGCCCGCTCAGCGTGGACGGCTCGATGAAGGCCTGGGAGGAGCTGGGCATTCCGAAGGACAAGCTCTGCGTCGGCCTTGCCTCCTATGGTCGTGGCTGGACCGCCAACGGTGGCATGGGAGCGGCGGCAAGCGGCGTGTCGCAGCCGACGGAATTCATCAAGGAAGGCGGAGTGATCGCGTACTACGAGATCTGCGAGAAGATCGCCAAGGGAGCGAAGCGCACTTTCGACGACAAGACCAAGACGCCGTACATTCAGGACGGCAACGAGTGGTTTACTTACGACGACAAGGAGTCAATTAAGGAGAAGGTACGGATAAGTAGCACTGTTAGCCGGACGTAATTTAAAGCTTCGTATTTTAGTCCAAGTACATCAAGGACAAGGGATACCGCGGCGGCTTCTTCTGGACGCTCGATGAGGACGGTAAGTGAAATACCTGTAACGACGTGTACGTTCAACAACGATGCTTTATCGATGCGGTATGAAGGACCGCTATGTGTAACGTCGTGTTTGCCGTCCATCTTACGCGTCCCTTTGCAGACTTCAACGGAAAGTGCCCGGACAGCAAAGGCGAGAAGTACCCACTGATCAACTCCATGAACGACGTGCTGGGCAAGAGCTGCGACGGCGCAAAGAAGAGTTCATCGGCCTCAAGCAGCGCCACCGAGGCGACGCCAAAGTCTTCGCCTGCTAGTGGCTCTACGCCTACTGGCGGCTCTTCACCAAAGGGCTCCTCTCCCGGCGGACAGGCCACGACTCCGAAAAGCGGCGGGTGTGAGAAGGACGGATTCTTCTCGGACCCCGCCAAGCCCAACGGTTTCATCCGTTGCGCTGGTGGCCAGAAGTACAACTTCGACTGCGCTCCGGGCCTGAAGTTCAACGAGCAGAAGAGTGCATGTGACTGGGCTTAGAAGGTCCCGGCACCTCAATTTAGAAAAAGTATAAGTTGCAGTTATATGAAATACTGCTTCGTAGAAGTAAAAGGATTTGCCGAGTTATATGAGACTATCTTGTTGACGAAGCTCATAGCCACTTTCAAGAAGAAAAACCGCATTTTGGCTTGGACTGCTCTGCCTGTGCGGTTGTCGCATTGACAAACTACTTTATCGTTACAAAATGTGGCTGCAGTAGTTTGTTCATCATGGCATCTTGGTGCCGTTCGGCTTCAGTGCGTGCGAGGGTACTTCTGCTATTGTACAACTTCTTTGTTCTTACGATGCCGGCGCATCATTTAGGAGCTAGCGGAAATATCTGAAACACTGCTTTCGCCGACAGTCTTCGCAGCTATTGTGCTATTGGCGCGCTGCAATGAAACGCTTGACTGAGGCACGAGACTTCTAGGCTTTGATTTTGCGGTCAATCACGAAGATGTGTTCACTCATAGTTTATTACATTGAACGAGGACCTCTGATACACGCCTGCCTACGGCAAACAAGGAAGGAAATGTGAATGGGAGCACATTCGCTAAGTAAGCGGCGACGTCACTCACCTCATACAAGCGGACATAAGGAAACACTGACCGANTTTTTCAGGTACAGAAAAGCTGAACGCGCTTACGGCCTTGTTCTTGGGACAAAACACGGAAAAAGGAAGGGTCCTTTCGGAAAGAAAGTATCACATCACAATGGGATGAAACTAGGGTCTTTTGGAGGCAACGGGACACGCAATAATTAAGGAAGTCCTTCGCACACAAACGAAAGAGACGTGGGACACGGCATGCGACGAAGCACGAAGAACGAAGTCATTCCGCGAAGTGACTGCCACCCGCGTACTGCGAGCGCTCCGAGGTGTACACCTTGGCGAGGCCGTCCGCGCCCGCAGAGCCGATCAGCGGTCGCGAGGGGTGGAACGCGACGGAGAGCACCGACATCTCGTGCTTCTTGTGGTGGGCAGCGATCTCCTAAAGTAGCGTGTTAATTTCGTAGGGCTACAAGGTGTCACACCTGTAGGCAGATCTTCGTCTCCATATTCCACAGGCGCAGCGATCCGTCGTGGCTTCCACTGAGCAAGTAGAGTCCGTTCGTGTCAGCAGCGAGCGTGGAAACACCCTCGACGTGAGCGACCGTACCATGAATGAGTTTACCTAAGGTATTGCTAAAACGCATTCAAGTCGCAAGGTTCTTACCAGTGTTGTTGTCGAAGTAGCGAATACGCCGGTCCTCTCCCGCTAGGATCGTTACCGGCAGCGTCGGGTGAGAAATTATCTTGTTGATCTCACCAGCGTTTTCGCCATCTAAAAGTTTTTTCATAAGGCCTGTGAGCAGCATGGCTCAAGCACTTGCCTTCGATCAAGTCGAAGTTGAGCACAGTCTTGCCGCTCTCGAGATCGAGGATGCCGGCCACTCCCTTCGAGTACGCGGTAAGTAGTTGCTGCGGTTCCGTGCTCACAACGTCGATGGATCGCGGCCGACTCTCGGGCGTCGGTGGCGTGAAAGTGCGCAGCAGCGACTGACCCGCACCCGCATCTCCCGGTTCCCAAAGACGAACGGTGCCATCTGCCGAAGCGGAGATCACGCGATTTGTGGAAGAATGGAAGGTCACCGCCCAGACGAGGTCCGTATGCCCCGAAAGACGCTCCACAAGAAGAGACGAGTCTAAAGTGTAGAATTAGCAAGGAGTCCCTGTCAAGCATCGCTACCGTAGGGATCCTCGATGCCGATATCACGCGATGGCACTCGCCAGCAGCAAATGCTTCCGTCGTAGCCGCCGGTGTAGAGGTAGTCGCCAGTCGGGTTCATGTCCATCGAAACGATTGGGCCTCTACAACGGAACTAACGTGATACGTCTTCATGCATAGCCGCTTACTTGTGTCCGCGGAAGGTGTAGATCGGCTCGACATCCACTACGCCCGACGCAGGACGCGGTGCTTGCGCTGTAAAGTGCAATAAGTTGGCTTTAGCCAAGGTCAAGTGCGTAAAAGGGCTTAGGCGTGAAATCATTGATTTTCACTTACACAGTGATTAAAAAACTTCGACTTTCACGAATGATAAAAACTTTTTTATTAAAACTTCCACTGAACTTGCTTCTCTTACTTTATCGAATTCCGGAACTGAAAAACTACTTTGTGATACAATGCTGCTGAATGCAATTCGACTACTTCCTACAACATAACCACCACCCGTACGTGCGCAGATCAAATAGTGAATAGTGGGCAGGTTCCAAAAGGTCTGGAGCCTTACCTGCTTTCGCGTTGTCCGTAGTGACCTTTGCGTTGAGGTTCCACAACTTAGCGGTGCCGTCCTCGCTAGCGGTGATCAGCAGCGGTTCCACCGGGTGGAACTGCATCGCACGCACCGCGTCGTAGTGGGAGCGCAGCGAGTAACGAATGCCCCAGCGCACTGTCATGGTGTCATCGTCGGTCTAGAACGAACGTTTTGAACTTCGTAGCGGTACAATGCTACGAACCATGGCGAAATCATCGTTGATGTCAACGGCTCCTTCGTCCGGGGCAAGCCCAAGGGCGGCGTTGATGTCCATCAAGGCATCGGGTCCCGCTCGCTTCTTGCCGAGGTCCACCACTCCAGCGTCCAAGCTCCCGGATGTGGATCCTCGCTTGCGTTCCTGCATCTCGGTCTTCAGCCTAAATTAATAATGTAGCTCAGACTATAAGCTCTAAACGCACTTCTCCTTCTTCTCCTTGTAGAGGTCCTCCATCTTGTTGAACATGTCCTCCTTCTTCGGGCTCGTGAACTTCGTCTCAGCCCGGTCCAACGAACTCTGGCGGTTCGTGCCCGCCTGGCGCACCTCCTGCGAGCCCTTGTCGTCGGACAGGAAGGCGAACTCGTCCAGGGCCTCAGCCGTGTCTTTGTCAAGATTGCCCTCGTTGCGCTCGCCTTCGTTCTCGGAGCCGCTACAACAAACGTATGATTTCACAGGTTGCGATTATACAGTCTGCGAGAAAATACAGTTACTTCTGATCTGCTTGTTACTTGTTTTTTAGTTTAAAGTCTCGCAGCCGACAGGGAACCTTCCGAGCTACGAACCTGTCATAGTTGGCCACGTGCCGGCCGCTGCTGCCTCCTCTGCTTGCCAACCCTCCGCCTCGAAGATGCTCAGCAGTTTCGAGTATCGCATCGCAGGACTCGAGGATAGCGTCCTTCGAGGACCGAGCGTCCAGCAGCGCCTTCTCTTGGGCGACGTTGTTCAGTCGATTCGGAAGGTCTTTGACGCGAAACGAGCGATTGCTCAGGATCTTCTCCGAGTAGCCGATCTCCTGAAAGGACACCGTTGAGTAAAGGACATGGATGTCCACGTCTACCTGCAGATATTGAGTGAGCATTTGTCGTGCTTGTTTCCAGGCTGGCGGGTTCCCGGTTTCCTGCTGCACAGCGTCTACGTCCAACGGAACCATTGACTCCAGCTCTAAAATTGTGTGTCTTTGAAGGCGAAAAGTGTGCACGGGACTAACCTTGCCGCAGTTGTTCATCCAGCTCGTCCGGCTCAGGATCCTCGCCATTGTGTGTTAGGCGGTAGACTTTAGCTCTGAAAAGATTTCGTGAGAGGGTGATCCATAACAGTCTTCTCGTGGGTAATGGTGCTGCTCTATGTTCGTCCCGCCTCCCTCAATAAGTCTTCCCTACTTCCTCATGTTTGGTATCATTCAATAGCCCGTCAAAGGCTACACAAGATCTGTAACTTTCAGTCAGGTTTTTTTGTCTACAAAAAAGTTATGCGATTTAAAGTGCCCTAGAGATAGTATGCGTGCGGGACCGTGATCACGCATGTGTTAACGCTATGATGCATGCAGTAGCGCTAGGGTCCATGCGTCAGCGCTATGAAGCATGAGGTGTAGCGCTACGATGCATGCGGCAGCGCCGCGACGCATATACTATAGCTACGATGCGGCGTAGCAGCTATGAGGGATTTAGACCCAATAAAGCGTGTGATCACGCTAGGACGTACGCTACGCCTATCCGCTAGTTGTAAGAGTAATGAAAACGGAATTTTATTCGGAAAGTCCCTGCTTTTAGAACCGAGACGCGGATTTTAGGGATTTTTCGCTATTAGGTCAAGCACGGGCGCAGTCACTCTGGCAAACGTCTAATAGTGAAATGAGCTATGTATGTCGTCCGTACCTTTCCTGTTTGAGGCTATACTCCAGCATCTTTATGCGTCGGACGAGGTCCCGCTTCAGGTTCTCTTGCCCCTTCCGTTCACCAAGAAGAAAGCTGACTCGTGCCTGAAATTTCAAGGTAGGCATTACTGGAGCTGAGCGCAGTAAACGCACTCGAAGTTCTGCGCGTTCCATCTCCCACTGAGTGCGCTCCTTCTCGTAGCGGGTCCACTCGTGCTCGAGGAAGTGCAGCACACCGTGCATCGAAAACGGCGGACGTTTGCTCTGAATTTTTAAGTTTCACAAAGTACACGATGCTTAGAATGTAGGTACGTACCTCATCATCCGACTTCCCACTACTGTCCTGCCCACCGCCGCTATTCGTCATGCTGTTGTGGTTCTCCGGCTCTCGCGCATACATTCCCGACGCCTCCGAGCCGCCGCTACCGCCTTGTGGCGACGCGGAGTCCCCTCCCGACGTGGCACTGTTGATGCTGACCATTCTGCGATAGTATGCGTGAGGCCGACGTCCTTCCGCTAGTTCCCGTCGTCGTTAAGCGAACGAAAAGTGAAGACGAGGATAGAGGGGAGAAGAAGATGATGGCGGGATTCGAGGAAAGCACGCACCTAAAAAACGAAGATTAAGGCATCTTGTAAAGTCATAATCGCAGCAATGTATGACCACGTTACTAGTAACGTACACATTTGATAGTACCGCTTGGAAACATAAGTTTTTTAGCAGTTAATTCGAGACAGAGGCCAAAAACTACGTTGTAATGCCGCGAGAACACCGCTACGCGCAAAGCGGACAAGTAAGGCTTTAAATAAAGTGGTCACAATACGAAATATATCGAGAAGAAGCGCCCGCTTGTCCGAAATAACGCTGGGTATTGACACATCTAATTATCATAAGTTCGCAGACACAAACGGCGGCACCTTTCGGAGACATGTGTGGAGGTTAGCCAAGCGCACGAGGTCAATAAGTGCTTTAGAGGGAACTGCGTCCCAACGCGAAGGACCCTGAACCGGGTCAATAGATACTTGGCTTAGCGCCGTTAAGCGGGCTACGATACGTTGACAGGTAGAATAACGGGATGTCAACGAATACCCCTTGGCACCACGGAACTTAACATGCAAGAAATAAGGGGTTAAATTTGCGTCCCTACATCCGGATAGAGCTTGTCTGGCCGCTAGACGTAACCCATCAGCGAAGGAAGTAACTAACAGCGGACACCAAACGTCTGGCAGAAACCAGATTAAGAAAGGAACAACGAGGTAAACAAGAACCGCCCGCCTGACGTACCAGCATACACAGTCTAACAGTGCCCGTTACAAGAACCACGAAGCTCAGCTCTTGTCATCCGTAAAGAAATTATTTCAAGGAAAAAAGCATGGGGGTAGCAGTGGCACAATCGAAGTGGTTGTAACGTACGACATCTAATATTTGGTAAACAGTAGCTAGAACATGGAATGTTCAGAGTTCTACTGCAATTGCAGTAAAATAATCGGAAGTCCTTCCCTCGAAAGCTCCGCTCTATCTTTGGTTTATCTTCGCTATTCCCTTTAGTCGCTAAGTAACGTTCCCATACGTTGCACGGTCCCGCCGACTTAGCTAGAACTCAATCCGTGTACAAACCCTCAACCGCTTTACTCATTAAAGGGTGACGATGACAACTATATCCAACAACAATGTGTGCGGTACAATAGTCGCGAGAAATAAATAGATAGAACAACAAGACAAAACCGAACGCGTGGGAATAGCAAGTGTGAGATGAAGTCCGGCCTAGAAGCCGAACAAGTCCTGCTGCTTTGCCAGCTCCACCAACATAGGGTCGTCGAAGAACTTGTTGACGGAGACGTCCTCCGAGAGGCCCTTGCGTCGGCGAGTCTTGATCATGAACTCGCGGGCGAGGTGCGGCGCTGGCTGCAGCTCCAGTGGACGGATGACGATCGACTTGTCCAGCGGGTCTCCGGGAACGATCTGAATGTTTATGTAGTTCTATGTGCAAAAACGTCACAAACGCTATAAATGACTGCTCCCTACCTGCCAATGACTGAAGACCGTCAGGCAGAACGCCTGGCCCTGCGTGTGAGTGCGCAGGTCCGTCTCGAAGCCGAACGAGTCGATCACCGGAATGAAAGCCTTGATCGTGTAGAGAGGCGAGCCGGGAATCGGTGCGTCCGTGGTAACGTGACCACGTCGCTTGGAAAGCACCGTGTACACGGCAGAGACGCAATCGGCGGGTGCAATTACTTCCACAAAGTAGTACGGCTCCATCAGACGGGGAGTGGCCATCTAAATGTGAAGGCGTCAAACCGAATTGCGATTACTGGTGCTTTGCTACCAGAAACAACGTACCAGGAATGCAGAGTACGCACAACGCCGAGAAGTCGGAATGATCTGTCCACCGCCTCGATAGAGCGGCTCCTTCGAGATGGTAGCGTCCAGCATCTTGAACTTCACGTTTCGAATTGCTAAGACGAGTGGTTGCTTGCAACTCCTTGTGGGTAACGGCTTACGCTCTTCACACAACGGCCCTTCTCGAGTGGCCCACTGGAAGCCTTGAATCAGTGATTCGCGCACAGTGTTCATCAGCCCTTTGTCCACCTCCGACGGTAGCGTATCGTCGAGAAGGATGTTAGGGCCGGTGGTATCAGGACCGAATGCCCAAATGCTGCGAGCCGCTAGCAGATCCCAGTCGTACTTGCTTTGGAAGAACTCGCTCAGCTGTTTCCTGGAAACAAATGTGTAATTGGAGCTAAACTTTTCGGCAAACGCTTGCCTGTTCCAGCCAATCTTCACCACTTCGTTCTCAATATCCTCCGCCAGTCCCTTCTCCAACGGCTCGGCGATCATCGTCAGCTTGTTCCTGAAAACGATCACGCATTTTAGTGTACATTGGTTTGGAGGCATACTTTTGGTTTGGTGTCTGAGCGAAGCACTTGAGTGATGACGTTTCGACGACGGTCTCGCAGAAGGACACAACGGGGTCAGCCACCTTGATGTCGATCTCGGAGAACACCTAAGGCGGCACAACGTACAACGTGTCAACAAGAGATTTTCTGAACTTCATCACGCAATATTCTGCTTATTTTTTTTGTTTTTAGTCTGTTTGTATGGAAGCTTCAGAATGTTCCATGTTTTCTGTCCCTCGGAAGGACGTGTTCCCATTCCAAGGGTTATCGGACATGGGCGACTCTATAGGGATACCAAGTGCCGAAAGGCGTCGAGCGCTACACGCACTCAAGGTATCTGGTTCCCGTAGCATCGGTGGATTACAGGACCATGGACCTTACGGATACACCGAGGGCGTAAGATACACACCTTGCGCATGTCGTGCATCACACAATCTAAGTAGAGCTCGCCAGTGCCCAGCAGAACGTGCTCTCCGGACTCCTCCACGCGCGTTGTCAGCAGCGGATAGGACTTGTTGACCTTACGAAGCGACTCCAGCATCTTCGGCAACTCCGAAGGGTTAATGGGTTCAATGGCGAGCTTCACCACGGACTTTGTGTTGAACTTCAGAGGGCGGAAGATGTAAACCTTAAATGGAATGTGAATTTTATGAGTCAATGTACGAAGCAACCTCATCCTGGTCGTAGTCTTTCTCGATTATCGTGCACGTCTTCGCGATGGGCTGGTCGATGCCCTCGATGAGGACCCAGTTGCCTGCAGGAACACTGTCCACCTCGACGTTGTATCTAAGCACAGAAGCTCTTGGACAGGTAGACATTCCATGAAATACCGTGCGCAAGAGAGCCACAGCCGTCCTACGGTCATGATCCGGCAGTCTTCCTCGTCCTGGATGCTGTAGTTCTCGCCCAGGATCTTTCACCTCGTCTCCGGCATGCAGCGTACCGCTGAATACACGACCAAGAACGTGGAACGAGGTCGCGTCCTGGGTAGGGTAGTTCTTCGTGGTTTGTACGAACAACGGTCCCTAAATTTTAGGTTGCTGTTGCGAGTGAAGTTGTTGTAGATTCTAATGCGCGACACACAAAGGGCATACGTCAGAATTGCATGCAGCTACGTCAGTCGCTAGCTGGCTCGTCACGTCCCCAGTGTAGCTCTGCTCGACCTTGAGCCGTCCGTTCTCGATGGGCGACTTGAAGTTGTTCACAACCAGATCCACGAACGCTAAACAACACGAGTAGTCAACGTGAAGTCAGGCCGACAAACCTGTGAAGTCACCGAAGAAGCGGCGACAGATGAGAGTGATCAGCGGGCGAACGTTCATCCTCTGCTCTTCCTTAGTTAGCTTGATGCCAAGCTCGCGGGAGATACGAGACATGCAGGTGTCAACGTCTCCGATCACCTAAAGGCTAGCACTAAGACGTGGATATATCCACGTCTGATCAGTATCGGTATCCAATATCAGTATCCAATGCAGTATCGATACTGCATTGGTGATTTTGATGATCATTACACACTTACTGGACCACAAGTCACGGAGGAACACCTGAGTGCAAAAACTTGCCTGCGAAAAGAGCTTGTACATCGGCTCTAGAATGAAGTGCACGAAGGTGCGCGGGAGGCCGCCCACTGGCGCCTTCTTGGTGAACTTGCGCGTCTCCGGGTCGTAGAACATATCTCCCCATAAGCGACGAGCGAACTCCTTCCCGTTCAGACCCGCTAAAAGATGCTGTCAGGAAGAAGGCTACTAGTGGTTCTTACGGTTCTTGGAGGCGTAAATCTCCGCAAAGCTCTCCAACGAGAAGCAAACGTTGTACCGGGAGCTAGCGAAGATCACGTTGCCCATTAGCGGTGAATAGACCGTCGTTTCCTGGTCGGAGAACGTTCTAAAGAAAGATGCGTTATCGCGAGTTCGTAAGCATGCTATACTCAAGAAGTTACGAAAACGTACTGCATCAACTGGTTGAGCTGGTCGAGCGTGAAACGCAGCTTCGCGTATGCATCAGCCGGCGGCAGCTTCAGCTCGAGGAAGAGACGATCAATCTTGTTGATGCAGAAGGTAACCGGCAGACGCTCCTGGATGGCGTGCTTTAGCAGGCGTTCCGTGTTCATCATGATCTGAAGGAAGCAGGAAGCATTTGTAAAACACATTTAAATACTCACTCCTTCATGCGCGTCCACGAAGATCACAACGCCATCGGCAAGGCGGTAAGCAGCCGTTACCTCGTCCGAGAAGTTGACGTGCCCTAAAATCGCTGACTGTATGTATGGTATGCCGTTCGCAGCCTACCGGGTGTGTCCATGACGTTCATCAGGAACGACTTGCTGCGCGAGTTCTGCATGACAATGGAGATCGGCGTAGCTTTCGTGGACACACCGCGCTGCTGCTCAATGTAGAGCGTGTCCGTGAAGCGCACGTCCTTGTCCTCGTAGCGAATGAACTCCGGATGCGTCTGCTCCACGAGACAGTCCACGAAGGAAGTCTAAACGTTGAAAGTTGCAGCAACAGCTTTTTGAGGTCGTCATACCTTGCCGTGATGAAGGTGGCCAGCGATAACCACATTGCGGACCATCTCCGGGTAGTTGGTGAGGTCCACAAGGAACTCCTTTTTGTACGTGGTCTCCGGCAGCAGGTGTTCTTTCGCCTAAACCCAGTTAAAGTGAGTGTAGTCATTCTTCGAGTTCTTACCTGGAATCGTCTCAGCTTAACCGGCTTCACGATGGGCTCGGTAAGGGGCTGTGCGTCCTCCTCCTGTACGAGCGTCTCGACGCCCTCTCCGTAGACTTCCATTGCCGTGGGGTAGTACTTCTTGTCCTCGTGCAGGACGATCTGGTTCGCAGGCACCGACGGGGTCTCTTCATCGTCTTCGTCCTAAACGAGAGAATGAGTTCTGGCTGAAGCTCTGAACCAGCGCAAGTATTATACGGTTTTATGCACTACCCATGTTGGCAAGTGTAGCAACTATACTACTAGGAGACAAACGGGTAAGGACTTCTGCTGCACTTTCAGCAAAAGTTTTCAAATTACTGGTCATTTTGTAGTAGCTCCTTAATCCAATACTTTTTATATTATACGCCCTAATCCTAAGCCTTTAAGTGTCAGAATACGCCTCAACGTGCACTTAGTGTAAGTAGCGTCACTAAGCGGGCGAAATCAAATAGGGTCCTTTTAAACTGGGTAAAGTTTCAACGGCTGCAGACGTATGTTACGCAACGGACCTTCTCCATGTCCTCGTCGCTTCGATCAGCCTCTTCCTCCTGTCCCGGTGGGCGGACATCCTCTTCCTCGTCATCACTGTCCAACTCGGGACCGATGTAGTTACCGAACTCGTCATAGAGATCCGCGTCCATTGCAGCTGGATGAGCTTCTTGAGAGTCTAAACGGTGATGAATGAGGGTAAAACTGAAGGTTCGACAATTTCCAGAGAACAATGCGCGGCATCGGTTATCGGTTATGCACGTAGAATGAAGCTTAAGAATATGCGGCAACTATAGACTCTTCCATAGAGAATTACGTTAAAGCTTGCTAAAGTAAGTCGTCCTTTGCGAAACAAAATGGCGCCCTCCGTTGCCTTTTGGACATCCGAGAGTCCTGCGAATCTCAAAGCGAATGACTGAGTTTTTTTGGCATTCCATTGCTTTCTAGGTACGGTGGGGCAACCGGGCAGCCGATGTCCGTTCTGTGCAGGAATAACGGTGAAAGCACTGTCGGCAGGGATGGCACCGCATAGACTGGCGGATGGCAAAGACGATGGTCCATCGGGGCGACATGTTGAGTCTTGAGAATATAGCCGTTAGGTGTGCATGAGTGCTAGTGCTAACGGTTTGACCATTTCTGAATCGTCATGCGTAGGTTTTCATGAAGAGTTATCGCCCAAAATATCCGACAGACAATAGACTGCTGAACCAAACCACAAAGTCATTCTATCATCGCTACGACTAAAGCGCTAGTGAGGTGTGCCAAAGTTCCATATTTTCGAGACGTCGTAGCAGTTTGAGAAAAGGCTTCACGGGAAGTGTGTATGCTATGAAAGAATACCCATGATATCTATCTAACCAATCGAGGTCACAGTGAAACTTCTATAAAAAATACATGAATTGTATCATGCTTGCAGCGTGCGACTGCATGCGTGAAGTCATGCATTCTCAGCGGCACCTTGTGCAGAAGAATATACCGTATTTGGTTCGAATAGAAGCCGACGGCTTCTATTTTTCGAAGGTTAAATTTTCGAGGCTTTTGTGAAAGTCGTAAAGGGTCCCCCTATAGATTTAGCAAAATTTTTCGAAATTTTAGTGACAAAAAGTTCTCGTCTAGAATGAATAGTTGTGGCCTAAAACGTGTTCTAAACATGTCTCTATGACAAGTCAACCTTGAAATTTTTTGGCGCTCGGCTTCTATCAGGGGTCGGCTTATATTAGAACCGGCTTCTATTCGAACCAATACGGTAATATACAGAAATTAAGAATTAGCTATTTCGGTCATGATGCAGTCCCAATGTCAACTAGAGTTTAAGCTTTAAAAAAAAGTTATTGTGCGCAAGGATGCTCGCAGTCATGCGCTCTACGCGGTACAGCATACACAACCAGCAACTTGGAGAATTTAACTGAGCCGTTTTAATCCGGGAGATGGTATAATGACCACTATAACCTGAAGCATCAGCGTCACCTGGTACAAAAGCCCCAGATTTTGGGACGTCGCAGGCAGTGAGTTCTATCGAGAATGTTGACTAACGCTGGTGTTATGCATAGCTCACGCTCGCGTCTATTCTGCACCGCCCGCGCCTTTCCTCGTACAGTTTCACACACCTATATTTCACGTTCACCGATCGTATACTTCACGATCATACTTCAGAAAGCCAACATGAAGCGCTCGACGAAGAAGCATGGCCGGAAGACCACCCAGAACTCCCTCACGCCTGAAATGACGATGTCGTCAAGCTTACGCGACTGTAGCAACCTCTACTGGGAACGCGTCAACTACACCACCGCCCCGACCTCTATTGAAGTGGACCCATTGACCGGCGAAGCCAATTACCAGAGTAAGGACTCATTTGCGTGCATAATAGCGCGCTTCAGCCGCACTTTTGCGAAGCGTTCGTGTAGAGTTTCGTCGTTTGCCTTTACGATGCAATTGCTGCACGTTTCAGCCGAGAGCGGTAATCTCGCGATGATGAAGACAGCCACGTCGAAGAATCCAACCATCTGTTACCAGTTCCCTCGGAAAGTTTCCGCCGTAAACCACGAGTGGAACGTGGTCAAGGCAAAGCTCGCGACTGCCTACGGAGCTCTGAAGGAACGCCTAAGCGCTCCGATAGGTACCTCACTCCGAAAACGCATTTTCGAAATATGCGTGAATGGCGCTCTGCGGACATGCAGCGATGAGCTAACGATGCTGAAGCTGAGCGGAGCGGAGGATGTCGCAGCGTTCAAGAAAATGGAAGCCGTACTGACTGCACTGAAGGAGGAAAACAGAAATCGTAGGTGATGGTCTGTTCGTGCTCATTGAATCGAGATTCTTCAGTTAGCGAAGGTCTGCACAAGTCTGCTCTGAATGAGGAGCAGTTACAGCGCCACAATAACGAACTCCAAGGTACGAGTAGGCATTAAGCCTTGACTTGCAAGAACGTGCATGGAAGTTCGTTAAATTTAGCCGAACTCAAAAAGAGCCAGGAGTCGAGTACGTTCGCAAATGGCGTCCTCGACGGTCTCCAGGACAAAAACAATGCGCTGACGGCGGAAGAATGCGGAGCTGAAGGGCAAAATACGCGAGGCGGAGCAGGCGGACAAGCGCGCGAAGAAGGAGCAAACGAAGGTCAACAAAGCGCTGGGACCGCAACTGGAAGCCGCCAGAGAGAAATGCCGACAGCGTACGTTTCCAAATTTCGGAACAGATCAGTCGAGCTGTTTAGTTAGCGCCGAGTTGGACGAGGCCAAGGCGGCGCAGATCCGGCTTACCGACGAGTTGGCTAAGTCGCAGAGGCGCAATGCTGAACAACAAGGTATTCGCTCGTCCTCAACACTCGCACTTTTTTCGTCTTAGGCGCTCTGAAGCTGCTCGAAAGAGATGGACGCAAGGCTCAGGAAGAGTTGGAGAAACATCGTAAGTTCCAAGAAAGTCCACTGCCTACCTCGAAAGCATCTTTGTCTTCAGGAACGACGATCGTAAGACTCACTGAAGAATGCAAAGACAAGGAGCGACGCCTCATGTCACTGAGCGCTCGGATCAAGGAAATCTTGTACGGTAAGCGATGGGAAGGGGTGCGCTTTGATACAAAGCACATTTAGCTTCGCACCCATCGACGCGCTCCCCAATCGCGCCTGCCAGCTCGCGCGCGTTGCCTGAGCTAGTACGCGCAAGACAACGCGAGGAACAGTTGGAAGGACAGCTTCAGAACGCTCACAACGATGGTACGCGTGTATTGCATAGTTTATGAAACCTTACGCCTAAGTCATCCCGTTGTGCGGAAGCTATTATTTATGGCTTATGCAGAACGGAATAAATTCCCGACTACCACACTGCGCCGTTCGAGACTCGAACAGTTGCACTACGAATGTTTTACCAGCTTCTTTAAGGCAGAATCCAGGAACTGTCAAACCAACCGGCGTGCTTGATCTGCGGCGCCAAACGAAGCGAGCAGACGTTCATGGTTGTGGACACGAGCGGCGCTTCGGGTATCGGCGTCTGCGGTCACCGGTATTGCACGGCCTGTCTGGACCAGGGCAACTTCCGCGTCTGCCCCGTATGCAAGCAGCAGATCGTAATGAGAGTGCCGTGCTGACGTCCCAGAACACTCGCAGCGCTTAATTTAACGTTCACTTTTTCGTTCTTCTACCTTTGACCCCTCTATCGTTTCATCAAATCAACTGACTTGTCTACAACAATGGACTTGACCGAGCCGACCTCCTTTCTTAAATTCGTGCATGCCTCGCGCTGTACCGTGCCACATATCCAGTGCTGATTGGTTTACTTGCCTGCCGGTTCATCCAGTAAATAAGCATAACCGTTCCACACTTCTGCTGCTTGATCGAAGTCCGTTCTTTTCACTTCCCTTGACGCTATTAATTAGTCGTTGATGTTTCTTAGGGCATAGGTGACCTCATGGAGTCCGCTAGATGTAGTGCTCGGCGTGGAGCAAATGCAGTGCATCAATGAAGTGCGGTATAACAAGTTCCGAAACTTTCCAATCTCATTACGACGCTGTTTTGGATCCCCAAATTTTTTACGAGTTCAAGCGGATTGCGTAGTGAGTACATTCCAATGAAACTTGACGCACTCGTAATCGCTGAAGTGGAACGCGATTGTCCTGGGCGAACATGTTTAACGATGTCCATAGGGAGAGAAGGCATTTGATGCCTCATGGATTACGTACTCGCCGCAGTTCCGTCAGCATTTTGCAATGCGTACGACACACTTAGGCAACGGATGCCCATCGATGGCGCTCAACTGACGCACCGTTAATGAAGAAACCGGGGCGGGCCAGGTAGGCTAATGGATAATTGGACTGGGACTTTGCGAAGCGTTCACAAATCGTGAACTATTGCGGCCTGTTGGATGACCTGGCCGTTAAGCTCGTCTTGGCTAAGTAAAGTTCAAAGATAAGCATAACAGCGTAACCTCAAGGGAGATGACACCTCATTGTGTTCGCGAAAACTGTTGATGACGATGACAATGCTACGGTAGATCTGAGCATGAACTAGGCGTAGAGACGTCGATCACCGTCCTAGGGTCTCTACATAGAGGCATGATTACATGCATGGTATGCCTTTTGTTGGCATAAGAGTACACGAATGTGGCAAATTCTTGCTTTGACGCTTGAGCAGTACGGCCCACAGGCCATGCAAATAGTAGACGACTACGTGGGTGAACTTCGAAGTCGCACAAATTTTTCAGCTAATGATCTCTTGTGTGGAATTTACACGTGCACTTTTGTCGTCCATAGTGCCAAAATGAAGCAACTGACGCTATGCCGGGTGTTCGCGCACCGGCTAGCTCGTGATATAGCTCCTTATATGGGTAAATAATTAACGAGTTCTCAAAACCAAGGTTTTCAGGGGTTCCGTGTAGCCTCGTATAATAAAAACAACGCCGGCCATGTGCGGTAGTGAAGTTAAACTCGTTTAAACACAATTGTTTATTCAGCGGGCGGCAATCTTATTAGTGCACTTTAGGCCACAAGCGGAAGGACTTTAGCGGAAATCCGTGCTTGTTTATGCTCAAACTAGAACCAGTAAAGGAAGATGCTTAACGAGTTCCTTGAGCGGAAGCTGCAGAGGCTAAATCAGCCTACGACTTTTATGAAAGCAAGTCTCGCCTTTGGACAGTCAAAGTCTGCACTTTTTTGAAGAAGGCTTGATGACAACTAAGTTAGCAGCAGCGCGAGATTTCTTTAGCAAAGAGTGCGGACAGCAGTCGATTGCAAAAAGAGCATATCTTTGTAGCCCTTTGCAAATTTCCTATGCGTGTTTTTATCATACGTTCCTCGATTGCAAATGTGCCGTTACCCTGCGGAAGTTGCAACCTTCACCATCGTTCCTGGACCCTGGTAAGTATGCAGCTGGCACTGCAAGTGCTTGCGTATTCATTGTGGGTAAGAGGAAGTTGTACTCGCTCATAAATATCTTTTCCGCACCTAAGCACTCTAATATCCGATGAATGATGCGAAGAAAGGAGCACACGGTAGCTCTTGCATGCTCCGCATAGCCGCTTCCGCGTCATTCACGCGCGTCTTTCCGCCTCAAAGACCTTCGATCTTCTGCGTTTTTTTTTGCCCCTGCAAGTGGATAAGCCGCTCTTCAGGAATTGTAATTCGCCAACCCTAAGAAGAAAGCGTTAATCATCTGAAGCAGAGAAGAGGCCCACTGCTACCCACTACGGTACGGTCAACATTAACGTGCAGACAAAAGGACACGACCATAACTTAATGAGCTGTGTCAAAGATTTCTTTCTTTCGCTCGAATCCTTCACGTTTTCAACATCTTCCGGTGTTGAATCCCATGTTAGCTGACCAAAGATACTTGCCTGCAATGCATATCATTTTTCTTACAACCACGGGGTTTGTCGCTGTCCACTCACTGTCAACACCAATGTAATTTGTTGCAATGGTTCGCCTTCGTATGTGGGAGTCAAACTACCGGAAGGTTTCCAGAAAACTCTTGGGGGCATAGGCAGCTAGCAGCTAGCGCATCTCTGCGGATTTCTTCTTAGCCAATAATGCCCATTGTGTTGCGAAAAGCCTGAATTTGCTGCTATTTACTAGGCCGAAGGTTCATATCCGCGTTGGATTACGGTCGTTTCCTATCGGTATTTTTCATTCGGAAAAGAGCGGTATATCTAGTCATTGTTGAGTGACTGCCGGAAAGCAACACTCGTCCTTCTCGAAGTTGGCACAGATCACCGTGTACTTTCCGAGAATCCCATGGGCGGACCCTTCCGGTCACGGTAGCGCCCAATAAACACAATGGTTCATCCTCGGACCGGGACCACCATACTAGCGCGATCTCTGTGTCAATCCTCAGCGGATTTCGAAAATCTTCGAAATCCCATCGGTGTCATCGCCCTTTTCCTGCCACGAGTCGGTTTATAAAAGGTGTTTAACGAGTGCCTATTTGTCAGTGAAATCCGGCACGTTCGTCTCGACGACGCGTAACGACGTGCGACCTCGGGCTCATTAACACGCGCCCAGCCGGCGTCTAGCGGAATCGTCCACCCTCAGGAGACCAACGCAGCTGCTCGGGAAGCGCGCAATGGGTAAGCCTAACTTAGTGACGCTTTTGACCCCTTCTTTGAACGGGCTGGAGGCAGAGGAAGTTTCAGTCAGGTTGGTCGAGCCTGTGTAGCCGCCACCTAGATTCACTGCGGGCTGTGCCTGGGAAAATTTTAGTCTGTGACGAGTCTTGCATTCTTCCGGTCGGAAGTTATACACTGCTAGGATGTCAGTTTCGGCGCAGACAGGTATCTTTTGTTGATTGATGCACCGATAATTGTAACCGTTCTGAAAGTCTAGAGGAAATGAAATTTAGGCGGGCCTCGGTTTCGTTTAGTTGTCTTGAACATTTAGCAGTAAATGGCCTTTTTGGCCCATTTTGCGCGGCCAAGAAAACCTGGAAGCAGTCAGTTGTGCTCACCCTATTACGGTGGTTCTCCTGGTTTTACTTTGGACGCCCTTTTTCTGCATAAGGGAAAACACTGTCTTCGTTTGTTCAAGGTTCAAGCTTTGGAAAATAGGAAGGAGCCTTAGAGCAGACATTGTAGCTTTCTCCGTTCAGTCGCTCATAATGACCCGCGCTCTTTCAGATCTTCGATCAGTTCACCATGGAGTCGACGCCACTGTCAGTGGAACGTCACTTTTCCTCAACGTCGGCCTGCTTTACCTTATCCTCACCAAGTCCATCTTCAAGGTCAAGGCATTCAAACGTATCTTCCTGATGACCTGCATCTGCGACATCTGCCTTGGATGCTCGGTGTTCTTCGGATCTCCGGTAGGTCTTTTTGTCGCCGCACGGCGATTTTGCGGCTGTTCTCCCAGATGGTCACCTCTTCACTTAAGGCAATCTTCATGTCCGACGGATACATGATCCTCGTGGCGAACGGTTTCTTCTCCAACCACTGGGAGCTCCTCGACCGTGTCTGTCTCGCCGTCTACTGCGCCACGCTGCACACGAACATCGTGTGCGTGACCGTCCAGTTCGTCTACCGATATCAGATCCTCTGTTGCCAACACGAGTAAGCATTATGCTTGAGTTTCTATTTAGGATCGAACTGATTTAGACCCAAGAAGCGCGGGTACATGCTGGTAGTCTGGCCGTTGGTCTGGTGCTCCATCCAAATGGCCACCGCTTTCTGGTGCTTCGTTGCACCCGACACGCCAGTAGCCCGCAAAGAGGCACTGGATTTCTTCGACAAAATCGGCTTTCACTATGACAACGGCACGACGCCATTCCCGTCGGTCAGTCATCTGGTAAGCCGCCATAGAACGAAGGCCAAATAAGGTGCATGGAACTTTGTTGTAATGCAGAAACCCCCGAATTCCCCTTGTACAATGCGGATTTAGACTGAGCTGCGCACCCAGATGCACCACACGATGTACATGATCTCGACCGTTGGCGGGTACTCAATCGTCGTCTGGTGTCAGTACAAGATCTTCGCGTACTTGAAGAGCCACGGCAAGTCGATGCATGAGCGGACACGACGGGCTCACGCGGAAGTGAACCGAGCGTTGATTATACTGGTAAGCCCATTCACAGTACCATTGCGAAAAGGAAATTTCGGCATTCTCTTTCGCTGCGGTTTTGGCAAAATTCAGTATATCATGATGCTTTTCAAAGCGCAAGTGACGTAACCCTGTTGCTTTAGGCAATCACTCCATTGATTAGCTCCATTGGACCCACGGCAGTCATTGTTCTGATGCTCATCCTCCAGCTCCAACCGGGCCCGTACGCCGTCGCAATAACCCTCTGCATGTCGATGATCACATTGGTCAACCCGGTTACCATCGTCTACTTCGTGCGTCCCTTTCGCAGAGCGATTTCGGACGTAGTTAGCTCCTACTCGCGCGCAGCGGCTGCTAGTACTATGTCGGTTTCGAAAATCGACCTCTCGAAGCACGCGGACCTTGAGCCGCCGACGAAGATGCACTTTTCGAAGGTGTATGACATGGCGTGACGCGTTGGTATTATTTTCACGTATCAGTACTGGAACTTTGTAATTAAAATATTTGTTTCACTTACGCTATCCGGAGGAAGTCAATGTCCAGTCTCTAAGCCTAGCATCAACCAACCTCATTGGGGAATCGCTTTCGGGACCAGCTGAACAACCGCTTCGAGATCAGCCATTCGGGCATCCGAGAGTGAGTTTATCGCAATACGAACACGTCTACGAGGACACACGTAATTTCGCTTGGCCTTATTGTCACCTGCCGGATCACGGTTGCAGTAGTTCCCCGGTCGCATCGCAAAGCAAAGGAAATTCTGCGAGAGCCGGATACTGGAAACCCAAGGTTATTCCCGCTTAAAAACTTCTATGGTGTCAATCATCTTTGCGGTTAAATTCTAAACTGTTGGTGCTGTTCAGAATGTACTTTCAGTCTTATCCAGCTTGGCCAATCGAGGGTGATCTAACGAGTCGGCTAATTGACAAATAGTGTCCGTTAGACCGGGTTCGAATTCGCGCCGCTTTGGCGCCCGGGCGCGAAAATATTGCAAGCGGTTTCGCTCCACTTGCGCCCGTTCTTATCGTTCCACTTCGCCGAGAACGCGGGAGCAATTGTCAGATACGTGCCGGCTAGTGGTTGCGCTGACGTCTTCAAGCGAGATGCCAGCAAACCAAAGAGGTACCAAGGCGGTTGCTTCGGCAGCCAGTGATGGCAGTGTTTCGAATCAGCCGTCCGGCTCAGGCACATCGTCTAAGGTAAGTAACATCCGTAGGCCGTCGCTGACATATTCACGTTTTCAGGCAGTCGGGAAGAAGCGCACACTGGCAATGCCTGCAGTGGCTCCTAAGAAATCGCAGAACGATCAGGTACGTACGAAGGGTTCGTGGCGCTCGGAGTTCTGCCCAGCATCCAAGGAACACCAAGATTTGTCGGACGCATTGGTAGGTTTATCAGCTGATTAAGGTCGCACACAGACACGACGAACCGGTCCCCGTGCAAGAAGGCAGCAGCAGCGACGCTGTCCCGGCAAAGAACGTCAAGATGACACGCACGCAGGTCGAAGTTGGTGGTAAGATAAACATTGCCTAGTGCGTTCTAACCCCGCTTTTGCAGAGCTGCTCTGTGCCTGCAAGCTGTTCGTGACTTCACTGGTAAATGGTACGCCATTGTCTTGCTTTGCACTACCAATCGCTATAAGCCAAAGCGCTGGCGTGACCGGCCAAACTTTGCGAATTCGCATGCGCACGCCCCACTTTGATAGAGGGCTTCTAGAAACTTCCCGAACCTGTAACCATGGGATAATTTAATTTTTAAGTTAATGCATGCAGCGTGACATGCTAAAAACATGCATGCATCCAGCCATGCGTACCAACCGGTATCGCATGCACGTGCACAAAGCGTTATGGTCATGCCAGCGGTACTAGATGCAGGAAGATTCGCATGACACGCTGTGAAGGCATGTGTAAAGTCACGCACACTAAGCCTTTCCGCATACAGACGCATGCAGTCTACACTTGGACAACGCCTGAATCCGACGACAGCATGCGTGCAGTTATGCGTACTGGCGGAACGGCGGAAATATGTATACGTTGCGTGCTGGATTTCAGGGTTGTTAGAACTCGCTAGAGAACCAGCCAATCCGACTAAAAATCGTGGTCGCATACAAATTTTGCAAAACTCCGCAGCGTGGCTGCGCGCGCGTTAGCGCATGCGAGACGTTAGTCTTCTCATACTTTAGGCAAGTTGCCGTCTCTGCCGGGCGACGAGGGAACTGCCGGTTTGCCCTCGTTTGCGTTGCCACACACGATTTTCGCTCTCGAACGTCTTCTGCAAGTCAACGGCTTTGACGCCCACCTTCGCAAGACGAGCGTGAGCCATTACAACAAGCTGATTCGTGCGGTTCGTGGTAGGCAGCAATCAGGAAACCACGTTCACGGCATTGCTTTAGGTGATGCAAAGGTTGCATCAGCTATGGAGAAGAGCCCGGACACCGACCGAGATCATGAAGGTACCACTGCCCGCAATTCGTTGAATTCCTTGCAATTTTAGCACTCAACGAGCAGTCCATTCTTGTGCTCAATTCGCTGGCCATGTTTCTCTTCGCCAACATAGCGCCGAAGGTCGGAGCGTTGCGCGCGATGGAGCTGCGGAAAGAGCTACTGGACTCGGGAGTGATCGACATTGTTCTCCTCTGTGTCGCACAGTACGCTCAGCAGGCACCTCGCTGTGCTTCGCTACGCCCTGAAGACGGCTCTGCGGGGAAGATCAGCTCGGTAAGGTTACAGCTGGTTCGCAGACGGAGACACAGCGCATTCGCTATGGGCTGTGCAACGAGGTATTTAAGTCCACTATGCTCGCATTACAGGTAGCCACTCTTGCACAGTTCTTCGCTGCCCTTCAGTCCAAGTCGGGGACCTATTTCGGCAACGCTTCCATCGATGGCAGCTTGGCCTCCATGGAGCAGTTCTACAGCATTCACTCGGTGAAGACCAGTCTCCCCGCGGACAAGCAACAAGCGACGTCGACTGCCGGCTACTGGTGGCAGAAGGGCATCGGCTACGCCTTGGGCACCGAAAAGAGCACCTGGAATGCGCTGCAGACCGCCGCTCAACTGCGTACGAATGAGCTCCAAGTGGCTACATTACTTGACGTGGGTGTTCATTGAATCGTAGCGTGCATATAGCAATGCTAGAATATTGACAAAAGTAGTTTAGGTGTTGAGCGTGTTCATCGGCTACACTGCGCCACAGAACATGTTCGACTTCAAGCCTCCGTTCTTCCAGACCTTCGCGGAAATGCTCTACCGGTCGTGCATTCACAACGCGCTGCAGGCCTATCTGCGGAATGATTCGGGTACTTACGCAGGTTCTTTCTCCCACTGTCATGGAATGCTTTAGTGATGGACATCAGCAACCATATCGAGCTCTACGAGTCCATCCTTGGGTTCGTTAGAGTGATGTGCTACCTCCCAACTAAGCGTTCCGACAACGGCAACATGGATCCCGTGATTGAGATCCTCAACGGCACTGGCTCGCCAATCGCCCAGCTGCTCGAGAAGTTCATTCGGACTCTCGATGTCTACATCGGAACGCTTGAGCACGATCACGAAGCCGAAGCAGGCTGCGGACGCGCAGAATAAGCCCAACGTTTCCGCTCGCGAGTACACTGGTCCGGCCGCGAGGAGGTGTGTAGTATTCGCCTTCATCGATCTTACTTTGTCTGGTACAGCCGAACTAAGGCCGACAGGGACGCTAAGGATCCGAAGGAGGAGCCAGCTCCGGGAACCTCCAGCGAATTGTCGCTACCCGAACTTCTGGCGGACGCCAAGCTGGCCCTAGATACGGTGAAGAAGAGTAAGACCCGAGCTGTCATCATCGTTTCGCTACGCTCTGTATTTAGGAGTTCCCTCTGGAGGGGAAGCCAAGAAGACTACGAAGACGGTTGCCGCGATTTCTGTAGACCCTGAAAAGACCCCGACGGAACTATACCTCGAGGTTCTCGGCCCCATTCAGTTCGGTAGGCATTGAACGGCCCTAATCAGGTGGAATCGCACTTTAGCCAGCATCCCGTTCTTCGAGGACGACGGCAAGACGAACCGCTTCCCATATCACTACACGAACCGGCTCGACAATGCCGGCTCAACCGCCAATCTCGGCAAGCGCACGCGTCGTCTCGCGCAGGAGCTTGTCACTCTCCAGACGTCCCTGCCTTTATCGCTCGGTAGCTCGGTGTTTCTGCGTGTCTCCGAGGAGCGTCTCGACGTCATGAAGGTGGAGGGACCGGGGACGTTAGCAAGCCATTTATCGGGTATTTCAGGTTCTCATCACGGGTCCCGCGGGCACTCCGTACTCGAACGGATGCTTCGAGTTCGACGTGCACTTCCCAACCTTGTATCCCGATACGCCGATGTTGATCAATCTCAGCACTACGGGCAACGGGACCGTAAGCTTCAACCCTAACCTCTACAACGTAAGCCTTCCAAACCTAAGACAAATATCGATACATGATGTTTAGTCTGGTAAGGTGTGCCTCTCGCTCCTGAACACTTGGGAAGGCAGTCCGGAAGAGCGTTGGAGCTCTACGTCGTCCCTGCTGCAGGCCCTCGTCAGCATCCAGTCGCTGATTTTCGTTGGTCAGTTTTCCCTGTACACTCCATTCGTAGGCGTTATGCCGTTTTCAGATGAGCCTTTTTATAACGAGCCGGGCTACGAGAGCAACCGCGGAACACCAACTGTTGACGAGGTCGGTTTCTCTTTGTTTGTACAACGAAAGAATCGCCTTTAGGAGTCGCGAAATTATAACGCCGAAATCCAGAGCGAGTGCGTCCGCTGGGCGATGCTCGAGCAGCTGCGGCGTCCGCCGAAAACGTTCGAGGACGTGATCCGACGTCACTTCTGGCTGAAGCGCGACGAGATCTACGAGCAGGTTCAGGCGTGGATCGCAGACCTCGAGCACCACATCAAGAGCGTTTCGGGCGCCAGCAACGGCTACCCCACAGGCGAATTCGAGTACCATCTCGCGCACCTAAAGGTGAACGTTTGTGACATCATGTCGAAACCGCAAGAGTCCTGTTTTAGGCGAACTTCAAGGAATTAGAGGCTGAGCTACGCGAGATGCAGGCTCCCGAGGGACTCGAGAACGTCCGTCCGATGCAGCTCGACAAGACTGATGCATCCGGCCTCCCTGATGACCAACAGCCGGGCCCGTCGGGCATGCAGCGCGCCAGCAGTGCTCCTAGCACCTCAAAGGCCAAGGACAGGACGGTGGCTGCCTGATCGCGTACGCTGGCACCGCTTTTAAATGTGTGCAAGGCGTTTAACGGACCGCGTGCAAGTGTTTGAATCAATTTGGCTAAATGTGCCTCACGCTGAGACATTTGTCGGAGTAAACATTACCTTCCGCACGTGGACATCAACTAGGAATAGGCTGAGTAGGATATGGTTCATACGGCGTAGAAAATGAGAGGGAACGGCAATGCATAGGCGTTAAGGCTAACAATTTGACGTGCTATTGGTGTTTTCGAAATTTGGGGAAGCCACCGAACATTCCTACTCACGTAACATGGCAGTCAAGGCGGGTAGCCTGTGCACTTGCTTAGACTTTTTTTGCCTACATCGCTCAGACGTCATTTGCACATTTAACACCGAGAAACAGAAAAAACTAGCAGGGATGCCGCGCTACGCGCGGCACGACTGGTTGAGATACAAATCGTTTCTATTCTAATACCTTGTGACTGAAGCTATGAATACACTCGTTTAGAGCTCTTAATCCATTTGTTTTAAGCTCTGAACAGCCCTGCCTAAATCAATGTTTAGTCCTGCTGCTTGCTCCGAGTTGTCCGTTCATGAGAAGTGCTGCTTGAAACTCTGAAGAGTGCTGATGGATGAGAGTAATTCGCTGAAAGCTCTGAGGATTCTGCTGAAAGCTCCGAGTAAAGCTGCTGGAAGCTTGAGTAGTCATGGTGGAAGCTTTGAACTACCCTGCTTCATCTCTTAGTAGTCCTGGTGGAAGCTCTTAGGAGTGTTGCCGGAAGCTGAGCATCCTGGTTCAAGCTCTAAACAGCTCCGCTGAAAGCTCCAAGTAGTCCTGGTTTAAGCTCTGAGGCATGCTGCTTGAAGATCTGAGGAGACCAGGGATCGGACAAAAACAAATATGAAAAACAATTGTTTTTTGTTTTTGTTACAAAACAAAAAACAAAACAAGAATGATTTGGAAAAACAAAAACAAAACAAAATAGAATATTTGTTTTTTTGTTTTTCGATTTCTGCCCTCACCGTATGTTTTTGATGAATTTTGGCCGAAAATTTGAAAGAGAGCATCTAAACTTTGCAGTTTTTTTCGCCGGCGGCGGGCATTTGATACCTTAACAAGCATTTTTTGGTCAAGTTTCGACCCACTCCTTGGCCATTTTAGACAAAAACAGCCCAAAAACAAGAATAAAACAAAAACAAAATAGAAACAAAAATCAAAACAAAAACAAGAATGAAATATTTGTTTAAAACAAAACAAAAACAAAAACAAATATCCAAAAACAAAAAACAAAACAAGAATGAAAAAAAACAATTGTCCGATCCCTGGAGGAGACCGCTTGAAGCTCTGAGGCGTGCTGTATAAAGCTCCGAGGAGTCCGTTTGAAGCTTCGAGGCGTTCTGCTTGAAGCTCTCTTGAGTCCGCTTGAAGCCCCGAGGCGTGCTGCTTGAAGGTCTGAAGAGGCCGCGTGAAGCCCTGAGGCGTGCTGCTTTAAGCTGTGAAGAGCCTGCTTGAAGGTCTGATGAGTCCGCTTGAAGCTCTGAGGCGTACTTTATGAAGCTCTTGAAGAGTCCGCTTGAAGCTCCGCGGCGTGCTGCTTGAAGGTCTGCTTGAAGTTCTGAGTCCGCTTGATGCTCCGAGACGTGCTGTATGAAGGCCTGAGGAGTCCGTTTGAAGCTCTGGGGCGTGCTGCTTGAAGGTCCGAACATTCCTACTCATGTAACATGGCAGTCAAGGCGGGTAGCCTGTGCACTTGCTTAGACTTTTTTTTGCCTACATCGCTCAGACGTCATTTGCACATTTAACACCGAGAAACAGAAAAAATCATGTAGTAGCCATGGGCCTTCAGAATCCTCAACCATCATGTACGTTCCCTGGCCGCTCCGCAATTCCTCGATTCCTGCATTCCAACCGCTTTTAGCATCCTGCAGCGCACCGGCATACCGCCCACCTATGCACTTACCAATTTGTCGAACGCTTGGTACTTGTCGCCGTGTGGACCCTTAAGGGAGCCAAGTACCGCATGGTACACGTCTCAGTGAGCAACAACATACCACTTGCTGTGCGCAGCAACATAACGTTTTCACGTGGCTCAACGCAGCGACGTAGACCCGTGCTAGATGTAGGTCGTCGGTACAGCTGCCGATCAGACATGGCCAGATATCATTTTAGCTAACATTAGTCTGCTTTCTCATTGCAGACACTACAATTCCTACTGGCGAAGGCCATAAAACTTCCATGCAGCACATACGCGCTTAGCCGGATCGCAAGGAAGAAAGCGCCCGAGATCAGGGCCACCGAAAGCGATCGGAATCATTTTCTAGACCATAACGGACGAAACCGAAATGTTCTATCTTGGTCATAAACCATTGTTGTTTTTGGCATTTTACCTGCTTACCAACTTGTTTTTTCTAGCGCATTTTCGATCAGCTGCACACAAGCGGTCTGCAAAGCTGTTCTCTTGTAACCCACTGCAGTGCATTATACTTAGCCAGAACTTCACGTCTTAACCCGCAACAAAAGTCGCTGAACTGGAGCGTAGCGCTTACCGACCAGAATGTTTAATACACAGCGGAACCACGCGACAACATTGGTCGACGTTAAAGGTCAAGTCAAATCTTGAACACGCTGCACAGTACATGTGACGCAGCAACTGCAGGAACGGAAGCGCCAGACGACTTCGACTCCATCCACCGGGCGGGTCGCGTACTGCTCCCCGTCCGTGTCGCCTGTCTCCTTGGGCACGTAGTACTTCACCACCTCGTCCTTCAACTTCGCAGTCCCCTCGTAAATTTGCACGTCGAGGAGAATGCGATCGCTTGGAGTCCCGTGCGTTTTGAAAGCCTAAAGCAGACCTGTCCTTTTAAGGCTTTGTTACTATAATGACTACCTCCAACATTCCACGCGGTAGCTCCTCGCTCAGGGACGCGACGGAGACATCCACACGACGCTCGACGTTCTCGAAACCCTCGCGAGTCGGACCGAAGCAGAAATCCAGCAGACCTTCGGCAGGCATCTCGTCTTCACCCGCACAGAGCCACAGATCGAGTATGCCCTTCTCACGGCATCGTTGGAAGAACTCGCAGTTAACGTTGCACATCGAAGGGTCCAGGCAGCTCAGACTGTTGACCGCGTGGAAAGCGTTGAACTGATCAAGCAAGGCCAGTGCATCGACACGATCTTCCTCGAACTCCTCGATTTGAGCGGTGCCGATGACAATCTTCGCAGCAAGAGCTGGGTGCGACTGGCCGATTCGAGGGAGCACCTAAAACACCCGCAGTGTGTTGGATGTTCTCGAACCACTGCATGGCTTTGCTATATGAAAACCTAGTTTACCTCGGGCGCACCAATCAACTCCATAGTGCGCATGTAAGTCGCCTGCGGAACCTTCTGCTCCAACTTGGCAATAATGTCTTGCAGGTTCGGGCTTTCGAAGATGAATGTTCGGTAGTAGTTGACGGTGTCCGGTGAGATCATGACGTCAGCCTCGGCCTTGACAATCATGCGGTATACGCCGTGTGTCGAATCGCTGAAAACGAGGACGTAATGAGGATGAGGTTTTAGGACTGCTTGAACATACCTCTCGTTTACGTCGTCTTCGTCTTCGTAGTCGCGAGAGATCTCCATGACGAGCGTTTGAAAGCAGACGTTCTTCAGGTGCTTCTGGACGATCGTGTCGAAACTGACACAAGTCAGTTGGGCGGCGTCGAGCGTAACGCGATCGAGGCACATGAAGACGTCCACAAAGACGTCATCGATAAGGACGCAGTTCCGCACCTAAAGAAAATGTAGTGCCACTTGCACAGAAATAGCATTTAACAACACGACATAGGCTTCCAGGAGTACCTTCTTGTCGTCGCATAGCGTAGCGAGCAAGTCGCTGATCATCCTGTGCAAGTTGTCGGTCAAAAGCCTGCTCACGGAGTCCACTTGATCGGCGCGCAGCCGTTCGTGTATGCCTTGCATGGTCTGAGCTTCACTGTCCTCGGTGACGTTCGACGCATGCGTCTCCCCGCAGTGGAGTTTCTTCCGCAGTGCCGTGGACGTGGAGTGCATGCACTGCAACGCTCGAACAACGTTCTGGAGGTCCACAACCGAAGCGGAGGATGAGTCAGTGTCAGGCACAGCCGAGGCGTCGTCCATGCGAGGGCGTTTCGACATGGTTCTCTACCTAAAATGCGCATGCGATTCTTCAAGAATCACCGTACAAGCATGTCATAACAAAGGAGAGCATTAAAAGAATTTTTTCGGATGCACTATGAACTCAAAACGAAATCGGTGGTTCCAACATCACCTTTCTTAGCTAGCTGGGGATATTGCTGTTTATGCCTGGCTCTATGACAAGTTTCGTCTGGAATGCATAACCCAAGTCAGTGAAAGCGCGCGGAAACGAACAAAGAAGTGCTTGCAGCAAAATGGACGCAGGCGACGCAGAATGGCAAACCGACGCACTGGGATAACGGTCCATCAGCCAGCCGGTCGCGTCGACATAGCAGTGGCAGCGCACAAACGCTCACTGCAAGAAGCAACGCTCATATAGAGAGTACTCCGACAAGCGGACCACCACAATCGCCATCCGCATAAAGCCACGAGGGTTTAGCCAGACGAAGGGAAACGGGGAACTTCTTTAAGCTTGGCAGCAAGTTGGAATGCTCAACTTCCACAGTTTGACGTCGGATTAACATTGCACTCGAAACTTCCTGCAGTCTAAATGACTTGTTCCGGGCAGAGCTCATTGTGCGAAATACGCGCATGCTTGTCTTTTGCTGCGAGCTTGGACCTGGCCATCACATCAGTTACCCGCATGGTTTCCTCTTTTTCGAAGCGAACTTCGTCACAATGAAACAGCTGCTGGCTTCCATAAGGATTTTGCTAGCGCTTTGTACTTCATTCCACAGAACACGGTGAGTGTTACTGATTTGCGTACAATGCATTGTCCATATTGGGCACCGAATGTTGTCGAGCTACTACTACCTCTTTACAAGACCGCGACCCTCGACGGTTGTGTCCGATGCAAAAACATTCATGTCTTGAAGCCGCCAATGTCTGCTTTCCCACAGTGTCACCTTACTCTTCCCCCATTGTCCTCCATCATCGCGCACCTTTCTGCGCCGTCGTTAGATTCAAAGGTCTGATATCCGCGCTCCTTGCCGCATTACTGAAACAGATGCCGCCCCTAGATGGAGGGCTCGAGCTGGCTTCGAACGTTTTATGCGCTCCTTTGTTCGCCGTGAACACAAAGGGCTTGTTATGGCACGATCGCCTTATCAGTGTTGGGTTGTGTACTGCTGATGGCGCCGACACCGAATAGGGCTGGGAATGCGGGGAATATAAAATCCGACTCGGCGCTTCAAAGTCAGCAAAACGTTTGACAATAGCGATGCTGATTGTCGATACGATGGAGCTATTGAAATGCGGTAAACATTCGGTTTGCGTTCCCAAAACACTTCTTCTTACTTTGTTCCTCACGAGCCCTTTTTGCGTCGCCGTCTGATCCGAGGTGCTGATAGTCGTCAGCCTGCGAGCTTCCATCGTGGATGCTGCCCGTCTGGTGTCCTCCGCGCTGCCTTTGTGCGGCAATTCATTCAGTGAGTGTTGGGTCAGCTGATCATTTTCGTTGCCGTAAACAAAATGTGGTTGTTTACGCTGACGACCTCGCACC
>JNEY01000016.1:485303-505117 GCA_020875895.1 Aphelenchus avenae
GATCTCAACATCGACAAGGAGGAGAACTTCCCCGGCGTGTTCCCGGTGGCCAACGTGGAGGCCCGCGTCTTCAAGAAGGTCATCGAGTGGTGCGTCGAGCACAAGGGTGAGCAGCAGTTCATTTGCTAGAAAACAACGACTATGGCTAAAAGCCGCAACCATCTGCCTTGAGGAGTGCCTTGCACTCTTATCCGCTAAGCCTAACGCTCACTGCCGCTCGTCTTTCACATGCACACAGTTCAGGTCAGCCTGATCCGGTCATCGAGCAGGACCCAAACACCCGCGAGCGCAAGTGGTTCACCTTCAGCGAGTACGAGAAGAAGTTCTTCGACGTGCCGGTGGAGGAGCTCGAGGAGCTGGTGATGGCGGCCAACTACCTGGACATCAAGTCCCTCTACTACTACGGCTGCCAGTCCATCGCGGCGCTGATCAAGGGCAAGTCTCCGGACGAGATCCGCGCCCTCTTCGGCCTCGAGGACGACCTCACCGAGGAGGAGAAGAACGAGATCCGCAAGCAGAACCCCTGGTGCAACTACTGAGCGGCCACAGCGCGCTATGCGTCCCTGGCTCATCAAGTTACTGCCCAGCGTTTCTCATTGCTCTTCTTTTTGACATGTCTCTCAAATCTATTATGGCGTATCATTCGTTGTTCTCTTTTAATGTCACACCATTTATCCGACCTGGACGCATAAAGTTCGACCTCGAAGTGTGTTGTAGATTCCATGAACTCTAAGCACGTTTGCCGGTGAGCCCAGCATAGGTATCGACGGCTATTGTATTTTGCCAAATAGCACAACGTTTGCCTAAAAACTTGCAAACCTTGAGGAACCAGTTAAGATGCTAGAAAACTGACAAGCCTTGTAACTTGCGCGTCACAAGATTGTGAGGCGCAGTGTCTAGTATCGGACGAGGAAAGGTGGAGGCGGTAATTCCCTACAACCCGAATACTAAGCTCATGCCGTTACGTCGTCGAGACACCTTTTAAAATAAAAAGTAATCTGTCTCCGTCAGTCCGGATGAATCGCTAGCAGCTTAACGGTTCGGGCGCACCCATACGTTTCACGTAAGTCGTGAGTCACTCTCAAGGGTGCAGTGCGTCTTCCGGTGTCGTTATCAGCAAGCACATGGACCTCGATAAAGCACGACCAACACAATGACTTTTCAGCATTAACAGAGTCTAACATTTTGTGACGTGTTCATTGACATGATGCTCGGGTCCAGAGTTCTTTCGAAACGCCACAGAGAGGCGATTGACCTGCTAGGTAAATGCAAGTAGAAAGTCGGTTTATGGACGTTCGTTATGCGAATACGAGAAAATAGGGAACCAGCGAACATAGCCGCATGCTGTCACAGCGACAGCGTTGGATGTATACGTCACATCAGCCACATAGCGCCTATTTTCATCCCATTGCGACGAAGCTTGCGGCTAATAGAAACGGAGTTCAGAAAACTTCAGCGTTAGGAACGACCCAAAGTCGATTGCGTAACGTAACCGGTATATCTACCAGCCACTCTCACTAGGCTTTTCAGTGAAGCCGCCGACACGTCCACCTTGTTAACTAGTGGTTCAGACCCGCACTATGCGTTTCCGCTCGTCATGGCCTTCCGCGAATCCATTCAACACTTAGCAGAAGAGAGAACAAGGGAACTCTCCAATTCGCTTAGAATCAATAAACAGGCTACTGCGATTACTCTGTGACGTGCTACTCTATTGATGTAACCGGTTATCATGACTCTGGAATGAACCTTTTTTACGTCAAAATAAGGACATTACATTTACATCGAATTCTTGTCGTTCTTAATTTGTTGCAGCACTTTCTTCAGAGGGCCACGCTCCACGCAGAGGTCGAACCGCGTAAGGCGAACTTGGAGGCACTCAGAGGTCCGCTTGTTGAGGTAGTGCTTCCTCTCTCGACCGCCGTCTTCTCGTCCTTCGTAGAGCTTGACGGAGTACGAGCAGGGCTCGTCCGCAGCGTTGAATGCCTAAAAGAGACAAGTGTGTGGTCGGCATTTTGTTCCTCGCCCGATAAAGAACTCACGTCTTTCAGCAGGTCCAGGAAGGGCTCAATCTCGATCCCCTGATAGCTCACTTCGAGTTCTTTCGGCTCGTCCCACTCGGTCTTGCGATGGAGCCACTCCATAACGTCGCGCGGATTGTGAACAACACGCATGAACAGCTCAAGCCTGATGCATCGGCGAACGGCTTGGAGAGTGAAGAACGGCTGGCCTGCGTCAAAGTGCTTGGTGAAGTAGGACTCAATCCGGAGGCCTTTGCAGAGGAAAAGCTCGTTGAACATGAGCTGCGTCTCGGCTGCGCCGTAGAACATGCGCGGAGTGTAGACGGTGCCGTTAGCCCAGGCAGACTTAACGCGCAAGAACAAATCCACGTCGTCAAAGTTGTCGTGCGGGAAGCTGAATTTTTTTGTTAGGTCATGACACCAATTACCTGGCCACAAACTTACACCACTTTCTCGACGAAGCACAGCTTCATGGTCCGGACGAAGTCATCGTCGTCCGTGCACTCCTTGCACCAGGCATCGTGTTTGCAGCATCTGAAGCGGTAGCGATGGCCGATGACACGCAGCTCTTTGATGTGGAAAAGGGGCGTTTCGGCAAAGTCTCGCGCAACGAGATCGCGGCAGGCAACGTCGACCTGCTGCAACTGTCCGAGATCCGCTCGCGACAAGCTGGCAGCCACCTTCGAGAGCACTTCCAGTGGCAACATGTCAAATGGTCTGAAAGAAAGCGTCACCGGACATGGATAGAAGGTAGACCAAAAGCAATAGGAGACAACCGCAAATAAAAAAAGGTTAATCCGGATCAATGATTGGATGGTATCAGTGACAAAAGTCGATCTTTTTTTATAAATCACGAAAAAAACGATGGCCCTCGCCGATAAAGTTGGCGCATTTGCCTTCAAGGCGGGATAGTTGACGACACAAAGCCAGGAATTCCGCACTGATCGCCGAGCCTGCGCGTACCGTTTGAGGCACATCGTCCACCACCAGTACATTGTTGAACATGGCAGGCTAGTAAGTGCAAGTGTGCATCCGCCCGAGGAATAAAGGAACGTTTTTTTTGTTGGTCTATACAAATCAGTCGTGGGCAAGTTCGAAATGAGTTCTCCCCGAAACACCTATGCCACACAGGGTGTGAAGAAAGATGCCGTCGACTGTGGACCATAGCGATTTGTACCATGAATGCTGACAATGGAAACCGAACCAGCTGGACTGGAAAGATACTTCAACAAAGCGTTACATTTTTGCTCGTCCGAGGCCCTTGTCGTTCTGCTTCGCCTCCCATTACGATTGTCGGCGACGGTTACCATATGTCTCCGATACAGTGTAGTAACTTATGCCCGGGCACCTCCAAAACGAAAGTGCACGCTCGAAAGTAGTAGCAGCAAAAGCAACAGATGTTCTTCGCGACGTGTGCAGTTACTAGAGTGCATCGCCGTGCGGAAAGCACTTGTGGGACGCTAAAACTGCTAGCGAAAAAGTGCACATGCAGCATGGAGCCCTTGCGCTAAGTGACTAGCAAGTCAGCGGGCTAGTGGGTTGTCTCTCTAGGCTGTTTGAAATGTAATTAAGAGCGCAAGACAAGAAAAGTTTATGCATCTACGGCATAGACAAGCATGTTTAATGCACGTCTGTGGTGCACCTTCGAGCACCAGGCAAGGAGCGACCTCTGTGGTTATCCCTGACCTTGCTAAGTATCACGGCTTGCTGCTAGTGAAAAGTTACGTATCCCTGGAAGGATTACTTAGGTAGGTAATAACTGTTGCACCAGAGCCTCATTTTCTTTGAACGCCAATTTTCACCTGGGGACGCGAAGCGCACGGAAGCATCCGCCCTCTTGGCGTTTTAAGAAGTTCGCGTAAACAGAGGTATGCAAGGGTCGTAATTAGATCATCTCGGAGTACGAGTGCTGGTGTATTTACTAGACGCACTAGGACGCCGTCGATACAGTCTGCTATTCGTCGCGACAGCACCGCCGCTAATGGCAGCGCAGGAAAACGAGGTAAGCGCTTTGACAGCCAGAGTCCTGAAGTTTGTGAAAAGCAGTGGCTGTAGAGTAAAGTAACTGCTGGGGGTGCGGGCTCAAAGTGATTCTTGTTGGCACAGACATTGCGGAAGTGGCTGGAATGCGAACCTGCCGTCTGCCCTAGTAGTTTTCAATTGTTTCGAGTTCGGGTACGTCTCGCTAGGTATTTAAATGACAGCGTACTTCCTCTCTAACTCCTGGGAATAAGTTTTGTAGTGTCGTACTTGCCACACATTGTGCTATGAAAATGGTCGCTGATCTTCGTGCGGTACAGTTTCGGTTTAGTTCTATGAACGCTACAAAGACTACGGCGTCATTCCAGCTGCCATTCCTCCGGTAGTGCTCATCCTATGCTCGCTGGTAGCCGGGACGTACGGCAACTTTCGCATCGTCTATGTTACCTTGCGGAGTCGATCGTTGCGTGGCACGTGCAATTACCTCATCGCACTGTGCTCCTTCGCCGACTCCGTGCACATGTCCTCGCACGTGTACTTTGCGTACCATATTTTCTCGGGGAAGAATTTCGTGACGCTGGAGGAGTGTTATTACGTCATGAGCGTACCCCTCGTGGGCTTGGTCTTCGGTCAGATGCTTATACTGCTGATTGGGGTGGATCGTCTGTTCTGCACGATAACCCCTAGAAGGTACGGTATTTCATTACGAAAAAGTTAGTTAACTAGCCTCGTGAAGCATCGAGACTAAGGCAAGTCTGATAGAGCTTATTGTAATCTGTCGGAGAGTATTGGCAGTCAAAACAAGTGTGTTTTGACACTTCTCAAAGGCGTTTTCCAGGTATCAGACCACGCGTAAATCAACTTACATGCTTGTTGTTGTCTCGATTTGCAGCGCTGCGACCGCTCTCTTCATGCTGATTGCTTACAAGAACATGCAGCAAATGCAACAGCTGTAAGTAGGGCTCTTTTATCCTACATAAGTGATACATTTATCTACGGATAATACCCTCTAGAACCAGGAAATATTTTGGTCCAAATCTCCGCGAGCACGTCGTCAGTAGCGGAATAATAATTGGCAACTGTGGGCTCAAAGTATTCCGTGCCCTTCAAAACCTTCGCTGCGGGTGTGCAAACGAAATCATATAGGGCACCAAGTGGATACTTTTTACACATTGCCCTCGGACGCATGATGGTCTTTAGCCAAATTAACAAGAAAACAAACCACCTTTTAAATCTTATTGCATAGGATAACGGCGTTTAGCGCTGACGTCATGTGAGGGATTTCATACCGATTCAACATCATCCACTTCTAGGCCCGTTCTCTGTGTTATCGTGGAAGCGTTCCACGGTTATCCTATGTACCTGTATCAAATCTTCGCATTCTCGACGGTGATTGGGAGCATTGGCTGTTACGCGTTTATCTGGGTCTACGTGAGATGCAATCTTACGAAGGCCGATGGCCAGCACACGCGCTTGTTCAAGTCGTTGGCAGTGATAACCGCGATAGTTGCAGGCAAGCTTTTGGGTCTTTTTAACGCGATCCTGCTAGCATTGGTTTATAATGGGGTGTCTCTTAGGGTGCTATGGTCTGGGGTACCTTAATGCGATCCTCTTCGCTAACGGCGTCAACGCTACGCTGGTACACTTGTACGACGGCATCGGGATTAACATAGGTTGCAGCTGCAACTACTACGTCCTCTATGCTATGAGGTATGGCAACTGAAATCGCTTTATTTGTCTGTCTATTGCAAGCTTCATTACTACTTTCCAGCTCCGAGTACAGGAAGGACTTCAAGAAGCAGGGAGGTATCAGCATCGGTGCGGTCAGCATGCCGTCAAAGGCTCGCATTTCCATATCGGCTGCCAGAGAAACGTAGAAGCGTTTGTGCCCATGAGTTAAGTGTTCAATAAAGGGTTATAGTTTTCTGGTCTGGCACACAACTTCACTGAGCACTGACGCGCATTGGAACTACGCCAATGTCGAAACTGTTTTGCCTTCCGCTCGGACTTTGTCACAGCCAGTTACGCTCGCGAAGATTGGACACTAGTGCTTGAAGTCATACAGTCACTGACATTTGTCCGATGCTCTGCGTCCTATACTGCTTCAAAGGCGACAGGTTTTCGAACTAGCTACAAAATATGTTTGCACATTAGCTGTGAATAAAGTTTTAGTTTGGTTGAACCCAAAATTTTGCTACATTCCAATGCGCTTCGAACGGCTTCGCATGTCACTGAACACCGAGTGATGCGTTATATATTACGCATTTCCCGCCATTTTCTCTGCTAGGTCTAGACTTTTGCGTTGTCTTGCGTTTCGCAACGCAGACACGCTCATAACGGGTGCTTGCTGCTTGGCTGAGCGAAAGTGATCACCCGTTGCGTAAGACAACGGCTTCTGCGCTGCCCCGTTCTGGACGGCTTAGCGTTCGTACCGACCCGTATCCTGGGTGCCGCCGCATTGCGGCCGCATTGCGTCGTTGGCATGTGCTTTCGATGGCAAACAACAACAACGCGTCATCCTAGCCTACCTAACAGCCATTCTTGCTAAGCTTAGCAAGTGTGACACAACCTTCGACACGCTGTTGAGTGTAACTTAGCAAGTTGTAGTGAAGTGTGTCACCCCACGAATTTGTTTCTGTCGATGAGTTTTAAGGCGCAAAGGCTCGTAGGTCTAAGAAAGGCTCGCGCCGCCTTCAAAACTATGATGTTATGGCTTGAGGTTTGAAGCGGCTCGAAATTGCAACACCCAGGCGGAAAAACGGGTGCAAATGAATCGCTTCTTTATTTGCCTGGGCCACGCTCCGTGTGTCTCTTACCCGCGGCTTTTGAGCCGTTAGCAGCCCATTAAGCACTGACTAATCGTCGAATCCGCCAGGCGTGCGGGTGATCAATGGCTTAAGCTTCCGCGTTGCCACGCCGCGGATGCTTAACCACTTCTTTGTCCCTTCAGCGAGTGTTTCATTCTGCAGCAATCCGTCTTTTACGGCTTTATTTCTAAGCTTTCGGCTCCTCTCGCTCAACTGCATTGTTCCCTCACCGCGAGCTCGGAAGCCCACGTGACCTTTGCGAGAACCCCTTCAAGGTCGATGTTAGCTCGGACTCGCCACCTCCATGTTGACCAGAGAGTGCGCATGAAACTAGGAACGAGTCTAGTCAGGCTAACTATAAGAGCTCGATTCATACTTCTCGGATCGTCGAAGCCCTTAGTCTGTTTGTTCGTATGGCGCTTGTGCCACTTTTTTGATCAGAATCCATCAACTTATCGCCAACTAACCAACGCACCACCCTGACTCACTTCCGATGGATCCCTAGCAACTTTCAGAGGGCTCTGGTGCCGTCTGTAGCGACCCTGTTCGAGTACCGTTTTTTTCTCAGTCTTGACCAAGAAATCTTGCAAAAAATGAGAGTTTGTAATGCGACATCGAAACTATCTTGCGTGCGTTTCATCGTTTGTCCACTGAATCCTACTGCTTTGGTCGCAAGGAACCATACTCTTCTAGAGCATTGGCTAGTGGGGGAATTCATGGGATCGATGCATGCCCTTGCGACCGCGAAAGCGTGGGTCTTGCAAAATGGCATGCTCTCGCTATGCGATTTAAACCCCGGACCGGCACGATGACATTGCAACAAGTGCGCGCGCTTTTCCCGCTAGCACCTGCCGACGGACCGTTTCATACTCGCGCGACTGGCGCATTTCCTTGTTTTCCATTCCCATCGCTTCCCGTTTAAGGTTTCGTCCCGGCTGACGCATCTTCAGCTCCAGTCCGTCCCCGTGGGTAACCAGCCGGTAGGTGCTGGCGGGGCCCGCTTCTCGGTTATTGCGTTGTCTGCGCCTAATACACAGCCGTCGTGAATCGTCGCGTTCCGGTTCGCGCGCCGGTCGTGAAAGGTGAATTTCCGAATTTCCAATGCGCATCTCACTTTCGATTAGTTCTTCCCCGTTAGTCCGTCAAGGTAGGGAGCGAACCGTGGCTTAATGGGTCTTGGGAACGTCGAAGATATCGCTCGTACCTCTCTCACCCCAAGGCTTAGTGCAAGTTACCTACTATGGCCTCTGGTTTTTGAAGCTCAGCCAAGCCAGAAAAAGCTAAGCCTCTCGTAAACGAGCGGCGTTCGCTTTCATCTGAGTTACTCTTATGTCCTCTTAATTCCTTAACAATGCTCAATGAACGCGTACTCGAAACCGCACTGCATCCAGATAAGCGCCGCACGCATCTCTTTGAAGCGCGTGCTTTGCTCTCTCTCATCCACCCCAGCTGATGATAATATCTGGCGCCTCGCAGCGCACATTTTTCGCGGAAAACTCTTGTTGAGTGCGCGGCATTGTCGGCTTTGTGGGCCGCGCGGTGGGCACTGGTCATCGGACGCCTCCCGTAGGCCTTCAATGCGGCGCAGTCGGAAGCCAGAGAACTGTTGGCGCCATTCCGTGCGGGAGGCTCGGCTTGTCCTCGGAAAGTCGTATGCAACAAGTGGGCCATTAAACCACCGGGATTAGATGCAGGTACTATTCTTCTCTCTGGCGTGGGGCGTACCAACGCTATCTCAGTTGCGCGGTTTGATGCGAGCTGTTCGGCTGATTCGGTGTGATTTTTGTGTCTGCTTCTAACTGTTTTGCTTACTTCCGATGAACATGTAGAAAACGTATCCAGAACATGCATTGCGAAAACGAACTGGCAAAAATTGACGTTTTCTCAGAGAAATAATCTGTTACCGTATCGGTAAAATTCTCAGTGTGCCGGACTCAATGGTTCAGCAGATTTTTTCGTCTTAAATTTTCTATATTTTTCTTATCCGTCATTCCTGCCTGCGCGGCCGCATGCATTTACCGGTCCTTGGCTAACAAATTAACGGAGTCAGAGGTCGTAAAATGATGCGACCTTGTGACGGTGAGGAGGTTGACGCTTATTGATCATCTGAGGAATATCCGTAGATTCGGACAGCCACATTACTGTTGTGGGCCGAACAGAGCGCCTGCAGGCTCATGAGGGCACCACCGTTTTGCCATGTTCTTCTGTGCTTACTCAGTTTATTTACCCTAGTGGGCACATAATGGAATGCTATACTTTTACGTAGACACTTTGTTCAAATCCACCTTCATGCGTTAGCGGGTCCACTAGATTTGGTCACTTTCGATGGGCTTCTTTGCATGCATGCGGCGGCGCTACGGAGTCGTCAACTGCACAATATATGCCCTTACGACTGGGCCGTTTGGCACCCAAACGGATACCTTAAAGCGTCCACAAAAACCAACGAGCCATTGTCCCAAAGCATGCGCTTCCTCACGAGGCAGTGTGCTCAGACAAGAGGCCATTGAACGCTTTAAGGATCCCGGCGCGGCTCACTCGCGTCTTACGGGAATGGTCTAGCGTCTGGTAGCTTTGAACTGGGCGTATTTTGTGCCGTTTCATGACCATTATTGTTGGTCCTTTACGAGCAGACGATTTCCTATGTTGGAGCACTTTTATCTTATCTTAAAATAAGCACTCAATTATTCAGCTGGCATATGGAGCCAGCCAGTGAGGAACTAAGAAAATTCGTGGAATCAGACGGGATTTCCATGCCTCTTCTTTCGTTTTCACTTTGCCTGCGGTCTGTTTTCCGCTAAAGTACCTTAGCGCCTGACCCTTGTCGAAGCTTGCATCCCATTGTCCATCCGCCGAGTCATAAAATAACAACGTTACGGAACGCGCGCGTACATTGCGCTTGTTTACCGTTCCTCCATTCAGACTTATGTATTTAGCCGCTTGCCAAGTAAGCAGCCCACGTAAACAACGTAATCACAGTCACTTCTTCTCGGAAGCAGCGACGATGCCTTATCAAGTGGACCTCAAGCGGCCGGACCTTAAAGGTGGGCATCCATAAATTATGTGGGTCCCACATGGGGGAGGGGTCCGACATAAATGGCAAGCTACTAAGACAGTTTTCAAAGGGTAATTGTCAAGCAGTTAGGCAGTTTTGAGGTTAACGATGCCCAATGCTACATCAATTTCGCCCCTATCACAAACACGCTTTAGGCCAGTTCCCTTGCTCCGTATGCAGCAAGGTCTTCTGCCACTCATCATCGCTCAGTCGACACATGATGCACCAGCACTTCAGGAACTACGTCTGCAAGATATGCTGTACGAACATCGAGAGTAAGCTGCGTTCATAACCCAAACTGGACTGCATTTTATCTGCGGACAGCGCTAATCACCTTGATTCTTAGACACTGATGACCTCCGTACGCACATGGCTGAATCGCATCAGATCACCTCCAAGCTGGTCATTTGCCGATGCTGTAACTGGGCTTTCGCGGACAAGACCACCCTGCACATGCACATCCAGAGCCTTCAGCAGCAAGGCGTGCATGACGACGGAATTCTTGTTCTCGCCACCAGCGCCATTGAGAGTAGGTTTCGGTCTCCCTGTGCTAGTAGGTTCCCGGTCAAAGTACAAGTACATTCACTGTCTAAATTGTCCAATGAGACTCCCATTAGTTGGGTCACTGAGGCCCCTCTAGTGCTCTTGAGGGTTAGGTAGGACGAAGAGCTTACATTTCGTATCCAAGAAGCGCTTGAGGTTAAGTAACCAGTCATTCATTTAGTGCCCGACAACTTAACGTTTTGAATGGGCTTTGCTAGTAGGCTCTAGTCGTTTTTCGTCTAAATGTCTGACGGACTTGGCATAGTGTTCGCTAACCCTAGTGTAATAGCGGCCGCATAACATACTCACAGTGGTAAACATGTCCGAGAATCAGCTTTTGAGAAGTACGCTTCTCTTTTCAGTGCTTGTTGAGACCCTTGAACAGGTTGATACGGGACTTCAGCTGGCTTGCAATAACGACTGTCGTTAATACATTTGTCAACAACAGTTTGACCCTTTACTTTCAGAAAACTCTTCGAAAGTGCAACCATCAACAATGGACGGACAACTATCGCCGCCTGATTCCACATCGCAAAACTCTTTCGGTTCCATCAAAGATGAGGTCTCTTCCGACGGCTACGAGTCGGCAACCTCGTCTCCTCAAAACAGCTTCAACTTCATGTCGCCTACTCTCTCGCAGCAGAACGCTCTGATGGAGCTCTTTGCGAAAGCCATGCGTGAACGGAATGTCGCCGTCGCTGCCTCCGGTTCTGCTGCTGGCCGTCACGACGTTGAACTGCAGTCACTGCAACCCACACCGCAAGCGTACTTCGCGAACGCCATGTGGATGGCTCATTTCATGCGGAACAACGCCATAGCCGCGCAGCAAGTTGCGGCGGCGGCGAAGCAGGCACAAAAGCGCAAGGCGGAAGTCGGCGAGTTGTCCGTCGATACCGCCCTTTCCGAGGAGCCGTTGCCGCTGTTGAAGCGCTCTAGGACTGAGGGCGACCAGGATGTGGCGCAAGAAAGTCATCAACGCGACGAGGAAACCCACTGCAGTCGGAGCCCGGCGGAGTCAAGCGGAAGCAGTGCGACGCCCACAAATGTAAACCTTACAACTGTTTCCGTCAATTTATCCTAATTTTTAGCGCAAGTCGAAGCTCGCCGCCATCATTGATCGCCTGAAGACAAGGTCGGAAGAGGACGTCGCCTCGGAGAAACAATACTCGCGCGGTAGCCAAGGTCATGAACCAGTGAACGCAACTGATCAACGGCTGAATGCCCAGGTACGCTTATGACCGAGGTTATCCATCGGCTTCATCGCTTGTTCATGTTTCAGGCTCCAACAATGTCGCACTCCGACGTCCATCCCATAAGCGTCAAGCTGGAGATTGCTGACACTGCGGAAAATGCCGAGTTTAGCCCGTCGCTTGACGACAGTGTGCCCACCGAGACGTGTAACTGCTTGGTAAGTACGTGTAGCAAATGAAGAATACTACGCAAGTCGGTTCAGGATAATATCCAAGCGGCGGAAGCGGACCTCGCCAAGGTTAGTGTCATCTCGGCTTGCGTGCCTACCAACGTCGTCGGAGCGGCTCACGTGCAGCTTCTCAAGGACGGCATCATGCGAAAGCGCCTCGAGCATGCTGGTCATCTCGCGGAACGTGCCCTGCAGCTGATTCCGGAGCACGCTTCCACCGAGCTGTACCAAGCCGTCGTGGGCCTCGTGGAAATCACGCGTCTTCGTTCCGCTCACGCCTTTGCTCAGTAGTGATCTCTCTCGCATAATACGTGGTGCTAGTTTCATCATTCGCTTGGTGCTAGGCGTGCGAGTATAACCCTGATATCCAAAATACCCTATGTCACTTAGCCTCTTGTCCACTCTTGCCTTAAGACCTTCTCATCGAATGTCGCATAATTCCAACTTGACTTAAATGACTCAGACTCTACATGGACCGGGTGCGTTGTTGGTTAACTGTTGCGATAAAGACTGTTATTGGCCATTCGACGAACTTGATGAAGAGGCGAATAGAGTCAAGTGAATTTAGGAAGGCTCAGCGATTTGAGTTGATAGGCGGGAACTTGTTTCAAAGAAGAAGCATGATGACAGGATCGAAGCATGAGCGCTACTTCAGAATAAGCTTGTCCGGACGGCTGCAAGTTTTTCCTCACCTAGAGGGGACCTTCGATGTCATAACTGGGCCTAAGGTGGCAATAAACTGATCCTGTGCACTATTAGCGGATCTCGACGTACGAAGTTTTGCTTGCTGGCGCAAAACCTTAGACTTCATGTTGACTGACGATAGTGTAGGACCCTTATGGTTGCGACAGGTGCAGCAAGCGGCACCCAATTTTTTGGTCTCGAAAACTTTTCAATCCCACGAATAATTCCGTACCGAAAAAGAGTTCAGTCCCGAGAACATTTCAATACCGGAGTGGGACTGTAATGTCATGACTGAAATATTTTCGGGACTTCAATCGATTCCGGGACTTCAGCAGGAAGGACTTTGCTTACAAAGGCAAGCTACGTTGCCACGAAGCAGAAGCCCATTCGTGGGCGCCCATAGCCATCTCTCTTACGATCCGATGCGTTGTTAATTGTATTCCTTTCACATGCACCCCGACGTCTCCACCCTGGTAAAGCGGCTTGGAATTATGCATTTTTGCTTCTTCTGATAGATTCTGTTACCGATGAGGGTTTGCAAACGCACGGTGGTATCGGTTAGATTCACACGCTGCCTAAGATTACCATTGGTTAGAAATACCCATTACTGTTGGACTCGGCAGCGACATAGGCCAGGTGGGTGTACTCACTATCTGAGCCAGCTGCAAAAGAAAGCCGCACAAACACGAAAGCATGTATCGGTGTTCTTTATTAGCGTCACTAACAGGTAAAGGTGAGTTTCTACAATGCATGCAATACACGGATTATAAATGTTATCACGTTTGACACTGTCTCGTCCATTTCTCACGTCTTGCGGTTTTCAGTGCTCATTTTGGGTCTAAAGTAGAAAGTTAAGAATTGCCAACGTTTTTGAGTTTCGGTTTCAAGAATTCGCAGGGGAACTGCGAGGCTGGTTAAACCGATCAATGCCTAGAACTTCAGAAGGGGTTAAGGATGACAAGATGCAGTTAGGCCTAAGCTCGCAAATGGATAAGAAGATACCTCTTCGTATCGTGCGCTGCACGCGAAGAGGTATCTCCTTCCTCTTGTGCGTCAATTCCGGCAAGTCTCTCTCCTCCTTATTCGGCGGAGAATCGTTTTGATAGTACGGACCTCCCTCTAGCCTTGGTTCACTATGGTCGATCATCAGGTGCATATCGGCCACATCGCGTGCGTTCCGGTTGGAAGACCCGCGGACTTCCGCCTTTCGCTCGATGCGATCCATCGATGAAGCTGAAATCGACGCCATTCAACGGGACTTTAACATGTCTGGATCATCATGTAAAAAAGAACGTAGTTATGTAAGGAGGAAACCAAATTTGCTTACGTTCAGCCTCCGGAATCGGCGTCATCTTTCCAACGCTCTGATCCGCCGCCTTCTCACTCGGAAGCTTGTCGATGTTAAGCGGCTCTCCCGCAAGGTCCAAGTCGTGCGTCGGTTGATCCACAACCACTGGCTTTGGTACGACATTCTCGGGATTGGAAAGCACTTTTTCCAGGGCTTGATCTCCAGGCTTGTCAAGCGTCGGCGTGCCGTCCTTGAGGGTCTCTCGACGCCCTCGAACATCTGGACCTAACTTGCTCTCGAGAGGCTCTGGTACCGCTAAAAGCAAATGCTCAGTGGAAATTGGCGTCGCCTGCAGCGTACCCTGTGGGGTTCTGAGCGCTCGTTCAACGCCGACGTCGTCGCCAGCATAAGGCTTGTAGTGGAATGGTTCGATCTTTGTCCCACTGTGGTCGGTCGGCAAGGCGGATTCGACGCGTTGGAGGCTGTTACGCATAGTATTGGGCTGGGCAGTGCTCGCTCCTTGAATACGAGCCAGTGCGAGGGACTAAGCAGTGAGGATGTACTGAAGACTCGTTAGTACACTCCGATCTCACCTCCCACGTATTGTACGCGGCCATGTCCGGCCCAGTCAGTATCGTCGACAGGGTAATTCGATCTGTGGTCGCGGTCTCGTCTCCTTCCTCCACTGTGGCTGCCTCGGTGGTGACTTGCAGCGCGTCGGCAATCCGCTCCGACTGCACTTCGCCCTCGGATTCTATGCGTCGTCCGATATCGGGCTGAGGAAGCGAGTCGCCTACGCTACGGCGCTTGCGTTTCTGTTGACCCGCTTCAGGGACGATTGTCACGCCGGGTTCCGGCTAAATAGACGCTCATTTACCTCGCTGCAGAAGAAGGAAATGCACCTCCACGACAGTGACTTTCTGTGTGCCAAGCGGAATCAGCGTGATTCCGCGTCCTTCGTCGGTCACTTCAGTCTCTGGTTTCCTTCCGGACAAGCTCGTCTGCACTCCGACAGCATCGGCCACGCGCTCCGCTTCCGAGTCCAGGCTTCGCTCGACGTCAATCGTGGGCTGGACATCACGACGACGTCGCTCGTGCTTCTCCTCGCCCTTCTTTAGCAGTGCCACGGTGACCTTCTTTGTGCCGAGGGGCACCAGAGTGACCTGAAGTACAAACATGTTTGTCCCCTTGCGACATTCGGGTACTGACCTTAGTTGTCTTCACTGTCTCCTTCTCCACATGAGCAGACGTTACGGAAGTGTGACCTTCGGTACTCGCTTCCGTCGGCGGCTCGGCAGTGGTTGTCTGGAGCGCTTCGGCGATTCGCTCTGCCTGAACTTCGCCCTCTGCCTCGATCCGCTTCTTTATGTTGGTTGAAGGAGTGGTTGTCGGAGATTGCTCTTGTCCTTTCTGCGACTCTTCCTCCTGGAACTTTGTCACGTTGCCCACAGCGCCGTGCACTTTGGTGACCTAAAGGCAACAAATTCTGCTCGTAAATGCACGCACAATTGACGGTATGCTCAAAACGTAAAGGAATTGGTGTTCCATCTGCCCGACATGTACCAGTTCAATACGATACTGGCTAAAGCAGCAGGCATCTAACGTTGCGTGCCATGTGGCCAGCTTGGATGTGATAGCCAACGACAGACGCCAATATCCACCACTCACCTTTAATGGCATAAGTGGAACAACGGTCGTCTTTTGCTCGGTGTCGCGCAACCTTCGCACCTTCTCGTCATCCGACTTCGTCGTTTTCAGTGCGGCGACGGTGACCTCCTTCGTACCGATTGGCACAAGCGTGACCTTGGTAGTCTTCTTGCCTTCCAGATCACCTTCCTTCTTCGGCTTTACCGTGACCAGCGATACCAATGTGACCTTCTTGGTCGTAGTGGCGGGCTCTGTGGGCTCAGTCGTGCTCTCTGCCAGCTCAGCGGTTGTAGCGGCGGCGGCGGTGGGTTCGGTAGTGGTCGACTGAAGTGCTTCCGCGATTCGTTCCGCTTGGACCTCACCTTCGGACTCCGCCAGCGCCTTCTGCGGGGATTCTACAAGTCGTTTGTTGCAGCTTGCACGTCAACGTTCATTGCTTATGCAACTGCACAAAATACCTGTTGGTGGCGGCTGGGTCTCGTTCACCAACACCAACGGCGCCATGCTGATGTACTCGGCACCGAGTGGCGCAACAGTGACATTCGCACCGACGACTGTGTCGGTGTCTCCACTCCTGGCGGTGCTCTTTTGAAGGGCGTCTTCGATACGCTCGGATTGAACCTTCCCTTCGGCTTTGATGTGACGTTCAATGTCCGGCAGCGGGGTGGTCGCGCTGCGCTTATGACTTCCTTTCTTCTCTAAACGTCAACAGTGCGTAGGAGACAAGTGGACTGCTCCAGCCACGTACCGGTCGGCACCGGAGACGTGCCGGACTTGTCCTCCGGAATTATGAAGGTCACCAGAGGAGTGCTCCTCTTCGTCCGATCGTTCATGAGCTTTGGCCCTGGGCCCAGGTCGACATTTCCCGGAGCGAGGTCGTCCCATTTTGACGTGTCCCTAGCGGGGCGGATTTCCAGCTTGGCTTTGGTGCTGCCTCCTTCCTTCTCGGTTTCGATGGTTGTTTTGCTCTTGCCGATTATTCGCACTTTTGTGGGCTCTGAACAGAATTGTGAATATAAGCTGCTAATGTGCTACGTTGCTATTTGCAAGTCGTATTTGCACTGCATGAACCTGAGAAAACGTCGATCAAGAGGTATTTGTAAACAAGTCGTGTTTACAACTCACTATCGCTGGTCGACTTGACGTTGATGCGCACAGCGGGCGCGTCGCGTCTCTCGCGCGACTTTCTCTCAACGGCTGCGTCTCCCTTTCCGGCAGCACCCAGCGGAAGCGCGGCGTTATCTGTTTGCGTCTCGCGATGGGACCGACCACCGTTGACATCGTCACGGTCAATGGCGGCCAATGGAGCTCCAAGGAAGTTCACGCGAGTATGCTCTAAAGCGCACAACAGAAAAATGTGTTTCTCTCCAGCATGCAAACACATGCGTGAATGACACACTTTGAGGTCCTCCACCGTCGCGTGATGAGGTCACGGAAATCAACGGAGCTTGTCGTTCCTGGCGGCTCTTGCCAGAAACCGGAGAATGGAGAAGAATGCGTTCGGGGATAGCCTGTCGCTTTCGGCGGCCAGCATTCGGCGACTTAAACTGGTGCTGGTTGCCTTCGGCCGTATCGCGGCGGGCGCGTGAGCTGGGAATGGTGTCTGAAGCATGAGCCTTGTAGGGACACTGAAATGGAGAAAGCGACAAACCGAGTTGCAAGTCGTTTTCGCTTCCGCATTGGTCGCGCGGTATGCAAGTGCCGTTCTTCGCACGCGCAAACCCGTGGTTGCACTGACATTGCGCTGGGCGACACTCATTTGTGCAGCCGAAGGATTCCGGATCGTTGCAATTGACCTCGCAAGTCCCGCATTCGCGGTAGGTCTCGTTCTCCTTGCACTGTGGAGGAGCTCCTTCTAATTCTAAAAGTTACAGGTCCGGTGTATACCACTGGGAAGGTGATGCTTCCAGTGTACTCCATGAAAAGCAATTGTAAGACTTACGCGAGCAGGTCGTCGCCACTAAGGCCAAGGTTAGTAAGCAAACCTAAAGGAAATCACTTGTACTCTACGTCAGCCAAAGGCTTGACCGCCGTGGGAAAGTAGCACATACCTTCAGGAACGTCATCGAGGTAACTTAAGCGTGATCCAGGTGAAATCGGTATGGACACGGAAAACTGCTAATATTTGCGGTCCAACACTTCTTTGAAAACTGGACAAGAATGTGTTTTGGGCCAGCAAGGTTGGTTGAGTGCGTGTTTGTGTTTTCTGTTTTCTCGAACATTTTCCGTCTAACTTGACTCTGCGCAAAACCCGCAGGAAACTTGTTTGTCCGCGCATTCGCTGAAAGGTGTTTTCTTTCCGCGCACGTAAACCAATCGTTTTCCGTCGGATGCGAGGGTCCATGAAAGGTCAACGGGTCACTGATCACTCGCGAGGGCGACGACGGACGTGCGAGTTGCGCAAGGATTAATTATAACCCGTCGAAGAGACTAACTCAGCGTCACATGCAAACACATAACGGTGTTTTGTGTGTTGGTCTTTCTTTGCATAACTATAAAACGTTGCAATTGTAAAACCTTGGATGCGTATCAACCTACTAAAAGCGGAACGAAGGAAGGAAACGCGTATTGAGTCCAAAATTGTATTTTACTTTTCAGGAATTGCTGCTACTGTAACAGTTCGAAATTTTGTTACTGTATACGGCAAATACCTATGCGAGTTTTGTTTTAGTAGATTCTTAAATTCGTTACCGTAATGCGTGCGTTTGCGCTAAGTTACGGTAATTTAGACGCACATCTGATACCTTTAATACCTAGTATGAATGTCCATGGCATCGCTGTTGGCGAATGCACGGACAAGAGCGACATCTGGGCCATATCGAGAGCTGTCCGCATTACGAAGGGGTGCGGATCGCACAAAAAAGCCAGCCTCATAGTGTGCGGAGGCGTGCAGGGAGCCGGATGCGCAAATGTGGTTTGCAAATGCGGACATACTGAAGACTGTTGGTCCGGAATGGAAGTTGACAGATGTGCATCGGCTCTGATAGCCTGTTCTAGCGTCGCAATGAAGATGCCGCCGAATTGGGGCTGTTACGGTGGCACGCTCTTGTGGCTGAATATATGTGGAACGGCTAAACTGCGCTTGCAACATTAGTGCATGTCACAGCTGGGCTCTCCTCATCAAATTCCATCCGGTTTCTGAGCATGTCGCAAAAAAAGCTTGGAAAGCAATGCGTCGTGCCGAGAACTCGATGGAATTAGGTTAACGATACAGTCCGCATGCCATATTTGATGGTACACCCTTTCCTGCCTTCCCAGTATTGGCTTTCCATGATGACGTAGCCTCAAGCCCCAGGTTATCTTCCCAGCATCCCTGTAGTACTAGCCCCGGGCTTCCAACAATATGTGTTGGTGAGTGGTGAGGAGAATCGAGCTGTGACATAATCTGATTGCATCGAGTTCTGCATGACGCCATCGTCTTCCAGACGCAGCCCAACAAACTTTGCGATACGCAGAGGACAACGACGGAAATTGTACTGCGAATGGAGCTGCGACATGAACCAAATCATGTCGGGACACAAACTTGAGAAACTAAGTTCCCTGGGGGAAGTCAAACCTGGGAAGCTAAAAATGGACCACGTTAAGGGCCACACATGTCACACCTACACTCAATCGCATAAGGTGCCGCTAAGTATTGACGACGGTTACCGGACACATCCAGCCACCGAGCTTAGCACCATAACCGACCTACAACCATGCCACCTACAATTTGCCACAGGAGCACGCCAGGAGAACTGTGGCACATAGATGCCACCTTCCGTACAAGAAAATATAAAGCCTACAGTATTAAAGACCGAAGATTTTAGCGTTTACAGTAGCAGATATAAAGCATACTGTATGAATATTAACGCACGTTTACAGTAGATTGTAGACTTCTTTACAGTAAATGCTGCATATTCGGACTTTTTTACCGTAGGTCTTGCTTGGTTGGTGACTTGGTAGGTGCCACCTGTGTGCGACGGCTTGGGTGCACGTAGGTGGCTGACGTTCGGAGATGTTGCAAATATGTATGTTGCAAAATTTGTTGATATGCATTCGGAACATGCTGCGCGGAGAACTCGATGGAATTCAGTGCATGCCATAACTATGTTCTCCCACCAAAAATGCATCGAGGCTCTCCGCCAGGGATGGGCGGAATTTTTTCGACGACCGGGACCGGGACCGAGACCGGGACCAAAAGCACCGGGACTACCGGGACCGAGACCGGGACCGGGACCGGGACCGAGACATCAGTTACTTTTCGCCTCAAAACCGGGGAGGGACGGGTTCAGCCCCATGCTTAAATTTGCTTACAGCGGGGAGGGGGAGGGGGTTGAACCCGTGCTTACGTAAGCGACACTAGGTAAAATGGCCCGCCGCTAGGCGCCGCCCAGAC
>JNEY01000016.1:508586-541473 GCA_020875895.1 Aphelenchus avenae
GCTTAGTCATAAAGTCGACTCTCCTTGTAGCAAATACGCAACACACAACACCTGGGTTTCCACCTCGAGCAAACTACCGCCCGCGGAGACAGCATTTCGCTGCCCTATCGAACGCAATAATCCAACTGATAAGGGTTTGTTTCACGCGTCCGGTCATAGCGTTTGAGCAAACAAGAGTCTTAACCGGCCTTATTTCGAATGGAACATTTCACAGTTAGGTAAGTTAAGTGTGGTTTACGCCTAGCGCTGCTCAACAACGCTGTCTTTGTCACTTTCCATTTCATGACTACTACTGTGCCGTCACCGCTACTCGCCAAGGAGATCGTTGTTCTGACCGCCATTTTATTCAGCCCAAATGCAGTGAAGAAGGACCTGCAAAACACGAAGGCTTTTCTTTACAACCTCCCGCTTAACTGTCCTTACACGAACAAGTCGTAAGCTCGACGTATCTTCGTGCTAGACAACGTGCTGCGTGGTTCAGGTTTGGCTTTGCCACCATCGGACAGACTACACCCGGTTACCTACCCAACGTTGACGTATGGAAAATGTTTGCAGAGGGCCTGACTCTAGAATCGGTCAAGATTTATCCGGAGCCGTAAGCATCACAACGGGGACGTCGAGCCGAGTTTTTTTTAGATGGGCATTCGCCAATTGGCTGAAAAAGGTGAAGCATTTTACGACTACAATGCTCGTCTCTCATCCTAATAGCGCTAAGCTTATGTTCACGATACTGCTAATGGGTTGCGACGAAATAATGAACAAAACTGCGATGGCAGCCGTTATTGGGAACCAGACCTATTACGGAATCCTTATAGCGAATTCTGGAATCAACATCCACCTGCTGTGGATCAACGTAGGCTTATTGCGAGTTCGTTTATTCGTCTACTTGCAGTCAGGTGACGCTTCGCAAACCGAGTGTGGACTCGAAGAAATGGTGCGTGCCTCCGGTGGACTGCTTCAAGTCCACCAACTAACCAACAGCGATGATCTGCCTCACTACCTGTCGGTCTGTACGCTGCCTATGCTTACCACGGCGTCAACCGCGGATATCGGCTCAACGAAGTATACACTGCCTGTGCCTGCCACGACGTCAACGGTCGCTATCAGCTCAACGGAGAAACATAGTGACTTCACAGGGGCTCATGGCATCCACCCAGGTGCTAAATTTTACTTGTTGGACAGTTCTACGGTTACCCTCCCCTGTATAAACCTACAGGGGCGGGTAACCGTTCTCATGGTTCACGGGGATAAGATACGTTTACCCTCCCCTGTACCCTTACCACTTGTTGTTCGAGAAATGCTTTGAATGGATGAGGTTATAACTAAAAGTATTTCAGGATACATTGTCGCAATAGTTGTGTGTGCGCTAGCTATTCTTGGCTTAGTCGGTGCAGTGCTCTTCTGCGTACGCTACCGACGAAATATTCGGAACTCGTAGGGCAGGAAACGGTTGTTACGATTTATCAGTCGTATTTTAGCTCTGCTATAAGATACCTTTACGGGCCGGCAACACAGACAAGCCGCAGCGTCCAACTGAAAACAATCAGGTAATAATATGTAACCACGACTTTTGGTATGCGTAAAATCTAGCTCCATGAAGCGGGACGATTACGAGATCGATGTGCGGGAAATCGAAGTTGTCAAGGATGTTCGACTCGGTTCTGGTGCATTCGCAGCAGTTTACAAAGGCCTTTGCAATGCGGACGCACTGCGACGGCACCCAACAAGTCGTTACAGCACAACCGGTGTAAATCGTGCCGAGAAGATCGAAGTGGCAGTGAAGATCCCGCATGCACATCTTGCTTGGAACGCAAGGTACGCTATAACGGGGCTCCTATTTATTACCAGAAGGAGTCTAAAGCCGAAAAAAAGTGCTAAACCCAATGCAGGCACGACCGACGCGTGCCACGAGTGTGGGTGGTTGCGACAATTCCTTGGAAGAATGGAATCCAATCAGCTTTTAGAGAGGAAATGCTGCGAGAACTAGAACTCATGAAGGTGCTCAGTGAGAATGCGCATGTACTGCGGCTACTCGCCTTCGTCGATCCGCAAGACCAGCCACCAGTTCTAGTGCTGGAGTTTTGCGCCAACGGCAACCTTCAGGCGTTCCTGCGATCACATCTCAGCACATTCAAGCACTCTGTGACCTCGGCCGACGAGGCATTGCAATCGGACATGTACCTGAATACGAATCTCACTCTTCGCGATCTCATATCGTTCTGCTGGCAGATCAGCGACGGCATGGTGTGTGCCCCTCCCGCTTGCACATATTGGCGTGAATGTTCTCAGATGTTCATTGCATCAAAGGGCTACGTACACCGGGATCTCGCGGCGAGAAACGTTCTCGTAACTGCCTCGCGCTCGGTAAAGGTTGCCGATTTTGGTCTGTGCCGGTTTACGGATGAAGCCGTATACACAGCTCACTTGGGATCGAAGATGCCCATCAAGTGGATGTCCCCCGAGTCTCTCAAACGCGCGGAGTTCAACGAAAAGACTGATGTGTAGGTTTCTTATGCCATCGACTAAACCACGTACGGTCAGTGAACTTTGTAAAACTGTCCTTCAGCTGGTCGTACGGTGTGCTGTTGTACGAAATCTTCTCCGCCGGTTCGATGCCATACCCGGATTTACATCCGACTGACGTTCTTGACTATCTGAATGCAGGAGGTCGACTAGAGCAGCCGGTTCTTTGTCCAGCGGACGTGTATGTCTTGCGTTAGACAACAGAACTTATTATTGCGCATGTTCCAGGTATTCGTTGATGAGTCGGTGTTGGTGGCAAGATCCCGCGCAACGGCCGACCTTTGAAGATGTACGCGAATACTTTGCCGATTGCTTGGAACATTTATCCGACGGCTACGGGTACCTTAAATTTGATGCAGAAGCAGAAGACGGAACGTGATAGTCTGCTTTTCTTCCTGCTTTGTTAGCAGAATTTTTCTTGGAAACGAGTATGGCATTTACCAAGAATACGTAATCCATTTTCTCACGTGTGCTTCTTGCTGAAATGCAGTTAAGGCTTAGTTAGTCAGGTAGTTCACCGCATAGGTCACAATTGTCAGGTAAGGTTCAATGCTATTTGCGGAAGTCTTCAGGAATGTTTTCCGAATCTTTCGGATCGCACTGTGAATTCTACATGCCGAACTGGTAGCCATGCGCCGCTATGCCGGTGACTAGTGCACTAGCGCCGGCTTTCGACGCTACGAAGCGGAAGTTTGTATTGCCCTGTGGTTCAATGCGTAGTCGATGCGCCAGGATTCCTGAACGATGCCCATTGTGCAGGTAGTTGGCCCGTGCTCACCTGCATAGACGTCGTCCCACTTATAGAGCTTAGTTGTGGGTACCGCCTCGTGGAAAAGACGCACTGTTTCTTGAGACAGCAGGACAGCTCCAGCGGAGATGAAGGGAGGGTACCGGTCGTACGGGTACTCAGCTAGGGACACCTTAAACAAAAACAAATTGACCGTTAACGAGCTGTCGGTGAATGGCCCTTGCCTCCATCCCGAGAACTTACGTAGTTCTTGTGAAAAACGCTGCGCATCGGTACGGGACGCTTTTGCAAGTGACCCATGTAGACCTTCTCTGTCGGCGCATGCCTACCGAGTTCCTCCACCAGGTTCCGCACCACGACGAAGTGGTCGTCGTCGACCAGAAACACGAAGGGCAGAGCGTTTGACATGTCACAATAGTCCATGGCGTAGTTGATAGCGAGCAGGAACTAAAGCTGACGCTAGAAGCTCCGTGACTTCACCTCAGAGAAGTCCCACTTTGTGCGAAATGTTGTGATAGCTGTCGGTAAAGTTGCCCACGAGCAAGTCGTTGTAGGCGTCCTGCTCCGTGCGCAAGTCGTATTCCCTCCGCGGACACGCGCTTTCCAGTCCGCCCATCGTGAAGACAACTCGAATTTGATACCCGTCGACATCCCTGACTAGGCCCCAGGTAGATCGAATGGCCATGCGATACTAAATTTTGAACGTTGACTGCTAGCAGTAGGTAACGCATGCTTTACCTGCAAACGATCCGGAGCAGACTTTACAACGATCAGCAAAGTACGGTTGTGTAACAGGTCATCATCGCAGCGCGGCATCAACAAAGCGTTGAAATCATTCCAGTTATTGTACACGGCGAGTTTCGAAGCAAACAAAGAACTCTAAGCAGGCTTCTTTGTAGTGGTATCTATACTGCAAGCTTGCCTCAGACGGCCACCTGAACTGCTGGAAATCCGATTCCATTAACCAGAAGTAAACATCACGAAAAGCGATTACTGAGACCACGACGCACGCCAGGAGTACGGTTCTTTGCAATGCTCTCGTTGCGCCTGAAACAGCGTTGGTACAAAACCAGCAGTAATTGCGCTAAAAGTACCGGCGGATAGCGGACAACAACTGCTCATCTGGCCAACGCTCGCGTAGGCATTCGAGAACCCTAAAACCAACCTTGTAAATTTTATCGCACCGATTGTTGTAGTGAAACTGAGCAGTTTCAACGAAGCTTTCTCCGCGGCTTTATCGGCTGCACGAGTAGTGATGACCCCATCCAGAACGCACTCGGAAGCCTCCTTTACGCTTCCTCTCGACGGCTGATTGTTCGAGATTTTGTGTTCGATAAGGCGGCACACGATCCGGCGATCTGATATAGAGCAGTTGAACTCCCGCGGAGCTGAGGAGGAGGAGGAGTTAAGGAGCTGACGCTGTCTTTCGGATGAGGGATCAAATGTTGGTTATCTGTCAAGTTATAGGTTTTGCCTAGACCAGCACGAACATGCTTCCATCCGTAATAGTCGCCATATATCTTAGTGCCGTTAGACGCATGTTTGTGTCACGTAGTTAAGCCAAGGTCGACGAGGGCCTTAGGCAACGTCGATCGTCTTTGGTCTACCTTCGCAAACATCGGGGCTGTCTGGTTTCAAGGTTGTTAATACTTCATCTTGCCCGGTGTTTCCTGTATGAGGAATGTGAAGCACGAAACGTTCCTAAACAGCCACTATAGTGCAACTGTCCAGCCAACCATTCTTCAACATTCGTTCAGAAGAAACATTTTTCTCCTTTTTTGGATTGTACAATGTCCCATGCGAAAATTTAATCTCCACGCCAATTTAGTAATAAGCTAACGAGCCTCAAGTAGGTGCTTCCCATGCAGGCCTGGGCGCAATCTTGCTGAAGACCAGGAGCGGGACCTAGACCCACGGGGCTGGGCCTTTAGTGAGCTAATTTTTCCGAAGACGGGCCCTGCCGGGCCCTGTTCCCTTGATATTGGCCCGAGCGGTTTCATGCCCTGTGACGCTAGACCTTTTATGTTCAACAAAAGCTCAAATATGTCGTTCCAAGCCGATAGCCGATATCTCCCACTGAACGCCAGATCATAGCCGCGACAACCACGTGGTTTCGCTGNCTTAGTGGACTTGGCCGCTGCACTCGTTGCTTGTGTGCCCGCCACAGTGGAGCGTGCCGGAGCGTCGGGCCGTGCAAGATTTGCTATCGAAACCACCACATCGTTCTCTGCTCCCGGAAGCTGAACAAGGATAAGAAGGACTGCTTGCACCTGCCTCGTTTACAGTCCGTGCTAGCCGTATTTAGGAGTCTTTTGCCCGTTCTGCGACGGTTCACATTGGCCTTCGAACTGCGGCAAATACGCTTCTGTCGAGGATCGCCGGAAGGCAGCCCAGCAAAGAGGACTTTGTGAACGGTGCTTGACTCGAGTGCATGCCGGCAGGAAGTGTGACTCCACAAAGCGCTGCGGACTGTGCCATGGGCAACACCACATTGCATTGTGCACGGTCGGTTGCTACGTTCCAGGGCCGAAATGCCTCTAGATTCCCATTCTCGATCATAGTTTTACGATGTTCAAACTAGGAGAGAACTTGTGAAAAGCTGAAGACTTTCGTACGTTTGGCTATATCCGATCTGTTCAATTTTAAGAGGTCCTTGAAATTTGTCTGCGACGCAGCCCTGCCACATACTGCTAAATGAATTGTTAGTCATTGTACATATGTTCATGGCAATATGCTAGCACTTCCAGGCCGCTGAACCATCGCCAAAGCTCAAGAAGATGAACCAAGCGGCTTCGCGGACTAGCAGAAAGCAGGATCTGCCTTCAAGGCCACAGCCGAGCGGTGGTACCAAGACGACCTCGCAAGACGTCATAACCAAACAGAGCAGTTCTGCTAAAGGTAAAACGTTGTGATCAATACGAGATACATGCCTTTTTAAGAAGATTCCTTCGATCTCGCGGATTTTGGCCTCAGCGATTTACGTGACCAAATTGCAAGCATTGCATTGGATCAAGCTGGGACTAGTTCCACCGCAGCCATCACGTCGAAGGCACGTGATCCGTCGTCCAGTACTACGTTTCGTGGCTTCCCCTGCCAACCATACATAGTCGGCAGTTGCGGTCGCATCGTCAACTACGATGCAGTCGCAAACGAGAGGAGTTTGTTCGAAAGTTGCGAGTAAGCGATTCGTTTTGTCTGTGCTGATACTTGAAAAGTTAGCCTAGGCAACTGAACTGATGCATTTCTAACACTTGCCTTTTACCGAGTTAGTGAAATTCTAGGAACAACGAGGACCTGCTGGATTCGCCCGTCATACGCTCCTGGATGGACACTATCGATGGCCTTAGCTTTGTGCTGGACTCGCTACAAACGCTGTCAGGAAAACATCCGAAGGGATTCAGGTTGTTTTGGTAACGTGGAATGAAACAACGCGTGTGTTCTTTAGCCCGCAAGAATTCGCAGACTTCGAACAACTAATGGCTTCGTCCGAGCGGCATTCGTACCAGCATCCACACTTGGTCTCACTGCACTCTCTTATCGCGCAGGACCTGCTGCTAGTGCACTCGGGCCGTCTTGAAGTAAATCCGACAGCGGCGGACGTGCCGCTTCTGCGACTGCCAAGGAATCTCCCGTCAAACGTCTATCGTTTCTTGCTCGACAATGGCGGATGCGCGACAATGCGGGAAATCCAGCGGAACTTGGTTAGTTCCCGCGAAAATTGGGCACACTTTACGACGAGTGTATTTAGCGGCAAATTTCGCATGCTGACGAAGGATCGTCCTTGGAAGATGTGCTTCACCTGTGCAACCACTTTCCGACCATCTTCCATTTGCACTGCCCCAGCCAGAATTGTATGAAGTTCTGTGCTTCTGTACACGGTTGCCCAAAGAATTTAGGCGTTTTGCTCGACGCTACCGTTACGGTGGACGTGCTGACACGCTGGAGAGTGGTACTCGACGCCGAGTTTCTGTAAGGATTAATCCCGCTGCATTTAACGATTTAACTCCGTATTTCAGTGACGAGCGAGTTGCGGTGGAGAACTGTGCGTCTCGGAAGTGTCCTGCTAAGACGCACAAGCAACCGCTGACGATGTTGTGAGGATGCGTCTACCACACCCATCTGCACTTGTTTAGGCCTTTCTACTTTGTTTGTTATACATATTTTCCTTTCATGATAAACGCTAGTCCTTGTCATACTTGGTTTCATACGGGTATTCGTGTCCGGTAGAATCGCGATGGATATAAATGACACCACAACGAGACCAAGCAAGCAGGGTGCAGTCGGCCGCGAGAGGACTGACTTCATACCTTTGGCATGACATCACAGAAGCTTAGTCATAAAGTCGACTCTCCTTGTAGCAAATACGCAACACACAACACCTGGGTTTCCACCTCGAGCAAACTACCGCCCGCGGAGACAGCATTTCGCTGTCCTATCGAACGCAATAATCCAACTGATAAGGGCTTGTTTCACGCGTCCGGTCATAGCGTTTGAGCAAACAAGAGTCTTAACCGGCCTTATTTCGAATGGAACATTTCACAGTTAGGTAAGTTAAGTGTGGTTTACGCCTAGCGCTGCTCAACAACGCTGTCTTTGTCACTTTCCATTTCATGACTGCTACTGTGTCGTCACCGCTACTCGGCAAGGAGATCGTTGTTCTGACCGCCATTTTATTCAGCCCAAATGCAGTGAAGAAGGACCTGCAAAACATGAAGGCTTTTCTTTACAACCTCCCGCTTAAATGTCCTTACACGAACAAGTCGTAAGCTCGACCTATCCTCGTGCTAGACAGTATGCTGCGTGGTTCAGGTTTGCCTTTGCCACGATCGGACAGACTACACCCGGTTACCTACCCAACGTTGACGTATGGAAAATGTTTGCAGAGGGCCTGACTCTTGAATCGGTCAACATTTATCCAGAGCCGTAAGGAGCGCAGCGGGGACGTCGAGCCGAGTCATTTTTAGATGGGCGTTTACCTATTGGCTGAACAACGTAAAGCCGTTCACGACCACAATGCTCGTCTCTCATGCTAATAGCGCTAAGCTTATGTTCATGATACTGCTAATGGGTTGCGACGAAATAACGAACAAAACTGCGATGGCAGCCGTTATTGGGAATCAGACCTATTACGGAAACCTTATATCGAATTCTGGGATCAACGTCCGCCTGCTATGGATCAACGTAGGCTTATTGCGAGTACGTTTATTCGTCTACTTGCAGTCAGGTGACGCTTCGCGAACCAAGTGTGGACTGGAAGAAATGGTGCGTTCCTCCGATGGGCTGCTTCAAGTCCACGAACTAACCAACAGCGATGATCTGTCGCACTGCCTGTCGACGATCAAATGGCCACTGCCTGCGCTTGCCACGACATCAACGATCGCTATCAGCTCAAAGAAGTATACGCTTCCTGCGCGTACCACAGCGTCCACGGTCGCTATGAGCTCAACGAACCAGCATACTGACTTCTCAGGGTCTCACGGCCTTCACCCAGGTGCTATATTTTTACTTGTCATTCTACGCCTAACAATATTCTGAACGGATGTTCGTTACGACTAAATGTATTACAGGCTACATTGTCGCAATCGTTGCATGTGCGTTAGCTATTCTTGGCTTAGTCGTTGCAGTGTTCTTCTGCGTGCGGTACCGACGAAATATTCGGAACTCGTAGGGCGGAAAATGTTGCTATGATTCACATAGGTGTGTTTTAGCTCCGCTCTGAGATATCTTTACGGTCCGCCAACAAGACCAGGCGGCAGCCTCAAACTGAAGACAGTCAGGTAATAATATGTAACCACAACAATTGGTATGCTTAAAATCTAGCTCCATGAAGCGGGACGATTACGAGATCGATGTGCGGGAAATTGAAGTGATCAAAGACGTTCGACTCGGTTCTGGCGCATTCGCAGCAGTCTACAAAGGACTTTGCAATGCGGACGCACTGCGACGGCAACCAACAAGTCGTTACAGCATAACCGGTGCAAATCGCGCCGAGAAGGTCGAGGTGGCAGTGAAGATCCCGCATGCACATCTTGCTTGGAACGCAAGGTACCCTTTTAAGAGGCGACCGGAAAGACGCTAAAACCGATCAAAAAAGGGTGCTAAAACCGATGCTGACGATACGTGCGAGATTGCGGATTCCGCGTAGATTCATCTAGCTAGAATGCCTTGAAAAAGCAAACCACATACAGTCCGCTTTTAGAGAGGAAATGCTGCGGGAACTCGAACTCATGAAGGTGCTCAGTGAGAATGTGCATGTACTGCGGCTACTTGCCTTCGTCGATCCGCAAGACCAGCCACCAGTTCTAGTGCTGGAGTTTTGCGCCAACGGCAACCTTCAGGCGTTCCTGCGCTCGCATCTCAACACATTCAAGCACTCTGTGACCTCGGCCGACGAGGCATTGCAATCGGACATGTACCTGAATACGAATCTCACTCTTCGCGATCTCATATCGTTCTGCTGGCAGATCAGCGACGGAATGGTGTGTGCCCCTCCCGCTTGCACATATTGGCGTGAATGTTCTTAGATGTTCATTGCATCAAATGGCTACGTACACCGGGATCTCGCGGCGAGAAACGTTCTCGTAACTGCCTCGCGCTCGGTAAAGGTTGCCGATTTTGGTCTGTGCCGGTTTACGGATGAAGCCGTCTACACAGCTCACTTGGGATCGAAGATGCCCATCAAGTGGATGTCCCCCGAGTCTCTTAAACGCGCGGAGTTTAACGAGAAGACAGATGTGTAGGTTTCTTAGGCCTTCGACTAAACTACGTACGGTCTCAGTGTACGTTTGTCCACTTCGTATTCAGCTGGTCATACGGAGTGCTATTGTACGAAATCTTCTCCGCCGGTTCAATGCCATACCCGGATTTACATCCGACTGACGTTCTTGACTATCTGAATGCAGGAGGTCGACTAGAGCAGCCAGTTCTCTGTCCAGTGGACGTGTATGTCTTGCGTAGACGACAAAACATATTGCGCATGTTCCAGGTATTCCCTGATGAATCAGTGTTGGTGGCAGGATCCCATGCAACGGCCGACCTTCGAAGATGTACGGGAGTACTTTTCCAATTGCTTGGAACATTTATCCGACGGCTACGGGTACCTTAAATTTGATGCAGAAGCAGAAGACGGAACGTGATCGTATGCTTTGTTAGCAGAATATCGTGGAAACGAGTATGGCATTTACCAAGAATACGTAATTCGTTTTGTCATGTGTGCTTCTTGGTGAAATGCGGTTAAGGCTTAGCCAGCCAGGTAGTTTACGGAATAGGTCACGACAGTAAGGTTCAAGACTATTTACGGAAGTCTTCCGGAACGTTTACCAAATCTTTCGGATCGTGCTGTGAGTTCTACATGCCGAACTGGTAGCCATGCGCCGCTATGCCGGTGACTAGTGCACTAGCGCCGGCTTTGGACGCTACGAAGCGGAAGCTTGGGTTGCCCTGTGGTTCAATGCGTAGTCGATGCGCCAGAATTCCTGAACGCTGTTCGTATTGTGCAGGTAGTTGGCCCGTGCTCACCTGCATAGACGTCGTCCCACTTATAGAGCTTAGTTGATGGTACCGCCTCGTGGAAAAGCCCCATTGTTTCTCGAGACAGCAGGACAGCTCCAGCGGAGATGAAGGGAGGGTACCGATCGTACGGGTACTCCGCTAGGGACACCTTAAGCAATAAAAATTGGTCGTTAACGAGTTGGCGACCACTGACCCTTGCCTCCGATCTGAGAACTTACGTAGTTCTTGTGAAACATGCTGCGCATCGGTACGGGACGCTTTTGCAGGTGACCCATGTAGACCTTGTCCGTCAGCGCATGCCTACCGAGTTCCTCCACCAGGTTCCGCACCACGACGAAGTGGTCGTCGTCGACCAGAAACACAAAGGGCAGAGCGTTTGACATGCCACAATAGTCCATGGCGTAGTTGATAGCGAGAAGGAACTAAAGCTGACGCTAGATGCTCCGTGACTGCAGCTTAGAGGAGTATCACCTTGTGCGAAATCGTCTGATAGCTGTCGGTAAAGTTGCCCACGAGCAAGTCGTTGTAGGCGTCCTGCTCTGTGCGCAAGTCATATTCCCTCCGCGGACACGCGCTTTCCAGTCCGCCCATCGTGAAGACGACTCGAACTTGATACCCGTCGACTTCCCTGACTAGACCCCAGGTCGAGCGAATGGCCATACGGTACTAAATTCGTAAAGTGGACTGCTAGCAGTAGGTAAAGCACACGATTTTTACCTGCAAACGGTCTGGAGCAGACTTTACAATGATCAGCAAAGTACGGTTGGGTAACAGGTCATCATCGCAGCTCGGCTTCAACAAAGCGTTGAAATCACTCCAGTCATTGTACACGGCGAGTTTCGACGCAAACAAGGAACTCTAAGCAGGCTTATTTGTAGTGGTATCCTGACTGCAAGCTTGCCTCAGGCGGCCACTTGAACTGCTGGAAATCCGATTCCATTAACCAGAAGTAAACATCACGGAAAGCGATTACTGAGACCACGACGCACGCCAGGAGTACGATTCTTTGCAATGCTCTCGTTGCGCCTGAAACAGCGTTGGTACAAAAACACCATTACGTACAGTAATTGTGCTAAAACTACCGGCGGATAGCGGACAACAACTGCTCATCTGGCCAACGCTCGCGTAGGCATTCGATAACCCTAAAACTGAACTCGGTAGATTATATCGCAGCGATGAGTGTTGTGAAACTGAGCGATTTAACGAAGGCTTTGTCGGCTGCCCGAGGATGACCTCCATCCAGAACCGCGCGGAAGCCTTCATTACGCGTTCCCTCGGCGGCTGATTGTTCGAGATTTTGTGTTCGATAACGCGGCAAACGATTCCGGCCATCTGATGTTGAGCAGTTGAACTCCCGCGGAGCGATATGTGAGAAGTTGACGCTGTCTTGCGGATGAGGGATCAACTGTTGGTTATCTGTCAAGTTATAAGTTTGCGTAAAACATTACAAACATGCTTCCATCCGTAATAGCTGCGATATGTCTTAGCGCCGTTAGACGCATGTTTGTGTCACATAGTTAGGCCAAGGTCGACGAGGGCCTTAGGCAACGTCGATCGTCTTTGGTCTACCTTCGCGAACATCGGGGCTGTCTGGTTTCAAGGTTGTTATACTTCATCTTTCTCTGGTGGTTCTGTATGAGGAATGACAAGCACGAAACGTTCCTAAACATCGACTATAGTGCAACTGTCCAGTCAACCATTCTTCAGCATTCGTTCAGAAGACACATTCTTCTCTTGTTTGTTTTTTTGGATTTAACAGCGTTCCATGCGAACATTTAATCTCGACGCCTATTCGTTAATGAAGCTAACGAGTGTCAAGTAGGTGCTTCCCGTGCGGGGCTGGGCGGACTCTTTCTGAAGACCGAGAGCGGGCCTAGACCCACGGGGTAGGCCTTTAGTGGGCCGATTTTCCGAAGACGAGCCCAGCCCTGTCCTGTTGCTTGATTTTGGTCCTAGTGGTTGCATGCCTAGTGGCGCCAGACATGTTGTGTCCAACTGAAGCACAAATATGGCGTTCCAAGCTGATATCTCCCACTGGTCGCATGGTCGTAGCCGCGACAACCACGTGGTTTCGCTGAAGCGTTGTTTGCACGGATGCAACAGACAGACGACATCCCGTCGGAGGGTTTAAGCCTCGCGGCGGTTTTGCGCATTCCTTGCGGCAACAGACGCATTTTTACCTCGTTCTTATCAAATGCGAGAGATTAACGACCCTTTCCGGCGCGCGCGTTGACCGATCGGTTGTTGATCGAACGCGTCACGAAATCGTCGGAGAGGCGCGGATGCGTCATTTCCACTTCCGTCTCCTGCTGCTGCAGCTGGTACGCTTATTTAAACGAGGCGTTGAATGCGCGTCGCATCGGTTTCTGCTCGTCGTCGCTTTTCTGCAAACCCCGTCGAGCACTGGAACCGCTTTTGCTTCGCTCGCGTTTTGCTTGACATGAGAGGCTTTTGGAGTTTCCAATTGATGCAACCTGGAACGGAATTAGCTGCCACACCGACCACCCTCGCAGTCGGCGAGATTCTCTTTTCACCCGCAGGCGCCAAGGAGTTAATTCACCCTTTCACGGGAGGAGGCGAAACTCCCGCGCAAAGGTCTCGCATTCCGAATTATCGAGGCTTCATCCTCGCGCCCGCTCATTTAGGTTCAAGAGCGTGGTCTTGTTCCCATTGTACCTCACACTGTGAGTTGACTGTTCAATGTTCTTTTTGATCCGTGCTTTCTCCTGCGCTGTGCCTTTTCTCTATACCAAATCGCTATCAATAAATCTGCTTGTCTTACGGCAAAATAGAGGGACACGGTTAGACATAGGTAGCGCGTGAAAAGCTTCGATGTCACTAAACTAGAACTTTGAGGTCATTTTGCAAGCGCAGCCTTCCCGCGCGTCGTCACATGGCCAGACAAAACAGCGTAACGACTGCGTGCATGCACGGTAGCATGCCGGGTGACGAGGTGAATGATTCGCCATCTTCACGTTTTACAAGAAGCGAATCCATCTTTGGGCACTAAATCTGGCGCAGGGATCTATTATGTTATAGGGGGAAAGATCCTACGGATGGCGCCATTTGGTGTGCCTTAGGGGTATCGCATCCCCTACGATGCCTAGCCAATCGTCAACTCCCTAATTTACTCCCTTTGGTCGCGAGGATTCTTGCTAGCTTCAGTTGACTCCTAGAATCCAAAAGCGCTGCTTAACACGGATCGCTGGCTGCCTGCTTCCTGATGCGAAGATCAGCAGGACATCATAAGACACGCTTCAAAAAGCGAGAGATCTCTTTGACAAATTTGTGCACAACGGTCCTCAACGGGTATTGCATGTTACCGTGTGTCTCCTACGCGTACAACCTCCTGACCTAGCGGTATACGGTATGAGGGGCAGCACGTTCTCGGCACAGACACTTTAATTAAGCGCATTCACATATGGGACGAATTTAACAGTCGGCATGAATGCCACCCTCGCAGTCAAAACCTCGATTATGTTCAAAGCGATTTAGTCATTCAGTCCATTCACGGCCCTCCGCACCTTTGAAGCTAGACTAATTATTCATGCTTTATCCGCGTTAAGTTGAAACAGGATATAATTGTCTGAACAGACTCAAAAGCCTTCATTTTGAATCCTGCATAAAAGAAGCTGATTCTGCGGAACCTGGGGCAATGCACTGACTTTCGTGTTGCCGATTTGCAAATTAGTCCCACTTAGAACATGTGACCTGACCTACAGCGCCTAATCAAACCATTTAATTTTTTGGTTCGTTCTCAAGCCGATTGGTTGGGCGCAACTTGCGTATGCTGCGGTGGATAACTTAGCCTATGCGTCTCCTCATAAAAGTCAGGTATCTTCGCCTCCATGTCATCTCCATTGCGTGGTGACGCCACGGATATCATGTGCACGACGACACGATGACACGGCAACACTGTCGTACAGTGGCATACTACGATTGCGAACCCACTGTTTGTCCTACCACGCGCCTCACCGCTCTTTCTTCGTTCCCGATGACGCGCTGTTTTTCATTCTGAAACGCAAAATGATCGAAAAACATTGTTTTGAACCGTTAGATCTCCGACGTCATCAGAGTTCAGTAGTTGAGCGAACGAACTTATGCTAGCACAAAATACGGACCGGGCGCATGCAGCGCGTACGGGGACTTTTTAAGGTCATCCGGGGTCAGCCTCTAAGGTCGGTGCCTTCCGTAGTTTGGACCATTTCGTAAACGTTACGTGCTTTAGGTTGCTTTGAGACGCGTGAATGATTGTTTGTCGGTCACTATGATGTCATCGTCATGCTGGCTTCGTTTAGCAAATGCTTCCTCCCACGTCAGCTGCGCGCGCAGGCTTCCCTGACCGCCGACTAGTTGATCCCAGCGAGACGTTTACGGAGGACGCCTATGCGCCCGCCGCGTGTACACTGAAAAGCGCCTCCTGCTCTGGCAGCAGGAAGATCGGCCAGCGCCGTATGAGTGCCCACATGGCGACGATAGCTCTCTTCCTGCTGATTCTGCCAACCTTCGGTGATGCCACTGCCTACTTCTACGGAGGTATGTCCACTACCCTCAAACTAGTTGCAGTCAAGTTGAGAAGAAACCCTGAATGGTTGTGGGCTACTCTTCCCTTAGAACCCACAATCGGTGGATTTATTCATATGACAACCTCATGACGTTTAGCAACGGACACTGCTGATAGCAAGCCTGTCGAACTGGCCGATGATCTTCCAATCAAGGTGGAGGCAAAGGAGTTGAGAACGGTCTACAACTACTGCCAATCACTGCCGATCCTCATTAAGAGAGGAGTGGTCGAGGAGAGCGAGAAGACACGCCAGATATGCGAGAACATCGTCAAGCTTCTGCAACCGGCGTTTGCTAAGGAGCACAAGCTGAGGACGCATAGGTCAACGGCGAAGCGGCTGTTCTCTTGAGGGATGTTCGCGTTGTACTGTCCTGAACCTACTACCTCACTTCTGAGCATTCTAGTCTCTCTTGTCTCTGTATATTCAACGAGTATTTATTGAACCACCGAAGATTATTCTGCAAATTCATCGAAGTAAATTTGACTGTCATGCAGTACAATCAGATTATTAGTAGGTAGTCAGGTATTCAACGGGACACACTTGGCGGTATGGGAATTATGGTATCGCGTCTCCTACCAGAATACTAGGAGCGTGCTTCGCGCAGCCGGCAGCGCTATTGGGGATCACTTTTCTCGTTTAAAACGTGTAGGATGATTTCCTTGACGAGGAATGAACAATAAACGGCAAATTGTCCTTTCCTTCTCCCCTTTTGTCCCCTTGGTACGCATGCTAAAGCAGGCGCGCTGTTAGCAGGGAAGCAGGGACCCCTGACACTAAATGATCCCCCATGCAAAAACGGACGCAATTGGGATTCACCGTTTACGAAAACCCGCTAAGACCCAATGTGATCCACTCTCTCCTACTTGCTCGCAACGGTGCACATGCGGTATCCGGCTCGCTATCACATGCAAGCACAGACTTTGACGCGACTCAACCTTTTTTCAGGCATAACCGATGTAACAGAAACTTAGGACTTGTACTTAGGGATGGCACCAAGCATGATCGGGTACTGAAAAATTATTTGCCGACCAAGGATGTATAAGGATAGAAGCGCAAGTTGCCCGCTCACGACTACTAGTGGATCCAATCAGCATCTCAAGACCTCGACGCTTCCTTGCGATATGCTCAAATCCTTCTCCCAATATCGCAAAAGAACTATGATTTCTTTCCTCGGTGCTGGGGCTTAAGCTGTTGCGCTAACGCACCGGACAAACAGTCGCTTGGAGCCATGCGTTCTGCGAGTAAATAAAGCGTACACTTCCGCAAGGACATATAAGTGCAAGCATTCTCAAAGTGACCGTAGAGTCGTCCTCGCGGAGCTATGCTTGTGATTGCGTGGACACTAGTCTGGGTGTGGACGATGTTTCTTGGAGGGACCTACGCGGACAGGAGGAGGTAGGACACGCATGACCAAGAGCGCATTATTGGACCTGGCTCGGAGTGTCCTTGCCTGATCTGCTTTCAGCCTCGAATGCATGGAGATGTGCGTGATCACTGCCCTCGCCACTAGAGCCAAGAGGTCTACGACCGACGAGCTACCTGACCTTAGCTCGGGACCCAACGAATGCGCGTAAGCAAGCCGGCTTAACCCTCTCATACCACTCCAATTCGGAACGGATAAAATGACTCCAGTATCACTCTGTGTTGCCTCGCATTATCGCATCACTATCCGGTGTTTTTATCTTGGTTTACATTTTTGGTTGCGTCGTAGGTTACCTCCTAGATCTCCTTATGCAAACGTTGAGGCAACTTTGTTCAGGCGAGCCGTTCACGAGCTGCACTGTTTCAATGCGTGCCCCGCCAACAAGCTGCGTGACAATATCGTGCGCGCGGAATCGGAAATTCTTGCAACATACTGCTCAAAAGGCTCCGATGAAGCGTCCGCAAAAGGTACAACTCGGTACTTATAGTGCAATTCACTGCGCTTCTNGTGCACACTGCCGTGTACACGGCGCGGCACTGACCGTCGAACTTCGTTCCCTTGCCGACGGGCAACCTGATGACGCCTTTGCGTAGGTTGTCCAGCAGAATGCACCTCATGATGCGTTTTTCCGCATCGGCGATCCTTTGCATGTCCATGCAGTGAGCGATAGCTCCATCGACAACTGAAAGAATTGAATGTATCAGGTTATTATGGTAGTACGCTTAAAATAGGAAAGTGAGAAACACGACCATCGGCCATTAGCCTACGGACAACCCGCTCAAGTTTGACTTACCATGACGGTGGTACTGCAGCCAACGCTGATAGCCGATCTTCATTTCGCCTGCTGGGCAAGCTGAAGTCATAGCTTTGTTGTATGCATAGTCACGACATGGGTTGCGTGCGTCGCCCATTGCATCCGAGTCTCGGTTGTGCGCAGGAGCACCTAAAACACGAGGTCACTCGACGACCTCGGGTTCAGAGTTTTCATGAAGTCGCGCATTTCAAATATCGTTTTCTCAGAATGCGATCTGGAAAAAGATCAGGTCAGCAAGGAGTATGGAAAGGCCACCAAAAGAAAACGATTCAGACGGGCCGCCCCGCGAATTCGCATAGATAAAGGATGTCTAAAGCATTCACACGATACTCTCGCAGAACCCTTGAAATTTTCGCGAGGAAAGCATGCTCCGTTCACACTTCTCTGTTAACGAAGAACAAACAAGTACATGTTGGAGACGTGCGTGCGTGTTGAAAGGTCCGTCTTCTGGCACTACCCTGCTATTGGCGCGAACACAAGAGACGTCGACATAAAAAAACCATGCGCGAATGGCGGGTGCTACGCACAGAAACGTACGCGTAAACAAAGCCAATGTTGTGCCGTGAGAATGACCGGGATACGACACGAGGACAAAGTCGAATAGACTAGCGAGCGCGTTGCTTCCATTCATCTTTTCGCGACGAATTGGAATGGCGATTGCAAAGCGAACGAGCGCAATAACGCACGTTTACCCGTCTCTCTCAATGCTGACTAACGCTTTTCGTCGGAAAACCGAGCATTAGACTAGCTACACGACTTGAATATGGAAACTAGCAGAATGGACGATAACTTTCAGGAATGAAGTAAATAAGTTTCAGGGAAGATCCTAAGGTAACGCTCATGCTAACAGCAGCTTCCCTTTCATTAACTGTTTTCCCTTAGTGCGTGCTTTTCGATACACCGTCCGGTCCAATCAGGGCCAAAATTGTAGAAAGCGCTTTGCCGTCCATTTCAGTCGGAATCCTTTTGTGCGCACCAGGCGCGAGCTTGCTTTCTCCCCGCCAATCGGTGCTAGCGCAGAGCCGCGGCGCCAGCTGCCACGGTTCGTGGCCATTACGCGCTGCTGGGTGAAAAGAACCGCCGCCAGCGATGACTCGTAGCTGGCGGGAGCCGTCGTGACGTCCCATTTCGCAATCGTATATCGAAGAATTTTTACCGTCAAGGACGCATTGTCTGCTGCTGCTGGTTTATTTGCCCCACGAAAAATGCTAATGTGCTTAGCGTTCCACCACGTTAAGTTCAAAGAACAATCTGAGTCATGCCGCCATTGAGTGCGGCCGAAATTACGCCGTAGATTCCAGTTTTTCATCTGCGTGTCATTTGTATTTGCCTGTCCAAACTAAATGCATTAAAACATTCGTCAACCCACCCATTTAGACGCAACCTCTGATGGTGAATGTCGCTCCCATAGTCGCGCCCAGCGGCTGGCTACAGCTCAACGTCGGTGGGAAGGTAACTGACCGATTTTGAAAACTAAAGCGAAGACTAAAAATGTTGCATTAGGAACTTCTCACAAAGTTGGAAACCCTTCTCTGCGTCAAAGGATCACTTCTTGAAGAAATGGCCAAAAAGGGACACCGAGACTGCGTTCAGGTAAGCACCCCAGCCGATCATTGCCTCATTCAAATACTTCCTGTAAAGGACGCCGCCGGGGTGGTCCACATCGACTACGACGCGAGGCTCTTCGAAGTGATCCTGCACTTTCACCGCACCGGGCGGCTCATCCGTCGTGGGCACTCAATCGAAGGTAAGTGCACAACCGCAAATTGCAGCCAGGTTTGTGTTGCAGAAATCCTGCAGGAGGCCAAGCACTGGCGTCTTCCGCGGCTGGAAGCCTTCTGCAACGCCGTTTTGGCCCAAAAGCAGCGCATCATCGGAGCTCTTCTTCCAACCGCTGACATTGGCCTAGACGATATGCAGCCGCAGATGCACGACAATGGCGCACCGGAGCGGCAGTACGCTAACGTGACCAGTGCAGACCGTCAAGCATCGGTCAGCAGCGTCTCGGATAAGGCGGACGACAAAGCGCCGCAGAGAATTGCGAAGGTCAGCAACGACGCCGCTGACGCATCGGAATCACCACAAGTGACCAGTAAGTGCTTTGCAGTCCCGGTGATGATCTTACGGACTTTCTTCAGGTACGCAATTAGCGGCAGACAAGAGCCCCGAGCCAGTAATGAGAGACACGAACTCGGACAAGCAGCGCCCCAAGGAGGAGGAAGTCGCGGTGACTGAGCCCGGTGCTCATTCGAGAGGACAGCCGAAGCCTGCCGCAAATGAGGACCCAGAAAAGAGAGTCGCCAAGCGCAGTGGTAAGTCGGGCAGACTTAAATCGGAAATCACTGAAACAATCCGAAATCAGCGTCTTGTTTCAGTGTTCCGCTATCCGACCATCGTGAGCAAGAAGCTTCCCGACGCCACTGTACAAAGTCACGTGCCAGACGTGAAAGAGCTTCCGCCTGAGAACGGTGACGCTAAGCCGTTGCCCATATGGGACACAACGCCGGAAGAATGGGACGGCGTCTGGATCGCCACGCAGCAAAATGGTAACGCAGTCCCACAGATCTGGACTGATATCTAAGTGCTCGGTTTAGCGGTTGCGCTTGACCAAGGCGCGGACGACGCCTGGAACAGCGACATGAAACAGGAGCCCGCCGTCACAGCCTCCGTCGATCGCCGCCTGCTGCCCCCGGGAATGCGGGAGTTACTTGAAGTGGCAGCGTCCCTCAGCAGGGGCCAAAGCGGTAGCAAGCTCCCCGCCACGTCCGAGCAGTCTGCGGAGCATCCTACGAACTGTCAAGCGCTGGTGAACGGAGGGAACCGTTTTGCGGTCCTGAACCAGCTGAATGCGCTAAGCAACGGAGCAAGCAAGAGTAAGTATTGAATGTCCTGACAAATGATGTTATTATTGTCATTTTAGCTTCGTCAAGCTCCGTCAAGCCGACCGCTGGAGCCAGCCATGGCGTGCGAGCCACTGACGCACAACACCATCGAAGCTCGACCTCGCGCGGACGTTACGCACGTGGCGGAGGCTTCGGTGGTACACCGCGTTGCATGACCGTCGTTCCGCCTGCCGCTAGTGCGCCGTGGGGACGACCGCACCGCCCTGACGCTCAATCGCGTCGGACACAGTACGGACACAGCTCGACACCTGGACTCCGCCGCGAAGAGGAGTGGTGAAGGCTGCTAGGAATACGAGGACTTCTGCCCGTATCGGACTGTTGCTGAATTGTGTATTCCTGTTCCTAGCACTACTAATCCCTAAGCATGAGCTTGTCCCATTACCGACCCGCATTGACTTCGCCCTCCATTACACAACAGTGTTTTGCATTGTAATAAACACGCAACTGAGCGCAAATGTATGTTTTTGAGGTCTTCGTGGACTATGCCAAGTCAGAAGAATGTTCAGTTTTTGAAGCAGTTAGTAGGGATTTCTCTTTCGGGTGCTAGTGAACGCCATTATCTCTTGCCGAGTGAAGACTGTCTCCTAAGCGAAACGCTTCCGACCAACAAACATTTAAGCTCACACCAGTGACATCTAATAGCTTTATTTGGATCACGCTAATTCACGACTGGTAGCGACTAAATAATGCACTTAACGCGCTTAGCAAGCGATTCTTTGGTCTAGCAGTTGAGAGTCTACGAAGGGAAGAAGCAAAATAGCAAACAATGCGTCAACGGAAAACCGGGAAGTGCTCATAGAGCTGAGCGTGACAACGGCAGACGGAAGGTTCGGTTGGGTGAGGCAGGTAAGATCAGAAGAGTACAAACATGGCGGAAGAAACAATGGAACCGAATGATGGGTAAAGATCAAAGCAGAGTCGAAAAGCTTCAAGGATTATTTGTCAAGCGTTGTGAAGTAAAAGGCTCAAGGAAGCGTCGAATAATAATTCTGCAAAGTTTACAAATTGGGAACTTAACATCGCATAATGCGTCTAACGGGCCATTTCCCCTACCAGTTATGCAGGGCCATCTACAAAGCACTGGGTGACTCTAAGCCTTCAAAATAGTAATTTTAGAGTTCTGTAGGAAGTGGAGGATCTGCGCTCGCGTGATCTGCTTGACCTGCTCCGGCAGCGCGTTCAGATCGGAGACGACGCTAGCGGCGAAGGACCTGTCGCCGTCCAAGACGGACGCCTCGTTCGCGATGACCACTTGCTGCTGCATGTTGCCGCCGTGCTGCGCGATCGCGGCACCGCCGCCGATCGAGGACGAAGGCGACTGCACGACCATGGTGGCACCTTTCGGCAGGACTGCCACCGGACGCAGATTGCCCTGAAACTGGAAGCTTCGTTGGAGTACGAAATCATTCGTTACCTGCTGCGAGGTGCTGGCCGCAATGGTGTGCGTCTTTATGGGGTTCGCGGTGTAGCGCGACGGCTGCTCCGCAATCGGCATGATGATGTACTGCTGCAGCGGCTGCGTCGACTGCTGCTGCAGCAGATGAGGCGCTTGGCTGTCGGCGGTCGTGATGTAGGCTTGGGAGGTGCTTGGCTGAGTCGCTGCCGCCGCGATGGTGACGACCGTCTTTGGAGTGCGCAACGGGACGTTGTTGTCCTCGAACTCGTCGCCTGACAACTCGACGCTACTCTCGCGGCGACGCTTCACTTGTCTAAAACGGAAAATTAGATGGTTTCAATGGCAATGTCGATATTCTGGACGAAAAAATGCTTTCCACGTTATGACGGAACATGTTGAAAAATCATTTAAATCACAAGGGAGGATTAATCTAACTAAAATGGGACAAACAAGACAAAAGAATTTCCTATTGAACTATTCTAGGGCTCGTATTTACCTTTAACAGAACCCAAAACTTTTGCCTCATTCAGTGGTTTAGAACTACGAAAATCCGCAAGAAAACCGACCGAAAGCGGACCTTGGGATGACCTTAATTAGCCGCAGTCAACGGGCGGTACTTACGCGGCGCGGTCGTCGAGAAACGGCTCCAACCAGGTCAGATCGCGGTAGAGATCCCACCCGGGCAAGTCCTCCGCGCCGCCATTGCTGGCGTTCGACATGCGCATCTTGCGCTTCTCGCGCACGTAGCGGTCGCGCAACTTCTTCCACTGCTTGTAGATCGCGTTTATGTCGCCTAAACCATCTGACTTAGGTACACAGTTGAATGCACGGCTCACCTGGGAAATTCAGGTCCTTGATAATGTCCGCCCAGGCCTTGTTGCGGCACTCGGTGTGCCGGTACTTGGGGTCGCGAATGTCGTACAGGCACGGGTACTGGCGCACGTGATGCACGAGGTTGCTGTCGAATTTAGGATCCGTGATCACGATCGGGCGGTAGTCCTGAACATCTTGAAGCATTAGGCAAGGACGTCAATGCGGTAGTGGCTTACGTAGTCATCGCCGTATTGTTGCGCCTTCCGAAACTTCTGCTCCGAACGATCGACCATGTGCGCATCGAGGAACTGCAGGTGCTTGAAGTACTGCCACGGAGACTGGCCGCCGAGGTGCTTGAACTTCTTCTTCTCCTTGCCGTACTTGTCGCGCAGCTGCTTCCATCGATTGTAGAGCGTACGCGCGTCGCCTGCAATGAAACAAGTAACTGGATGACATTTCAGCTTGAAGAATATGGTGTAGAAGGGGGGGGGGGGTGGGGTACCAAATGCCCTTTTAGGTGGTTTCGAGCCTACACTATACAGAGCCCTTCAGCTAGTGATATAAATCTGAACGCCAGGTTGGGTCCGCTAATGCAGTGCTAGCTAGGCATAGCGACAGAGTTTCAGAAGCTCGCGATGCTAAGACCTGCCTCGAAATTGAAGCTGATGAACGAGGCGGTTCCATATCTTGATCTTGTAGTCGGAGCTGCGGTACATGCGATCATTCGCGTCGTAGATGCACGGACATCTGCGCACCGCGTCGATGAGACGCAGGTTGAAGTGGGGCGTGTCCGGTGAGGAGCTTCGGCCTTGGCTCAGCAGCGAGGATCCGGATGTGGACTGCATGGCGATTCCTCTAAAACCAGAGTTCGTAAGGGTTGAAACGAGCCCATCACGAACCTTGAAGTGGTTGGTTGGTCGAGTCCGCCGTTTGTGCCGCCCACCGAATTGCTAGCGTTCATGCCGTGAACTGGCGCTTCAAGAAAGTCTCTTGGTCCTCCTACCGGTCCCTCTGGTCGATCATAGGCCAATGAATTGGACGGCCTAAAAGAGAAGTCTTGGGGTCTCTTCTAGTATTTCGCAGACCGTAAAGCGCGTTAATTCGGGAAAATGCACGGAATTAGTTCGGAATGATTCTTTCGCTGTGATAGTAAGATTGTCCATGGCGCAATGAGCTCTAAGCCTATTAACAGTATAACAACAGGTCATTAAGCACCCTCAGCAAGAGGACCGATGCGTGTGGGTTAGACATCATTTTCGGGGGCCTTAATCGTCGCTACGTTCGAAGTTAGTGTCTGGCCTATTCGTCGAGCGCATCTTCAAATACCCATAGATATCGTCGGAAACGTGTAGACGGGAGCAGGATTCAAGTGAATCAGGAAAAGGGTCAAACTGTGTTGTGCTTGTGCGGTTGTAATTAATAATTGTGCTGTCCTAGCAGAGAGCAGTACACAATTGTATGGCCTCCGAACAGTTGCACAGCTTTAATACGGGGAAACTGGAGAACATCTAGTGAACATCTTTTTATAAAAACATTTTAGAAGCACTAAGGAAACGAATTAGCAGTAGAGTTCGTTCCTTGCTTGTCTGAACGCATTACGTCTCTCACTCCCGTTCCTCTTCTGGTATGCTCCGAATTAGCAATGTGGATGACTCATTTTTTTTGCTGAGTGAACCTCATCAGGGGTATTTTGTACCCCTCTACGCGAACCACATTCGCAGATTGTGCTGCTAAGCCGCCGCGAGCGGTATCGGAGCCTCGGCGTACTTGCCCCGAAGCTTTCGAACGGTCGCGTACGGCGCGCAGCGGCCGCGCGCATCGCGTTGACGCAGCGCTAATTATGCAAATCAAGGTGTCGCGCAGCGTCTGCCCACAACTTAGACTCATTGGGGCCTTAAAACTAAATGAATGGGACGTGAAAATAGAGAAAAATCAGCCGGAATCGGTCGTAAAACGTCCACGAGGCAGGCCGGAGCGACGCGCTAGCAGCGCAGCGCACGCTGCGCGTGGGCTTCGCAGCCGTCGGGCGAGCGGTCGATAACTGCTCCGTTGCATGGCGGGGAGCGCAGAGAGCCCCGTTTAGCGCACGGGATCCCGTGGGGCGCTCGGCCCACACGGCCCACTGGCGGGCGACGTCACTCGCGCCGTCTCTCGCTTCTGAGCGCACCCTTCGCGACGCTCTCACCGCACCGCGCCAGCGCACATCGACCCGCGGCGCAGCAGGTGACTCCACTGAGGCGGCGGCGGCTGAGGAACGCGTTCTTCCGCAGTTTTCGTGCGCACACACACATCCCGTGCTTCCACACGGAGGGGCCTTCCACATTCGCATCCACTGCACTCTCGTCGCGACCCATCCATCCATCAGTGGTGCGCTGGCGGCGGTTGCTACTCCCGCGAAAGAGTCAAAGGTCGCCCGAAGCGTTGGGAGAATGCGGAGCCAGAAAAAGCAATAAGTGCTCGGAGGCGTTGTGTTTGATATGGCCGGAGCCAAGGGGCAATTATGCAAAAAATTATACGATGCAACATCAGCGCAGAATGGCAAGCGTGTTTCACAATAAGTTGCTCGTTTTTAGCGTTAACACATGAACGCGCTAAGACGGTATTCCTAGAAGTGATCTCTTCTTGAAAACTTCGCTTATGCATCGCACAATCGTGCCACTCCGTTTCACTTCAGTCGTGCCACTTGCCGTAGCGGAACGGTCCTTGGAATGAGGCAGAGGCATGAGGCAGCGTAGCAAACTGAGGCAGTCATTTGGATAACGGCAGATTTTCGAAAGTTATTTATGTGAAGATTGCACCGCAAATTCACCGTGGAAAAGCTCGCGTGGATGCAACATTGCTGTCATGCCTAAGCTGCATAACGAGAACAAAGCGGTCACTTGGCCGTTCGTAGATTCACATTTAAATCACTTTGAACCTGCATAGTCCGTGCAAGGACATTGTTAGAACCGACTCGGTTAAGCATTGCCTTAACAGTCTTAGGTCAGGCTTAGACTTGCCGAATCGGTATAGTGCCGAACAGTGATTTGACTTCTACATGCGCTTCTACCTCTACCTCTATAGAGGCAGAGGTGGAAGTGGAAGTTAAAATTTCGCACGGTAGAAGTAGAAGCAGAGGTAAAAGTTCACATTTCTACCAGGTAGAGGTAGAAGTTCAATTATTGGTCGGGCAGTCGGAACTCTCGTCATGGTGTGCAACTCGCTCTTTTCTGGGTTGCGAAGTCTTGGGTGGTGCCGATCCCATCTACCTCGTCGCTGTATGTCCTGCATTCTATTTTCTACTTCTACCTTTGCCTCAACTTCTACCTCTACGTAGAAGTAGAGGTAGAAGCTAAAACTTCGACCAGGTAAAAGTAGAGGTGAGGTAGAAGTTCAAATTTCTGCCCTGTAGAGGTATAACTAGAGGTAGCAGTTTTGAGGCAAAGTCAAAGCACTAGAGCCGAAACAACATTCCACGGAATTCGCGGAGCACCAGAAATCAGTTCAGAACGTTGGTGCCGACTCGTTCGGGCCCGAAACGCAGATAACTGAATTCAGACATTCGGGGCTTAGAATATACCGTCTGAATTCGTAGACTCTGAGAGTAAATGTTTCATCGAGCGCCGTTGAACACTAGCAGAATTAGTGGCACCACTATTGGACTTGTCCTTTACGACGATGAGTGTTGAAGTTTGTGAAAAGCCTTCCACCCAAGGGTGGCCTAGCAAACCGACATTCTTGCCAAACATCTGCTGGTATATTCGCTAACTTGCTCTTACTTGCTGCAGTGGCCGCAGACAAATGGGAAGGCATTTGCTTCTAGTGGTTTCCCGGCATCATGGTCAGGCCAGACTACATAGTTTGTTAGCCTTATTCGTTGCCAATGCCATAACAGTTAGCATAATACCATTCACGTGAGGTCGCTAAGATTTATTTCATTCACCAAAACGATGCTCGCTACTTCTTTCCCCATCCGTAACAGCACTGAGCCTGCGGCGTCTGCGGCAGCGTCCACCGCTGCATGCCGATCTGCAGGTTGCGGTTCATTCCGGAGAGAAGGTAGGCGCCGCCTCCGAAGGATTTCACCGCCCAGCAGAACTCGTCGCTAATCCGCCGGCAGCCGCCCCAGCGACACTCCGTCGCGGCGGACAAACACGCGCAGAAGCGGTCATCGCAAAACGCCTGCCCCAGCTGCACCTCGTAGCAGTGGTCGTGGCGCCGACAGCACTCGTTTATGTAGGCTAAAAATGTAATGTGCCACCGAAGCGCAAAGCTTCACGGTCCTAGCAAGGGAAGATTAAGAGATCGGCATAGACAGTGTTTGAGAATGGGAACGAGAATTGGCCATGTTGTCCGCTAAGATTTGTACATGCGATTCCACCAGGGAGTCCATCCTCTAGCCCAACAATTAAAAACAGGAATTGCCTGAAAAGTCTTGGCGCGGTAACGTAAGAAATGGAAACCACTGTGTAGCCCTCCTAGGAGAAACCTGCAGCATGCGTATTCATTGTGGCGTCATAATGTGACTGAAGAAACTGTAATGCTTGTGCGAACGTACGTGCGCGGATTGCCATGTCCGAGGGAAGGTCATTATTTCTCTGGGCACAACATGCCGGCCTATCTTCATTCGATTTGAAAGCTTGGAAGTAAATATTCGTTAGGTTTGAATCCAAATTTTTCTCCGAAATAAGTTATTCAGGCCCCACTCATGTCAGTTCAGAAGGGCAAGATCAACACTTGCTCAATGACATCAGACAGCGCTATATTTTGTCCTCGTCCCCCGATCTACAGCGTCAGTACCTGGGCGGGCTTAATAAAACTTCAGATATGCTACTTACCTACTCTATACGGGCATTTCTCCATAACTTCACGTTGCGCTAACGACTCCAGTCCCTTCGTGCCGCAGTAGAACTCTTGCGCAGCCGCTAGGCCCGTCATTAGCGAGAGCGCAAGCCACCGAAGCGAAGACATTCCCGGACGAAAATATCTCCAACTTTTTGAAGCGGCTCGAGGACCGAACCGATGACTCCAAACTGACGACGACGAAAGTGACGATGGAGAAAAAATGGCGCAACCGTCACACCTGCGACGGCGCTGCAACAAATCGCGCACGGGGCATAACCTCAACGCGCGTATTGTTTGTTGGCATCCGTGGCGCGGGATTACGATGACCGCACAACAATGCCGCGCACGTTTAATGCCCCATTTCGCGTTGGCTAACCGGTCGCGCAAGAACCTGAAATGGCGCGGGAAGCGTGCCCGACGGGAGCGAAAACGTTGCGCATGCAAAATCCCGGAAAACGTGCGCGCATCCACGCGGCTTAGTCACCGGCGGGTGCGTTCTCGTTCCGGTGGAGTGAGGAACGGATCACAAAAATGAACCGTAGGTATACATGGAGAATGGAGAACTGACTCCAATGCCCACGAGACGTACACGAGAACCCGTATCATGCAAGGTCAATAATGTAGCGTTTTGTCGTTCCGAGTTCCGAAGACCACATTGTGGCACGTACTGTATTTCGCGAGTAAAAGCAACGGTGTTTCCATTTTCGGGGGCCTGATTTTGTAGGTTCCCGTACCCTGGGTAGCTTTTGGGCGTATGGGGAATGCTTTTAACAGGGAAATTACGGTACGGCACGAGGCCAACAACCCGACACGCCGGTTCGACACGGATACGCAAATGTCGAAGCCAGTACGAAATCTCTTCCAAAATTCGGAGAGAATCAAGCGCCATAGGTTTCATGACCTGAGCGCTAAATTTGTCATCGAAAGCGAGGCAGTCCATGAATAGTCCAACACTGCGGCTTGTGCTCAGTGTTCGAATTGCCCGCACAAGAGCGCTTTCATATAATGCGAACCAAACCGAGCCTAGAATAATGGAGTGTACGTGGTCACCGGACGATTATAAGCCATACTACCCCTTTAGAAGAGTAAGCTCAGAAGGCACGAGGAGTCCCTGCACGGATCGGGTCACACCACGGCCCCGAATTTTTGCCGTTCCACGCTGCCGTCCCAACCCGTTTTTGCCGGTAGTAGTGCAACGGCTCGAAAAAAACGGAACGGCAAAAGTTTGCTTCGTGGGTTGGCTCACGGCACGCGAGGGGGTACGACGTTATCTATTTACCGTATTTCTTCGAATAGATCCCCACCTTGAATAGAGCCCCACTAGCCGCTTCCACGCTAGCCAGCTGCTGTGTCTTGACCTCGAAGTTAAGGCTGTATTTGAATTGATAATGATAAAACAACAATTTTCAAGCACAGTATGAATCAAGAAGAAGAAAAATAAAATTTTAAAAACTTGATTAAATTTAAAGATTTTCAGAAAATTGAGGCCTTGAAAAATAGAGCCCCAGGGGCTCTATTCAAAGAAATACGGTAATACCTCCATGTCCGAAACTGATTCCGACATCGGGAATTGCAGTCCCACAGATGCTCATCGGTTTCCGGCATTTTAAGGGGAAATCGTGAGTTGTCATTCCGACAATCCGATCGGAACCATTTACAAACAAACTCAGGGATCGGTTTCCGACTGATGCTGGTCGATGTCCGACATTTTTGGGGAACATCGGAAAAATAAATTTCTGACCGTCCGATCGGAGCGGTATGATTCCGGAGCAGAGCAGTACCCTATCGAATGCAGTGCTACCGTAAATGCTGCTACCGGCAGTGATATAAGCTAAGCTCCTAGAAGTGCTTGGTACAATGCCCCTTGAAATGCTAGGTGCAGAGCTCCTAGAAGTGCTCACTGCAAATTAATGTACCTGCCTACTACCTAGTTACTGTAACTTCCGGCTGCTATACTACTGTAAGCGCGCTGGGCTGCGCATGTGCGCAAGCAGCTGGATGCGAGGCTACAGTAATTTCTCCCTTCACTGTGCCGAATTGCTCTTGTATAGTGATACAAGTTTATGTCGCGCCTCAATGGGAGATACGGTAAATAGTGAAACAGGTTGACAATGAACACAAGGGATGAGATTTGAAGTCTAGAGGGCTGCGTTCTCCTCGTCGAGACGAGCCTTCTTTTTGTCGCCGCTTTCCTCCGTCTCCGATGTGGTACCGGGGCCGCCTTCACCCAACTTCTCCGAAGAGCCTGAAATGAAGTAATGCGAGAGCACGCCAATTTTTAAAACTACTTACTACTACTACATACCTACTTAGAGCGAATCTGCAAAACGTACCATTCTCATTGTTCTGCTGCTCGGAGGTACCGGGCTGTTTGCGCTTGCGGACGAACGCAGTGAGGTCGTCCACGGTCTGTTCACCGCCACCGGAGCCACCCGCCAATATTCCCTGGCCGCTATGCTTGCGGCGCTCCGACTCCTCGCGCATCAACTCCTTCATCTTCTTATCTTCCTCCACGGAATCGCGTGCGTCAGCAATCTCCGCCATGATGGACTCGGCCACCGAGTGGACGTCCTCGAGCTCTGCCTTTGTCTTCTTTGCGTTGTCGTCATCCAGTGTGCCCGACTCCAGCTCCGACTTGAGATACTCTAAATATGCGTGTTGATCCAATTGACCTATATCCTGATATCGGCTTGTACATTTGCTTATCGTCCTTGCAGTGCAAGGCCGTACCGCGCTATTAATGCATGGCACGGTGCCGCTCTACAAAAGCATGGCACCGGACCGCACAGACATGTCTGGTTCCGGACCGCATTGGCATGTGTGGTCCCGGGCCGCATTGGCAAGTGTGGTCCCGGGCCGCATTGACATGTGTGGTCCTGGACCGCAATGCGTCTGGTCCCGGACCGCAATCACACGTGTGGTCCCGGACCGCACTAGCATATTGGTCCCGGACGGCACTGGTACGTATGGTACCGGACCGCGTTGGCATGCATGGTCCCGGTCCGCATTGGTATGTGAGGTACCGCACCGCACTTAAATGTGTGGTATCGGACCTCATTCACATGCGTGGTCGCAGACCGCATTAGCATGCGTGGTTCCGGACCGCAATTGGGAAGCCAGTTGGCTTAACTAGTTCTCGGTGATTCACATGGCTATTGCCGACACTGAGCAACGGTATACGTGCCCACCACTCTAGAGCGATATTTTTTAGTTTCAGGAATCCACCTGCCACGGCGTTCATTTTAGCCACTAGTGATGTCGACATTGGCTTATGCACGTACACTTTTGCCACTACCAAATCTTAAAGCCACTATTATGACAGTGGCATGCCACATCCCTTCTCCCAGCAGGGGACGTTTGCGCAAATGGGTGCATGGTGCATCGATGCGCAAAAGCATGGGTGCATGTCTTGACACTCGCATACCGATTTTCTTCTTGAGGACGTCAGCTGCCTTCTCGAAGTACTCTGCCGCACTGCTGAAGTTTGCCTGACTGCGGTGCGTGAGCCCGATGCTGAAGAGCGTCTCAGCGATCTTGCGGTCAAGCGGCTCCAGCAGTTCCGCCTAAATACGCCTGTATTTCATGTGATGAGAACGGAGCGCTCGGAGAAGGGTTTTCAGGTACTGTATCAATGGTGTATCTTACTTACTGTATGCTTCAAGTTAGGCGCTCTTACAGTATCTATGAATTTACAAGCATACAGTACAGACGACCAACTAAGTTACAGTAAATCGGTTCGGTTAGGTTATAGTAAATTAAGCTAGGAGTTTCTCCGGACAATTAGCTCTCGCCAGTTGTGCCCGTTCACTCCGAGGTTTCCATCGATACCAAAAGCCGTAAAAAATTAACAATACCTGAATCCTATAAGCGTTCATGAACTCGACTCGAGCTTGCTCGAAATCCTCTCGGACGGTGAGCGCATCACCGAGAGCCGCGTGCACCTCGGCCTTGTTCAGCTTCCACTCCTGGCTCTCGGTTTGCCTAAAGCTCAAAGATAGCTCGGTTACAAATGTTCGCGCCACGTACTTCTCGCATATCATGCGTGCCACTTCGAGCACTTCCCAGGCCAAGCTGGCGTTGTCCTCGACCTCACTATCTGCTCCGACATGCTGATCTTCACCATTGGCGGGCGCCTCGGAGTTCCCGCCATTAGCACCGTTCTGAGCTCCGTTCTTGAGATCCTCCGAGCCGGCATCCACTTTGTCCAGCGACTCTAAATTCCGGGTTGCTCAGGGTGTTCTTAGCTTGACCTCCCTTACCTCCAGCCTCTTCCGGTCCGCGTACGCCGTTCTCCGTCTCCTCCTCTTCAACGTCGGAGTCCGCCGCCTCATCCTGCACAGATGGCGGCTTCAAGACCTGCGCCAAGGAGTCTTGGCGGCTGAGCTCCACGAGCGTCTTGCCGTAGTAGAGGTGAGAGTTGAAACATTCCGGAGCGAATTCTCCGTACAGCTTCACGCTAAAGAAGAGGATTTAGTCGATGTCCAGTACCAACGGACGATGCGGTACATGACTCGTGGACGATGCAACCTTCCATGTGCATTTTCACTGTTACTCCAGGAAAATACTGGAAGAGACTGCACTCCGAAGAGACTCGCTTGCAAAAGGCTAAGTTCATGTCCGGCTAGTTTTTCCAGTACTGGACAAGGAGAAGCAAGTTTTACCCGAGCTGAGTCGCGTAGCTGAGCCGGTCCGCAGCGGCTTCGTAGTTGTCGGTCAGGTAGAAAGAGCGGCCTGCCTTGTAGTTGTCATCCATGTCTTTCATCTGAGCTTCCTTGCTGGGTCTAAATACAAAAGTACGTGGAGGTTCGTGGACTTAAATCTTACTGCTCCTTCGGCAGCTCCGGTGCCTCTCCCTTCGTAGCGGCCGCTCCGATCGGGACTTCTTCGTTGGCCTTTTGCTGTAGCGGCGCAGTGCCATTAGTCGGAAGTGGGTCGAGCGGAGCACGAGATTGCGGTGTAGCCATCGTTGGTTTTTGAACGACTTGACGCTAAATTGCGTGAGCTTACAAAAGTGTACAAAAGGTGAGTAAGCAATCACACGAATGCGTCATACGGGAGCAATACACGCAAGGTCCCAAAGAGAAGTGATTTGCAAGAGCCTGCAAAACACGCTTGAAATACTGCGGTTTCACGGCTGAATTGCGCCCGAGTACGGCAAATTCCAGGCTTAAAGATAAATCCTGCATGTACTCGGCAGTTGATAGTTTGGCGACAAGAATTACCGGCAAAATTTTGCTCATTTTGTTGGAATATTTGGCTGGATCAATTGGCAAGAATGGCATAACTTAGTGCTATATCCGACTCTCAGGGCTCATACATTCAAACAAGAACCATAATTCAAGCACAAAGCGTAAGAATTATATTAT
>JNEY01000016.1:568592-686184 GCA_020875895.1 Aphelenchus avenae
TGCTCGAACTAATGTAGTGTACAGCGGACGGCAAACAGTGTTTTTATTCGGAAAAAGGAGTCTTCGCTGGAACGCTTAGTACTTCCGCCACGCTGCAATCTGCTTATCAGTTAGTGGCTGCATCTTGTTCTCGTCGAACGTACATAAGGCTGGCATATCGGACGTTCTTGCGGCTTTTACGATAGCGTTCCTTGAGTGTTAGGCCCACTATACGAAGTTCACTCGGTTGATCGGCTATGGGAAGACAACTCGTGGCTCTCTCGATAGTCTTTGCTGTGCTTGCAACGAACGTCATCGGTGCCAGAAAACCACGTCCCCTGGACCCGGTCATCCGCACGGGAAGGACGAATGGACCACGCTCGGCCGATGACCCGCCATGCCAAAACTACGATTGCAAAGTGGGCTGGTTAAGTGGCGTACCCATTAACCACTCGGATCCTAACGACCGACGGACCTTCCAAATGCAGTTAGTTTCACATCATTAGTTTCAAAGAGACAAGCAGCTCTTTGTTAAGTTTGAGACATCGTCGGCAGGTCAACACTGTTTCAGATACCTCTACAATCTCGACAACTATGACATGACCGCGAAAAACGGGCCTCTGTTCTTCTACACGGGAAACGAAGGGGCCATCGGAACGTTCGCTGATAATACTGTGCGTAACTCTTGTTAGTTTTGATACCCGTAACCGTTCAAGACAGAATTCGGTCGTCTTACTGATGACTGTTGCTTTAAGGGAATTATGTGGGACCTCGCGAAGCAGTTCAAAGCCGCAGTCGTCTTCGCGGAGCATCGTTTCTACGGCATGACGATGCCATTCAGGGACGCTTGGACCGTACGGATGCGTCTTAAAGACCTAAGTAACGGCAAAATTATTCAGGAAGCAACCCGCAGCGTGGACGGTATCGATAAACTCTCGACCATGGACGTTCGTCAGGTCATCGAGGACTACGCGTATGCGATCCCGCAACTGAAGAGCGCGCTCAAACTTCCGCCCAACACACCCGTGATTGCCTTTGGTGGCTCCTACGGCGGTATGCTCACCGGGTGGCTGGCGCTCAAGCACCCAAATCTGCTGGCAGGGTAGCGGCCTTTGCAGTGTCCATACCTACTTGACCTGCTCATCTTTTCAGAGCATGGGCCGCATCCGCGCCGCTGATCTTCTTCAAAGGCAGTGGCATTGACGTTGGCGCTTATTACGCAATCACCAAACGGACGCTCCTTGCCGCAGGATGCGACGAGGTCGCTATCCTCCAAGGCTTCAACGCGATAGGCCGCCTTGGCCAAAGCGGTCGGTAAACTTGCGTGTCGTATTCTGAGACCTAGTAATGTCGGAAAGTTTCAGTTCTCGGACGGAAGATCCTGGAGAAAGCCTTCAATGTGGACACAACAACGAGTCCACTGAAAACCGCGTATGACGCTGAGGGACTTGAGGGCTGGGTGCGCGAAGCGCTAGAGTACATGACCATGACGGACTACCCCTATCCGAGTAACTTCCTTAAGCCGCTTCCGGGATGGCCGGTCAATGTAAGATACTTATAAAAATGTCTTTCAAGCGATTATAAAATTTCGCACGCTGACTGGCTAAGCATTCTGTTTAGGAAGCTTGCAAGTTCCTAAAGAGCGCACCTGCGAACCTGAGCGACTATGTGACTCTGGCCTCGCAAATAGCTAACGCTTCCTTCGTCTACTACGGAAACGATAAGAAACACTGCGTTGTCGGCGGATGTGGCGACGACGCGACAAGTGGCCTCGACGGAGGCCGGGTCAGCGACCCAAAAGCGTAAGTGGAGCGAGAACGATAGTCGATTAACCATTGTTCCAAAACGAATATTCAAGCACTTATTCTACTCTGACAAGCTGCATCTTAGGTACCTCGCATGGACGTACCAGGCGTGCACGCAAATGACCATCTACAGCTGCGCCCAGGGTCCTCCAAATGATTTGTTCTGGACAGACTGCGACGCCGATCAGTTCACGCGGGAAATGGAGGAAGGCTGCGGATACTGGCTGGGAGAGATCAAGGGTTACGTAGGCAACGACCGCTTCTTCAAGACGTACTTCGTTCGAGACGAGTACGGATACAATCTGGACAACTTGAGGAACGTCATTTTCACGTAAGTGCTTTTGCACAGATGGTAGTCGCTCAAGCATGTATACGCGTTGTTGCCAAGTTTCGGCTAAAATACTATGCTTCAGCAATGGAAAGCTAGACCCGTGGTCTGGCGGAGGCATCACGTCGGCCCATCTTGCCGCGAACGCCAAGGCGAACGGCGTCTACGTCTATAACATCGACGGCGCTGCACATCATTTGGACTTGCGAGAGCCGAACACTTGCGATCCGGAGCCGGTGAAGGCTGCTCGCTATCAGGTACTACCTTACTGCCTGTGTTTTCGTTTAATGGAGTTTGTCCAGTTGTGCAGGACGTGCAGTTCTGCAAACTGTATGGTTCAGTTCAGTAGCACCTTTTAGATGGTTGGAATCCTTAAATGCTGGTTGAGCCTACGCCCAGCAGCCGAATGCGCAGACGCTACGAAACTTCAGTGGGACCTGCCGCCGTTCTCGCAGAAGGAGTCCGTGAACTGTCGCCCGGACACCTATCCTTGGGGACAGAAGGGCCATGATTAAGCTGCTGGAAAAGCCGTCCGGCATGTACAAAAGGATCGGAGAACGATAAGGGGCTTTTTGCCTTCTAGAAATATACTCACTAACTCATTGTACAATAGCTGCGCATGACTTAATATATCCCCATGTACAACAACATTGATTAAACCCCGAATAAACAATTTTCATACTTCATTCACTCGTTAGAACCATTGCTTGAGCGGTTGATTTTTTTGCAGATGAAACCCAAATAGGTAGCGAGATTCTACTCCACGTTTCGCTTGCTGCCAAGCATGTCCCTTTCCTTGCGCGGGATGAGATAAGGCTCGACTACGTGTTTTTTACAGCACTTAGGTAATCGGTCATATCTGTACGCTGCTCCATGCTCCCCAGACTGTTGTGTTGCGATGTGCTCCCCATACTCAGTTTTCGCAGGCATTTGCACTATGCGATCAAAGTGCGGCGTACCCAAGGTCCATAAAATGCGCGGTTTCTGGGCAGTGTGACCGCGCTATGACTACACCCAATTGTAGTAAACGAAGCTACCATACGTCCTACATTCCATTAAAGGCAGGACGGTTTTTTTGACGGGTAAACGTCAATGTCCGAATTTTACACCCGTAGGTTGCTGAATTGCATCCGACAACTAAGGATGCTGCCAGTGCGGGTTGCGGCCGGGACTTGACGGGCGTTTGACTCCAATAAGCATCGAGGTCACTATTTATTTAAACGTTTTCTTTATGTCCGACGAAAGGCTCTCACATTTCTATTGCTGCTAATTCTCGAAGGACTGCCGCATGAAGAAGCTCAGGACAAAAAAGCGGTGCAATGCGCCCTTTCGATCTTCTGTTTCGGAACTTCTCATCATTGTCAAGACGCTGAAATTTCACCACATTGCATTGCACTCAGGACGCATGTTGTTTACTCGCTACCCTTTCTTGATGAGAACACGAAGTACACCAGAACCGAGCACAAAACACTGATTGTTTTCGATGAGGGTTCTCCGCGAGAGCGCGCATTAATCGCGGAAGGCAGCCAGGTGCCAACACTTGGGACACCACTTTGTCCACGTGTGGCGCTGAGTTCCCACAAACCCCACCGGTTTTCTTATTTAGTTGCTCCGCCGTTGTCTCCTTTCTTTCCACAAACCACAAGAGCGCATTTGGAATCGATGGCAGTGTTGCTTGCGGTTGCCCTGCTTGTGCTCGCATTCGTCTTCTACAACAACTACTGGAAGCGTCGCAACCTTCCGCCCGGGCCTACACCGTGGCCCATCGTCGGCAACTCACTGGCGATTACCAAAGGCAACGAGTGGGAGAAGCTCTATCTGAAATGGCGGGATCAGTACGGTGATGTGTAAGTTATTGTGTGGAATCGAAGTCTAGAGCCGACTCTAGTGACACGAAAGACAGGACGTGAATTTGGCGTTATAAACGTAACGCTTTTTTTCCTGCTCTATGAGTAGAAACAGCTAGTGAGGTTTCATACCAAAGCGCGCTACTGGTTTGTGACTGACCAACACAATTTCTGAAAGCACTGATTTGCCCAGCTAGCGAAAGTGTTGAACACTGGGTTACGGACCATCTCATGGACAATGTGGTACGGTACCGTATTTACTCTAATTTAGACCTCCCTCATTGAGCTCCCCATAGTATTGTCCCTCATCCAAATTTTTTTGCTGAACTGGAGGTATGTGTAGTTAGAAATAAGATCAGAAAAAATGCGGTAGTTACATAAAATGACACTTCCCTAAGAGAACTGGATCCACCTACGTATCCTTGACACACATTATATACGCCCCTTAACGGCACTTTTAGTTACACCTATTGGATGGGAGTGCTGCCGGTAGTGGCGATCAACAACTACGAAAAGATTATCGAGACCTTCCAGAAGGACGGGGACGCTTATGCGGGTCGCATGACAAAGATAGAAGCTCTCAACAAAGTTATCAGAGGTACGTATTACTTTGCGTTCGCGAAGACTCATCTGGCACTGATGCACGAAAATGTCTTCAGGCGGAACGCTCGGCGTCATTAACACATCGGGCGACGTCTGGCGAGATCAGCGTCGCTTTGCGCTGACGGTGCTCCGCGATTTTGGGCTCGGCAAGGACCTCATGCAGCAAAGAGTACGTTCGTAGGTCCAGGCAACTGCAGCAGCGGACTTGTAGGTTCTTGACGAAGTGTCGACGTTAATTTCCGAGGTCAACGCGGATATAGCGGCGAAACGCGATGAGCATGACGTGCCTCGACATATCGACCTTGCCGTCGGCTCCATCATCAACTCGCTGCTGTTCGGTTATCGCTTTCGAGGGGTAGGTGACTCATTTACACATTTGCTATACACATTGTCCCCATCCAAACATTGCACTGCTTGTGCTTTCAGGAACGTGTAGAAGAGTTCACTGTGCTGAAGGAGTACCTGAAAAGGCTATTCGAATCCTTCACCGATCCCTGGGTGATGGTCGGCGTCCAAAATCCGCAGTTCTGGCGAAACCTGCCGCTCTTCAAGCCACACTGGGACAAGCTTCTGGCAAACAATAAGCGATTGTTTGACTTCTACGGACGACAAATCGAAGAGCACCAGAAGGAGATCGACTTCGAGTCAGGCTCGCAGCCGACGGACTACGTAGAGGCGTTCTTGAGGGAGAAGAAGAAGAATGACGCAGACGGTTTTCCTCATTACTACAGGTGTGTATTAAGAATGTACGAATGTACTCCTCGAGTTTTAGCATCGATCAACTCAAGAACATGTGCTTCGACCTTTGGCTCGCTGGGCAGGTGAGCCATCTTGTCTCCTCTCACGTCAGTCGCTATATGCTTCTGCTGCTTCAGGAAACCACAAGCACTACGTTGGCATGGGGCGTCTCGTACATGATCAACTGGCCCGAAGCGCAAAAGAAGACTCACGAGGAGTTGGACCGAGTGGTAGGAAGCGATCGCATAATTACACTTGCTGATAGGCCCAACCTGCCATACACTTGCGCCGTCGTGAACGTGAGTATTCCTTAGGGTCGCCATAAGGCATGACAATCGTACCTTAAGGAGATCCAACGGCTGTGCAACCTTGTGCCGCAGAACGTTTTTCATGAAACCACGCGCGACGTCACTGTGGACGGATATCACATCCCGAAGGGTACTTGCATCATACCACAGATCGCTGCTGTACTCTATGACCCCAAGGTTTACAAATTCGTGTCATTCTCCACTATTAACGTTGGCCTTCAGGTGTTTCCTGAGCCCACTCGCTTCAACCCTGATCGGTTCATGGACGAGAAGGGCAACTTGAAGCGCGTCGATGAGCTGATTCCATTCTCTGTCGGGAAGCGTCAGTGCCTTGGTGAAAGCTTAGCACGCATGGAGCTCTTCCTCTTTGTCGCCAATCTCTTCAATCAGTTCAGCGTAAGCAACTCTCTACTCTGGAGATGTATGAAGAGGTTTTAGTTCTCCGCTGGTGCGACACCACCAACTCTTAAACGCAAATTTCTTACTACGGTCCAGTGTCCTCCGTACACATGTCGCGTAGTGTCACGTCACACCATCAACGGTACTCAGAAAAACGAGTGACTGTTCGGAAGCGGGCTTAGAACCATTACATTCGTATTTAACTTTACGTTTGAAAGCTCCACCTCTTCGAAATACGAATAAAAGCATGCGACTGAATTGCATTCTCGGCGATAAATGCCGTCAGTGCAGCCATGGCGCCGAACAAGAAGACAGTCATCAGGCCGACGAAGGGCCATATTTCTGAAGGAGCCAAATTATGTCACTGCGCGGAGCGCATCTATATTTCTACTAAAATCCTCCAACGCTTCCGGTTCAAAGTCTTACTCAGTGGCTGAAACTGAGCCTCTTTCGCCTGGTACTCGTTGCACTCATGACGTTTCATCTGCTGATACTCTTGTAAGTACCGACGCTGAATGCGCCGGATGAGCATGTTGTTCTCGTAAATGGTCTTGTTGAACATCGCTACGAAGGGACTTCCCTTAGCGAAAGCAAAGTGAGAGCTGACGAAGTTTTCGGCACTGAAAGAGAACGATTTATGTATGCGAAATTGTTTAAGGATACGTATTCGGGTATAAGCAAGCCTTACTTTACGAATACGACGTCGCAGTACTGCCTTGAGAGAAACATGGCTGGATCGTCTTCCTGCGTTGCCATCACGCAGACACCTTTGCTGACGCATTCGAGAGCCTCTTGCACTGTCGGCACCATTATCACTGGGTAGGTTTTGGTCGACTCTCGAAGAGCGACGTACTGGAAGCCCTTCGAGCGCTCCAGGTTAACGAGGAACCTCAAGCCGCTTGTGAACTACATGCGTTCGACTTCATCGTTACCAGTGTCCGGGATTATAGGCCGCGAGGTGATATTTCCCTTCGGCAACAAACGAGTGGAGATGCCTCGCATCTTTAAAAGGCCTCGGATCGTGGGGACGAATGATCGACGAGAGGAGGTAGTTCTGATAGAGCGCGGGAACGATTAAGCACTGGAAGAGAGCAAACACGGCCAGCGACAAGCGACCTGAAATCGCACTAGGGGTGCTTTGAATTTGAGCAAAAGACAGCTTCGTGAAGTACTTGTGTTAAATACCTGCCACGGAAGGAGACTCGACGCCGTCTCCCTGAGAAAACTGCAAGCGAAGCAGCCTCCACGCGACCTAAGCCCAAAGATGTTGTATTCGATTCTTCCCATACGTTTTCTGGCTCAAAATGCTGACGCCTCTTCATTCCGACTTCTACGCGCGTAAGCATGATCGTGTAGGCTGCTTGAAGAGCCAGCATGACTGCCACTGCCAGCCATGTGGTCAACGTGTAAGGCCCGAAGAGATTCCACATTCCAAGACTTGCGGCATCTTTCAGGCGTCCGACAGCGAATGTCATCCGAACCTGAGCGCTGCATGTGACCACTCTTGTCTGTCATTTGCGCTTACATCGTAGACATTTTCCGTGAGGTCGAAGTGCGCTCGTCGGAGTTCGTTGTTCTGGTAGAAATCGCAAACGGTATCGGCGGTACCATTAGCTACGTAGCCGAGCAGGCCGTTCCACGTGCCGTTTTTCTAAGTAGAGCATACGCAACGTGGTTGGCTACGATGCAAATGACTTGCTATGATGAGGTAACAACTTTCCTGATGTATTGTTGTGAATGTCAGAGTAGGACCAGGTAGGACCTGGTAGACTTACGTAGGACCCAGTATCGACAGCACCGACGTCAGCTTCGTCCACAACAGGCTCAATCAGCAGGTCCCACTCCTTTGTAATTAGTTGAAGAATCTGCGATTCCTTCATTGATGAGTGCATACTCGGTTCAAGCAATACCTCGACGCAAAGTCCGGGAAGACGGCAACTGTCGGTCGCTCGAATAGCCGGGAATTTCGCACAGTGGCCCATTACAAGCGGTGGATGATGTGCAAATACGACGCGAATGGGACGCTTTCCGCTCATGCTGGAAAGGCAAGCAGAGTTGATAAAGTAAAGATAAAGATAAAGCATGATTGTGCAGACGTGGGTGAATGCAACAAGTCGAGACGTTTGTACGTTTTACTCAACAAAAGATTTCAAACTAAGCGTCCTTCTGGATAATGTCAGCAGGCGAGACGCGCTCCACAAAACGAAGATGTTCCAGTGGACACTGAAGGAGCACGCACAGTATGTAGGAATCGCGGAGGTATATTATCACGTTCCCACGGGACAGCTAGAAAACTTCGGTCTAAGCAAAAAGAGCATCCACTCGTGAGGTTAAGTCCGCGCGCACTCCAAAGGCGCAAGAACACCCAATTCCCTGTGTACTCAATTCATGTAGCAGGAGCGTGGGTGCCGCCGGTTTAATTCAGGTACGTGGAAGTCAGCTGCCCACAAGAGTATCGTATTTCAACGCCATGTGGGGTAAGTGCTTGCGCCAATCTCTCATCTTTGCTTCTTCCGGAACATTTTAAGGTTGCTACATGGTGCCAAAAAGGAACAAGCCGACGATAAATGCTCGCTGGCTATTTTTTACGGTTTACTTGATTAAGCGTAACAAACAAAACTTTCTGCAAAATATATGACTGCCATAACAATATCACAATTAAGCGTCCGAAACACTCGGTAGCTCATCCGCTTCCAGACGAAATACATGTGCGAACAAAAGTAATGATGCACTCCTCAGTTAAGCAACCGAGCTGATTGCGGTGCTCATCTGCGCGGTAGTCGTATACGACGACACTTGACCCTTGTTGGCGCATCCGATGGTTCTCAACACCGCGTTGCGGTAGGGTCGGACAAAGTAGACGGTCGTGATCGGGTTCACGAGCGTGATGAGCGACATGAAGAGCGAGAGATACGCCGTGCACGGGTTCTTGATGTCCAGGAGGATCTGTGTGATGTAGAAGAAGGATGGCCCCATCAGCGAGATTAACGGCGTGATGGCCTAAAGGAGCGCGTTTGAAGTCGGTCAAAACAACCGTCGCGCTAGCTCATCGGGTTCGTCAAACGCCTAAGGTGCTTACCAGAGCGATGAGAGCACGGTTCACGTCCTGGTTCATCTTTCGCGTGCTCTCGCGATACGAGCTCCCATGTCGGCTGGTGAACGCGAGGATCCGCGACTGGCACCAGATCACGATGGTGTACCCTCCGACCGAGCTTGCGCAGTAGAAAAAGTGGTGGACAATCGACTTCCATTCGGACTAAAATAATTATAGGCTTGCTCCATCCTTGAATCCTGGACTTACGTAATGGGACATCATGGGGTAAGGAGCGCTGCCCTCCTCGTACGTCATTCCGTAGTTCTCGGTCATGATCTCGAGCGCCAGCTGCCGCGTCTCCTCCGTCGCGCTGACGACGAAGGTGAAGGTGGCGTCGGTGGCTTGGGTCATCGACCAAAGAACGGCGACCACCGCGAACTGCCATATGAGTGTCGGTTGCTTGGGGCTGAAAAGACACTACGTGCGCGATAGACTTTGTGCTGTTTGACGAACCAACATCGCCTAACTAGCCTTCTGTTTTCGCTACATGCAAAGAAGATAGCCTCAAGCTCGCCTCAGACAAGCGGTTGAAGCCCACAGAAAGCCGCTAAACTTACTCTTGCTGGCGGCAGACCATTTGGTAGCGACAGAAAAACTGCACTACGACGCACACCATCGATGTGTGGATGGATGCGCAGTAGACTGCTATCGTCACGTAGTCGACGTAAGCATTCTTTGTGGCAAAGAAGCCGTTGGCGACGAGAATCATCCATCCGCGGCCAGCAAGAACCATCTAAAGCATGAATGTGGAACGCGACGCTATAGATTAACGTAGAGGAAGCAGGACAAGGACAATGCACCGAACAAAGCAAACTTATTTCCTACCGGTTGCCCAATGAGCACGACGAGCGCGAGCCAAATATCGGCCGAGCAGCTCAGCATGAGCAGCCATTTGTAGGACTTGAGCTTGAACTGCGAGTGGCTGATGATGAGGTAGAGCAGGCCCAGGTTGAGCGCCAATGCGGTGGAGCTGATGATGCTCTCGGCCATATGATGCGTGCGCAGAAGGTTTCCGTCGCAGAGAGCTAAATGCCTGAGGTGGAGAAGCATCGCGAGCTACAAATGATCAAGACGTAGAGAGAAATAACTCACTCATTTTAGCAGTGAGCTCGCTCCCTATGATAACTTTGCCGGATTAGAGGTGACTGCGTTGACCGTGGACACTAGGAATGGCGATGATTTCACCGAAAGGTTCCTTAAATACTTAATGGTCAGCCCCCTGGGTAATGCGCTCATCATGGCTAGAATCGTTCGCGTCAGATGGTGATCTCTGACAACAATGGGGCTCATGAGCTTCATTACATGAGCTAGCGAGTATCCTCCAGGAGAAAGTTAAAAGTTTACAAAGTCCCTGTGGACTTGCGGGAGGCGAATGGCACTGTTATTCTCCCTCTGTATGGCACTTACAATTTCCGAGCATTGTCGATGCCCTTACGGACATAGTGAACCAGGTACATGACAAAGATCAGGCATTCACAAACAGAAAGCGCTGGACGATCTGTGATATCCCAGTTACAAGTGCTCAAGTTCTGAGCGTAACAACATTACGAAGCTTCTACGTACCACTCATTGGGCATGACGCTTGTCAATTAACCTTAGGTAAATGTGACCGGTTTTTCCAGGAGCCCGAACTTGAGCGTATGCTGTTGGCTTTATGTCTTTGAGAAGGTTATGACGTTAGGGAAGCGTGCAAGCGCGGCAGGAGCAAGCTTCGGGAAAATAATATCGTACAGCCGTTTGCCGCATTTGCTTTACGGCGGATGCGGCAAATGTGTGAGCAAGGCATGCTTTCAGCGGAAAGAATGCCGTGAGCATGTAGTGGTAGCACGTTTACGGATGAACTTAACGTTCATGGCATAAAGTGTTCCGACAGACCGTGTCCGATCTTCGAGCTTGTATAGTGTGTAGCAGGGAAAAAGGTGACAACAAGGAGTGAAAAGCTGTAGCTGTTCTCTGCTCATTAACAAGCGGTAGCAATAGTCCAGAAGGTCTCGTTATCCGAGATCTTCTCTAAGCTGTTCTCGGAACTCCTATTCAGCTCGTTCGCCGACACTTGCACGTAGAACACTCGAAAAGGATCGGGAAGCAAGGAAACTTGTAGGTGTATGGCCACAGCGGGAATCAACCGCCATTGAGAGCAAGCTTGTTTTTTGTTTCGGTGAAAGTTTCGAGGAAGGAACATGCGTAAACACGGCGGAGATGCTGCTGTTCTGTCCACTGAGGCAAATTACGACAAAATATCCTCATTTACAATTTCATGCGAGCTCCTTTTCTCAGTGAAAACACTGCATTATGACGCTCGGATCGGAAATACCAGAGACTACCCAAACGTTGTACAAGCCGGGCTGTCTATGAGAGGGTCAGAGGGAAAACGACGGCTTGTCTTATGACACAGACGAGCATGCGGCTTGCGCCAGCAAGCGCTTATTGTCGCCACTCACAAACGAGGAAGTTAGCCGGGCTCAAAACTCGTTTATGCATGCCTATGAGTTGTTGATTTGCACTTGAAGGAATGGGAAATAGGGAACGAATACGGTATGCAGGTGCAAAGCACGTCTTAACGTGCACTATTGTCCAGTTTTAGCTGGTCGGCTGCCGATTGAGGGCAACACGAGTGGGCAGTGTTTTCGCGGACAAGCGGTATATAATTGCACTTTGAGAATAATCGCGTACATAGTACGGTTTACACGTGCCCCGCGCCAGGTGAAAAATTGTGAAATTCCCTGCAGGTTATCCAAATTTAGTTTTAAACAGGTAGGCCTCTTCCAGCCAGGGAAGACAAATGGATTTGAGGTATCAGCGAAAGTGCGCAAGGCATGAGGAATTACATACGACGCTTTTCTGCTCTTTAAAGCTAAGTATATGCTTCCTATTCTGTAGTCGCGCTGACCCCTCCTTCCGGCTTATAAGATCGAGTTGCGGTACGCGCGCTCTCTCCAAGTGTCCTTCACAATGGTCGTTCCTGGTAACAAAGGAAGTGCACGAGATAGATCTTGCGACATTAGAGTTCCGATTTATTTTCCGTTTCAGATGAGTTCCTCAAAAAGAATTCCTCGGGAAGTCCTGTTAATTGGCAACGCCTGAATCCTCCCACTGGAATGATGTGCAGCGTTCACTATTAGGGATCCGGACAATTCTGGAAGGGCGGTTCGAGGACCGAAAATGGCCAGCAGTTACGTGAAAAGACAAGAATTTTCCAAGTGAGTGGAACTGGCATGTGGCAAAATCTTACGGCATTCTTGTCCCATGTTCACCCTTGTCAAATCCAGTGCTGTGCTGTTTCAAGATACACCTGGCTGCGTGTTCAGGGCAAACTCATATTGGCCCGATTTCGCAGCGTCGGACACACGCACCCAATGCAGGCGCGTCCCTGTCTAGCGCTGTCCGAGATAAATTTAACGAAGTTCTTGTCAGTCTACGTCTCCGAATTCCATGGAACCCATTTGTGCTTCCTAATAACCGGGATACGAGCTCAACTTGATCTTGTCTAACACAGCACGTGCATGACTCAACCTCAACAGATGTCTAATTCAACGCTTCCGTGACTCAGCCGAAACAGATCTCTGTCGACCGTACGTAGACAGTACGCTGGCCAATGAACTTGGAACAAACAAGCATTGCGCTTGCGTGTGACGAGCCGGATGAGTGTCCATTTCTATAGTCCTAAGGGTATACGGGATCGAGAGCAATTTTCCTCTGCGTTACACACCTCAGTACTCCCTCTGACATACGCATGAAGCACTTTAACGGACCAGCCCGCGGTAGATAATACCTAACTTCAAGGGGAGTTTGGCATTGGCCGACGGCCTCTTCTTTGTTGATATTCGCCTACTACTGCTAAAATTTTGGCCCTCTCTGAGACAACAAATTTGGGGCAAGTAAAAGGAAAATTAACGTTGAAAAAGATACGCATTAAGTTGCGATCAAAGAGCAGTGTGCGATTCTGTGTTTTAATAGCACCGATACGCTGAATAATCTTGAGTTAATCGGGGGTAGGTGTCATGTTGTCCTCAAACCCCTTCTGATGGGGACAAAAAGGATCGACCGGTCCCCGTTATTTCGACAAAATAGCGCCAGGAAGCACTTTTTTGGAGCTTACGCTTGTTCTCAATCGGGTGGATGGTAATTATATTAGCATGAAACGGTCAAAAAACAAGGAATGTCAGAAGAACGCTCTATTCGAACACAGCATAGGTGGTTGAACGAGATACTGCTTGCTTCTTGCTCCATTCTTATAGGTCTTTGAGGAGCGAGTTAGACCTCCAGGGATTCGGTTTAACGACACTTGAACCCATTTTGAAGGGGTCCGCTCTAATTCTCGACAGCAATGAACCCGAAAGTATGACTGTTTTGAGCGGGTTCTTTCTTCCTGGTAACAAAGTCGGTTAGCGTGGCGTCGTTCAACTGGGAATAGGAGGCGCTCGTCTGCTTCCGCATTTAGCGCTTGCATGGTCGTCCTGAAATAAAGGCCCACGAAACAGGAAGTATGTTTAGCGCCTGATGGTGAGCGTTAAGATCGTGACCATCACTGATGGAGCCTACGGTAATCGTACGTGCAAGGTAGGAAATTTCGGCTCCACTGAACTGGCTTGCATATGAGTGCAAAAAATAGAAGTCTGACCTAAGCTGATGCTTCCTTTTTATTGCCGCACAGGCATGTCAGCTTCCTGCACCATTCCCTACCAAAGTTCACGAGCTAAGTCTAAGCAAGACTTATTCACTTTCTCAAAGATGTGGCGCTTTATAAGGCCTCCAATCACTGAGTAAAATGGCCGAAATCGTCCACCTAAAACTATGGGCAGATCGTTTGTTTCTTTTTAGTATGCAATCATCAAGGTTTCCTCTAGTCTGAACATGTGGACGGGTGCATCGTATTGCCTCTTACGGATAACAAAGGAATGATACTTTAGCGATGCAGAAGTTCCTTTCGCCCTCTTTTTTCTCTTCCTGCTCTACACAAGGACGTAGGTTTCATAGGATATGAAGTCGTGCGCGCAGAGAACGGAAGTTCTAAAGCAGCTGACGCAAGATTTGATAATGTGGCTCTTTGCAGAATGTAATATACACCACAAAAACACAATCATTTTACGTTTCATCCCATGCGACGGATTTTAGGTTAAGAAACGCCTACGGCATAGAGAGAGACGTTCGGGTACGTAACATGCCTACCAAGTCATCGGACACTAAGTAAGCTCATCGGATGAGCACTTCTCCGACAAATGCGTGCCCCATTTATAGCGGCAAATAGGAATGAAAAGTAGTTAGCAACATATCAAGTTTGACAGTCAGTTGCTGTGACCTAGCCCGTTAACGTAATGACGTGGCGACACTCGGCAGGTGTATGGCGGGCACTGAACGACGCCACCGAACTTCCGCTTCGTCGTCGGTGGTACGGCACCGGGTAGGAAGTACAGGGTTTGTGATCACAGACAAAGTACTTATTTTACGTTGAACTAATTGAAGAGATTGACGATAAAGAGGAAGAGCTCAGTTCTTGCTAGGCTTTCGGCAAGGCACTTTCCGACGGATAATAGAATTAGCTCGTCGACGCGCTTCAAGTTGCCGCTCTCGTCGATGAAACGATCAGGGTTGAAGCGCGTGTGCTCGGGAAAGATCTGCAAACGAAATCCCTAAAAGAATGCCTCTGAGCCAGCCGTTTGCGAAGATCACAATGTCGAGAACAAAGAACTCGACAAACTCGATCAAGACGTCTAAAGGCCTGCGTGATTGAAACTCGTCCTCGCCCGTCACGGTGGCAGCCGTTGATGGCAACGAGCAAAGGGTGCCTCGCCCAGTTGCCTTAGCAGTACGTGTGCGCCAAGATCGGTAACGCAAGACCGGCTTCTTTGTACTTGATCGGTCGACTTCTGTTGCTAGCCATCTATTTTCTGGCTAGCCATAATTGTACAGAACCATTTTCTGGTAAATTTTCGGCCAAAACGTTTCTACTAGAAAATTCATCAACTGGTACACATACTTCCGGTGTCTAGCTCGCTAGCGATGTCACGTACAAACGAGGCTGTGTCAAGTGCAACGCTTTATAGCTCATGACCTGCGCATGAGCATAGCTCGGACCATGAGGTAGAGGCCTGGCAACGAAAACAAGCTACTGAGTGATGCCTACTATTAACTAGCCTCTCGCGTGCGCTCACTGCACGCGGCGACGCTAGTGCGGCTTCCAAGATTTTTCTCAGGACATTTTCCACGACAATTTTTGCAGGTGTGTGGTCCAAAGCCAGTCCTTCACTTGCGCGAATGCCATCACCCGAGTTCGCTATGCATGCGCATTGCATCCGTCTCGACTACTAAGTGGTCTGTTTTCATCAGATAACTTCTTCTTCGTTTTCATCACTTCCTCGCGTCATCATGATGAAGATGAAGTTCCACTTTATCACGATAAGGTGATGGCGTTAAGGTGATCACATGAGTTAAGGTGATGAAATGACGATGAAGTGATGTTGAGTTTTCAAACAAAGCGGTGACGAAGAAGTTCTATCTTCATAAACAGAACATTTCTATGCACTTAGTGCCTGATTCTGAGCATAAAAAGTTATTGTTAATAATGAAGCCATGATGAACTGATGAAGTCATTCTGGACCCTTTGATGGCGATGAAGTCCATCATCAAAGGGTCGTTCACCATCATAATGAAATAGAGACAAAGAAGTGATGATGAAGTGAAGATTTTTTTTGAAATGCACATCACTGGCTGCTACGTATGTGCTAATTCTTAGTTAACATCCGCTTTTCGTTGTATCGAATGCTTCGTGTTTCCCACATGTGCAGTCCTGGTACAACGTCAGCGCAAGGATGGCCCGTAGGCGTGGACGCACGTCTGTCATGCACGAGAAAGGAGAAGCATCCGAGCACGTACTTAAGGTCATACCAGTATCTGCATTCTTCCGCCTGCGGTATCGCTTAGTACGCACGAATGCACAGTATACCGTGTGCCCACAGCATCGCTTGAAGCATGCACTTTCACAAATACACCTAGATCGGATGAAACGTATTCAGTGGCGTACCGAGGAACCGATTTTAGTGGGGGGGGGGCAAGGGCGGGCCAAGATCTTGTCCACCGGAAAATGCCCCTTGGCATTACCCCCTTACCACATTTTTCGCGGCGGCCGAAGGCCGTCGCGAATTTAAGGATCCCCCTTTGCTACTTTTCGTACCCTCCGAAATTTAGGGAGGGGGTTATGCCCCCCCCCCTGCCTCACTGTCGGTACGCCACTGAACGTATTTATTGTAACATCTGCATACTGGATGCTTCTTCGTGCGTTAGCGCTTAGCATGAACATGAACGCACGCGCCGTTTGATCAGTTTTATCTTCATTCTAACGTATTTAATAAAGCGACAAGCCCTCTCTCACTATGCGGACATCGCACGACAATCGAAACCTCCAGAGCTTTAGTTTATGGTAATGGTGATGTGTCGGCTATTACTTGAACTAGGTTAGGTAAGCCAACTGCAAGGAATGCCAGCATCAACATGTACGTTTATGTGATCACTAGTTTAAACAACACCGATACAATTGTCGAGGCCGAAAATTTGGAGCTCTCGCACGTATGTTCGCGAGCGGTGGTCCCTCCTCCCCGCAATACAGTCGAAAGCATGAAGAGGGCGGCGCCAACCAGTAAGAGATCGGACCGGCGGCACGAAACGCAACACTGGCACCGCCCTCGCCTCCACCGTAAGGGAGTCGACGGCAAGTTTTTGTTCTGTGGAGTGCTGCTAGAAGCTCTTCGAGGAGAGCTTCTGGAAGCTCCGAGCACTACTGCTGGAAGTTCTGCGGAGCGCTGCTGGAAGCTCTGAAGAGTACTGCTGGATTTCGGAGGGGTGCTTCTGGAAGCTCTGCATAGTCATGCTCGAAGCTCTGAGGAGTTAGTGCAGCAGTTTTTGGCCGATCTTGGACAGTGACTGGTCGGGCGGGCTCTATGGCTGGCAGACGGATTGCTGGGCTGATGGGACTTTGGTTTCTATAGCTCAATCCTCTCACTCTCCGATGAAAAAGCGCCGTTGCCTGTATAAGAGGATGTTTTGGCGGTATATCATGGTTCAGTTATTTTATGCAAATGTATTTACTCCAATACCGGTCAGCTTGGGTATTGTGACGTCCGGCGGTATGGTCGTCTCGCGGGTGCTTCGAGTGCTGTTGGCACTATCGTCGTTGTTCGTGGGCCGTTGGGCTCATGGATCCGCCGCTACGCCAGCAGGGTTCCTGTCGGCGGTCTACTTGTCCAGTGCGAAGAAGCCGGTGTCCCGTTACCGGTCTCGACGCACACGTCCTGCTAAGGCGAACTTAGCGAGGCATCCGTTCCTCGTTGCCATCAACAGCTGCCACCGCGACGGGCAAGGACGGGTTTCCATCACACAGGCCTTAGACGTCTTCATGGACTTTGGTTTATTCACCTTCCAACAGATCCGCTTAGCTGACTTCGAATACGTCGATGGATTGTAAGGCTTAACTTGGGTCAGCAGAAATGGTGCGGTTTAATTCCAGAGACATACGGCGTGGCAGCAATTATGTCCGTGCGCAGGGCATGACTGCTTATCATCCGGACAAACCAGGACGTATCCGAGTGCAGATTGACCACGAAGTTGGACTACGTCCTTGGAGGTTCATCAATACCTTAGCTCACGAATGCGGCCACGTGATCCACATCGATGAGAAGGAGGAGCATGGAGATCAATGGTGGACACTCATTGACGACTGGAATGAGCGGTACCGCTTAACAATAAGAAACGTCCAGCAGCCTAATTGCGTCGAGGAAATGGGTGAGCGAGCGCTATCTCAAGATTATCACGTTATTTCTAGAATCCGAGGAGATTAAGCGTCTGATGCGTCGTCCGACCCATCCCATCCCTGAGCGCTACCGACTCACGCATCGTCGCGGCAACCGCCCGCACCAGCGCGCATCGCTCGTGTCCATCACCGAGTCTTCTAGCGAGGTTGCTCCTCCTCGTCGACGCGCTCCTTCTACTCGTCGACGCGCTCCTTCTCCTCGTCGACGCGCTCCTGCTCCTCGGCGACGCGCTCCTGCTCCTCGCCGACGCGCTCCTGCTCCTCGTCGACGCGCTCCTCCTCGTCGACGCTCTCCTCCCCCTCAACGCGCTCCTCCTCCTGGTCGCGCTCCTCGTCGTCGACGCGCTCCTCGTCCTGGTCGCGCTCCTTCTACTCGACGCGCTCCTCGTCCTCGGCGCGCTCCTCCTCGACGCACTGCCCCTTCGCGACGCACTAGTAGTTCTCGACGCACAGCACCTTCCCGACGCACTGCTCCGTCTTGACCCACTGATCCTGACCATATAACTGACAAGAATAAAACACTGACCATATTACAATATCGTCCTTGCTCCGTCATTACGCCATGATCGCCTACATAGTACGAAGTCCGTATCCTACCTCCTAAAAGCGTCTTGTCTGTATGGACACAGATTTTCCGCGTTTGTCCGATTTGGAAGTGCATAAACAGGATCAAACAAAGAGTTTGGCCGTTCTGCGCCGTTCTCCGAGGTGGTTTTAGTCGCGGACATGATGCATATTGGTGAGCGTTCGGTAAACCGATGTTAAGCAGCTCGGACACGTTACAAATCATTTCGCTGGGTCACGTAGCCGAGCCTCATAGTTGCCAGACAAAATTTAGCGGAAAAAGCAGTGAACCGTAGATTTGCTTGCAGCGCTGCCGTGCTATGTTCAAGACATAAGGTTTTTACATAACTTTATTCACTCTCTAATAACAACAGGGCACGAATAAATGTGTCGCAGATGACATTGTGCTGGTTGGCCGTTCAGGCGAAGATCTGCTCGCGCCCGCCGTACTCCCAGGCGGAATAGTCGCGGAGGTTAGCGAAGTGGTACTGCGAAGGTGCACGGCGCAAGGTCTTTGCGGGCTAAATCCAGAGATGTGAACCCGCTGAACATTTTGACTCATACCTCAATGCTAGTGACCACGGACTCGTCGGCATCCACGGTCGACTTGCAGTTGTCCTCGGCGAAGGTGACCTTAGAGGCGCTGCCCGACTGCTTGATGTGGGTGTAGCTGCGCGGTGCGTAGTGGTACTCCAGAGGGCGAGGGGCGTAGGCGGCCTGCATGTTGTTGAGATCATCGTCACCGAGGTACACGCTGGCCTAAAGTGACGAGGTGTATGTACGCCTTATCACAGGTAGTACTTACGTCTTGCTGGTAGCCACGAGCGTTCACCACGGTGGTCTTCGTCTGGTAGTACGAGGGAACAGTCGACTCTGTCTTCGTCGAGACAATGGCCTCAGTGTGCTGCGGCTGCTCAGCAAGAGCGTCCACAATAGTCGTTGCGCTGGCCTGCTTCACCACTTGAAGACGACGAGCGGCGTGATCCAGCGCCTCCTTGCAGCGCCAGTAGTCGTCTAGAGCCTTTTGTACAGCAGGCGGGACACCGGTGGAGGGTGCGCTTGTGTTCTGGGTGGAGGTGACGATCTGAGGCACCTAAATGTAAGCCATTGGGGTAACATGATTGTTCGAAAGTAGCAAGGAAACGAACCGTGTGGTGAGCAGCAGTGGACACGGTGGGTTCCTGCGGCACGTTGTTCTGGCCAACCGCAATTGCAGAAGCATCCTTCGTCTCGACGGCCGTGTTCAGCTGGTCCACATCCGCGGGCGAGAAGTAGACGCTCTGTGCTTGTCGTCCGCCATAGTTGACGCCGAAGTAGCAGCTCATCGTAGACGGAAGACGGTTGTGACGTGAAGAGAGCGTGGTGAAGGAAACGCTTACTGGTGCGGTGTTCAAAACTCGAACCCTTTTATGGGGTTTGATCATATGCAATTTGCATGTGCTGAAAGTTCACAATCGATCTAGCGCTTGAAGTGTGCAATCGCAATTTCCTTAGGGACTCGTAGTCTCCCGCCTTGACACGTTCAAAAAGGCTCCACTAGCAGGGCTGCCGCGCTACGCACGGCACGACTGGCTGAAATACAGATCTTACTATTCTACTACCTACTGGAAGCTCACAGGAATTCTTCTGAAAGCTCTGTGTAGTTTGGCTCTAAATACGGAATTTTTCAAGGCCGTGCCGTGTTGCCGTAGCGTATTATACGGGTACGGCTACGGGTTTGGCCCGTAACTCGGTGCGGGTGGCGATCTCTAGTTCACTACAACGGTTACTTGAGGAATGTCCATGCCTGAATCCATGTGCAGGTGAGCTATGACTTCCGCAAGTTCTGCAACTTACATTGGGATCAGACGTTAGTGGTTATAAGCTCCGTGCAGGCAAAGAAATCAGAGTTTTGTAGACACAAGCAGGGTGTAGCACGGACCCAAGCTGCATAGCGTCGTGGCAAACATCAGATTCAAGCACGACTTCTTATGTATACCGTCTTGTCGAAAAGTACAACTGCATATACGAACGACGAAGGCCAGTAACTTAAGTGCGAAGCAATAACGCACAGACAAAGTGACACCAGGGAAGTGACTTCAGCAAAGTGATTAGAAAGATTCGAATGTTGCGCGCTCGATGGAGTCGAGTTGCAAGGCATCCTTAGCACCCAGTCGTTCAGCCTGGCGTCATGAATACAAGCGTTACTAGACAGGGAGTTACCCAATAAATACCGAAGTACTGCTCGAAATCCTTCACGTAGCCCATTGTGAGCAGGGATGGGCGGAATTTTTTCGACGACCAAGACCAGGACCAAGACTAAAACCACCAAGACTACCGGGACCAAGACCAAGACCAAGACCAAGACTCGCCCGTCCCTGATTGTGAGGTCAGAGTCGACGAGGTTCACAGCAATTCCTGGCTTTCCAAAGCGTCCGGTTCGACCGATGCGGTGTAGGTATGTCTCATGGTCAGCTTTTGGAACCTAACGAACGGTCCTCATGATAGCGCCGCAAGGAAATGAAGGTACCTCTTCGAAAGTAACGGGCGGATCGTAGTTCACTATGAGGGTCACTTGAGGAATGTCAAGACCTAAATTGGTGCACAAGTGTGTTAGAGCTTTCACGTTTTTTTTGTTTTGCAGAGCTGACCACGGGCGCAGACGTGCGCACCTTGAAGAGGCCATGTTTGAATTCCTCCACGGTTCGGGCACGCTCCTCGACGGGCATCTCGCCATGAAGGAGACCAACGTCGCGACCACTTTCTCGAAGCTTTGTAGCCAACCATGTGGCGCTAATGCGCGTGTAGCAAAAGATGTTCGACGAAACAATGGTTAGCGACGTGTACATACAAGTTCACAATCTAGAACAACATAATTGCGAGGGTGTTGGATAAGGACTGGGCTAGCGTACCGCTTGGTACTTCTGGTCACGGGTGCTGCAGCGCACGTCGTACTTGTTGATGTACGGCAGGCTTTGGTCTTGGCGACGCACGCTAAATAAGTGTGTCGAACATGTTTCGACTCAATTACTCTACCGGCCTAGTTAACGAGAACTCAGGTTACCTGATAATCACGGGCTCTTCGATTAACTTTTGCGCGAAATCGAACACCTGCTCCGTGTACGTGGCGCTGAACATGAGGCACTGGCACTACGGGTTGGCACTGACTATGTGACTGAAAGTGTCCAAGGTTATGACTTGCCTCTGTAGCAAGCGTACTTGTGCAAACGGATGCTTTGGTCCTGGTAGCCCTGCTGGCTGATCATCACATCAGCTTCGTCATTGGCCTCGCAAGCACGAAGCAGATGATAATGGTCGCGTCTATCAGCTGGTACTTGATGAGCCAGTCGGTCATGTTTCCCGGCGTACCAATTATGATCTGTTCCGTGAAGACCGTACCACGTGGCGCTAAAAGTCAGGTGTGAAGCGTGCATTAGCAGCGGTCCTCACCGAGTTCTCCCTTTATAGCGTAACGGATGCCAACACCTTCCACAGGGGCGTAGCCAGACCAAAATTGGGGGGGGGGGTAATGGGCTGGAGGGGGCCAACCAAGGGTAAAGGGACAAAAATGACCAAATATACCCCGCCGGGGGGGGGGGGCTGCGGCCCGCTGGCTTACCCTGGCTACCCCCTGACCTTCCTTGTAGCGAGCCATCTTCTTCGCGACCTCTCCGATCTGTCGAGCAAGCAAGCTCAAAGGTTGGTGCCAGACAAATGCACCGCGGTGCTTTCGTGGTGGAGTTAAGCCGGTTCAGCATCGTCAGCAGGAAGATAGCCGTCTTGACTGTTCCACTTTGTGACTGTGCGATCAGATCTTGCGGCCTTAAAATAGCCTTCATTGCGAACAGAAATAGTGTTCTCTTTCGGCTCGCATAGCAGTATCAGCAACGATGCCTCTTGGATCTTCGATGGCTGGTGGAAGCCCATCATTTGTAGCGCCCTTATCAGCTCGGGTTTCCTGAAAGCGCCGAGCTATACATGAAATCAAGGAATCTGTATCTTTGCACAACAGGTACGTACAGTCGGAGGCTGTCAAAGCTCTGGTTGGAGTACAGCGGCGATGTGGGATCCGGCTGCAGCTTTGAAATCGTCAGATCTCCCTCGTGCAACAAGTTCAGCTTCTCGTTGAGAATTTTGTTCAGTAGATACTGCTCCTCGAGTGGTACCGCTAAACCGAAGAATACGCTTAAGCAGAGAAAAGGTTCGGTTCATTAGAGTCATCAGAAATCTGAGGCATCAAGGCCCGGATTCTTACGTTTCTCATCTGTCACGAGGATGGAGCATTAACGTTGAACTAAACTGGTACGTCAGATCATTGCAAGAGCCTATTTGCACTACCTGACTATTTTTTTGTCGTCCGTCCATGAACTGAGTGATGGTTTGTGCAGCCATTTTAGCCGGACTGTTATTTCAGCAAAACTGAAGTAACCTGTTCAAGTNCGATGATTTTGCTGAACGCAGTTGCACGCCTTGCATATATAAGCCGGAGAACAGTCATCAACGTCAGAGCAAAACAACATCGAAGCGAAAGCGACGATCCGGCCTGGGACAATGGCAAGGAGGAGGCGATGGACGGACGGGTATTCGTGGCCGGGGTACATCAGCCGTCAGCGCGGCATCGGGCGGCTGCAGCAGTGACCTCGCAATGATAGCCCGGCCTCAACTGCCTGCAAGCGAAGGAAATGCGCCAACGAAAAGTGCGGGAGCTGGCGGCCCTTTGTGCGCAGAAGAGCAATGAGAAAACAAGTAAGACAGGGCAATGCGCATTGGAGAATGTTTCTTTCGCTGAACGAAATAAGTTAAAAAAAATTAGCGTATCAGTCATACATCCGAACATTATGCGGTTGAAACTGGATTTTATGATGCTAAAGCTATTTGTACCTAAGCGATCTCGCAGCTAATAACCAACTTGAAATGTTTCCAACTGCTCCACTGCTACATGCAGCCATACCAACACGTTCATTCCGCATTCGGCCTTATCGTGATCAAGCTGCCGCTGGCTCGAAGGATGCCGCCAGTATGATACCGATGGAATAGCAACAGTAAAAAAACTGCGATCATTATAACCTAACAGGGTTTCAAACAACTTGATCCTGCTTTAGTGCAAAGGCAGAAACGCTTCTGAGGCCTTGGATTTGGTCGTGTAAAATTTGGCTTGTATAATGGTTTGGCCAATAACGATTTGACTTTGAAGTGACAAAGCCCTTAAAATTTGATTCAAGCCCGCTCATTATCTGCTTTCTGACAGCCGTTAATAAACCAAAACTCGACTACAATGTACCCCCATCCAGTAAGTGTAAGATGAGAGAGGAGAAATGCTGACTGATTATGACGGTTTTCCTGATCAACACCATGTTCCTTGCTCAATCGAAAGAAGATTTCGTCCTCATGCGAGGTCGTTCTTATTTTGGGGATTTGCCGACAAGCTGATAAAGCGTGGGACCCATCTGTAAGGCCGAGGTGGTTGTCGAATAGCAGCTTACGTAGAGCTATGAACGCTAGGATCAGCCGTGGCATTTTGGACGCTGGTCATGTTCCGATGTGGGAAAAGAAGGAACCTATGCAAGAGGTTGGTGCATAGCGGTTCAGACGCAAAATAATAACCGATCAAGCTTTCGCCCGGCAAACTATGAAGTTCGGTCATTTTCATTCTTGTCGAAATTTTTAACGTGATTCTCTCTTCAGGTGATCGACGTGTACAGCGGCAATAGCAAGTCTTACTTCTTTCATCAGTTGGCCGCGCCCATGAGAAATGAGTCGATTTCAGCTATGGTCTACTTGCGCAGAAATTTCTATTGCCAGAGGAATGCATACTCGGTAGTTGTCATTTGAGACATTGACTACATTTTATGTCATGATTCAGTCACAAATACAACGCTCGGACTAACTGTATCGTACTACGCTTGTGGCGAAGCATCTCTATGGACGAACGGTGGTCACTGACTGCTTAGCGAATGTTCGTGCCACCCAGAATCCTGGCGATTGTCCCAACCAACGGGTAGCGCACACCCTTGCCATTAGAGCACTTGCCGTTGAAGTCGTCTTCATCAAGCGTCCATACGAACGCACCGCCGTAGCCTTGCTGCTTTACGAAATTCATCTGAAACGAAGCGGATGTAAGGTCGAAAACAGTTCGGCTCTGTGGGCTTGTCGACGTCGACTTCTTGCAATCATCAGGCTGAATGTTAACCAAGCAGGAAAACCACGATTTGGAAGACAGCTTGGGAGCTTATGATTTTGCACAGTGCCATACCTTCGTCGTGACCGACTGAACGTCCTCATAGCTGAACCACTGACTGCCGTTCTCCAGGTATGGCACCTTGCGGACGTTGCCGAAGTGCCTCCTGTACTTCTTGCTGGCGATCAGCTCGCAGAACTCGTAGTACGCTCCGTCGCCCGTCGTCTGCGTGTACGGCAACGGCGCCGACACACCGACGGCCTTAGCATTCACGCCCTGATTGGCTCGCTTTGCCTGCAGAGTCCATCCGATCCCGTAGGTGGGCACGCCGAGGATGATCTTCCGCTTCGGCATCCCGTGATTGGCCCAGTAGGCGAGACCAGTGGCGGTGTTAAGGGTGTCTCCTTTCACGCTAGAAAGACTAGGCGTTAACACATCTGTTGTAAGGTCTGGTACCTGTAAGGCGGCGCATTCATGCCCGTAAAGTTCTCCCAGTCTCCATGAAAGTCGTAGGTCATCACCTATTTTTGTACGTTATCTCCAACTTCCGAGGGCTTATCGCGTACATTCACAAAGTCGATGTATTTCGCCAGCTGCGGGATGTCGTACGCAGTCGGCAGTGCCCACAAACCAGCAGATACCGCAGCAGTGACGAGGAAGGACGCGCCACCGGCCTGCTTAAGCTCACGGATCAGAGCCACATGGTTCGCCTTATCGGCAGCGCCATTTGGCAGCTCCCAGTCGACGTCCACCCCGTTGAAGCCGTACTTCCGAGAAAACGAGACGGCCGACTGGACAAACGTTTTTCGCGTTGACGGATTCCGAGCCATAAGGCTGAATCGAGCCGCCTAAAATTTTGGGGTGGGCAGTTGTGAGGAGCTTTCGAACTAAGCAAAATTATCCTGCCCAAAAGCTTACCGGAAAATCGCCTCCGCCGATTGACAGGATCGTCTTCAACGCTTTGTCCCCGGCCTTTAAAGCATTGTACTGCTTATAAGCCTGTACGTCGGACGCTTGGTATGGCTGCAGCGTGAACTTATCGCTGACGTTGACAAACGCGTACAGCAGATGCGTGCATAGGCCTGGGATGTAATTGGCGGGCTGGAAATATGTGTGGAACTCAATGAACGAGGGCATCATTTTGACTTTCTTCACTTGCCGGGCGTTTGAATGAGCAAATACGGGGTGCAAGAGAACGTGAAGGTCGGGAAATGCCTTTTCACAGAGAAATTGTCAAATCACTCTAGGGCTTTGGACAACATAGAACGTATCGTTTTCGCATTGTCACTATTGGCGGAAAATGTGCATTGTAAGAAGGCTTGATCTGTCCTTGCAACTTTAACCGTTCCGTTAATTTCGCATTCTGGCCTCCCCGAAAGAAGTTGGCATAGTCGAGTCAGCTCGAAACGTAACTCGTAATGGGGACGAAGGTGCTGGCGCTAATGGTGTCTCTCGTGGTCTATGACTAGGAGATAATCCGTACAGAACTTAAAAAAGTTACCTGGAACTTGGCCCTGCCGGCACGTTCTGCGGCCCAGCTGGTAACATAGCATGGTCGAATATAAACAGCTGACGCAATGCTTCCGACACTAACGACAACGAGGACTGCCAGAGCTGAGGAACTCATTGTGCTAAAGCTACACCTACGATTGGTCAGCCGTTTATATGGAGCAAAATTTTACGCCAGACCTTGATTTGTGGTGTCCGTATTCCCCGCGGAGGGCGATTATGCTAATCACAGTTTGTCTGCACGGAACCATAGTGAGGGCGTTGTTGACGAACGCTTGTTATGAAAGGAACACACTCGGATTTAATGACTTTGGTCGAGCATACGTTCAGCGATAACGCTTGGCACGTCACCTCAACCAAGCTTTGAATACTAAGGTCGTTCACGGATAGGCGCAGCTCAAAGAGCAGTACAAACGGTCGCTACGACTACGCTATAGTCAGACAAGCGTTTAGAGGACATGCGGCTTTAATTGTATGGTTGGCATATTCGTGCCGAACACTGGTGCCAGTGCGCGGCAGTTTGTTCACTCATCTTATAGGAACTGCTTGTCGGACCTGCTCGCATTATCCTATATAATAATCGAGCGCGGGTTGTGATCTTGTCCGTCTGTCACGCTCTTCAGTTCTAGGCTTTCACGTGCGTTTTGATCCGAGACTTTGTGCCCCAGGGGGTTTTCGGCAGCGCTGAGTTCGAAAATGACAGAATTGGAACGATCTGGGCACGCTGGAACACCGTTCCGGCACAATGTACCAAAATTGTTCCAAGAGTATTTCGCTCTGATTCTTGGCCCGCGGGGGTTTTTGACCACGCTGAGCACGAAAATGGCAGAATTGTAACATCTGGGCAAGCTGGAACGTCGTTCCTGCACAACGTACCGAAAAATGTTCGACGCGTATTTCCCTCTGATTATTGGCCCACGGGGATTTTCGACCACGTTGAGCATGAAAATGTCAGAATTGGAACGATCTGGGCACTCTGGAACATCGTTCCGGCACAGTGTAGACAGAATTGGAACGGCCTGAGGACGATGGAACATCTTTCCGCACCATGGGCATGAAAATTACAGTATTGGACTTATCTGAACACGCTGGAACATTGTCCAGTCCGGTGCACCGAAAATGTTCCAACCATATTTCGCTCCGATTACCGGCCCAGGGGGTTGTCGACCACGCTGAGCACGCAAACGTAAAAAACTGGAACGATCTGAGCACGCTAGAACATTGTTCCGGTACGAGAACCGAAAAAAAAACTTCCAAGCGTAATTCGCTATGATATCTGGCCCGCGGGGCTTTGGAATCAAACACAATGGCATAACTCACGTCGTCAATCGGTTATCACATGCTTATTCCAAATGAAACATAACTATGTAAATATAGGTAGTATTTAATTGTTTTCGATTAATGTTTGAATCTTACTGGTGAAGCATTCATCGATGTTCGCGCGCGAAGCGCGCGATCACACTCGTGCCCTGGGAATATGCGGCTATCGCTGGCAACTTACCATCAAACGCTTTCGTAAAAAAACATTCCGAAGTGCTTGCTAAAGTTCTGAGTCACATTGGCTCGAAACGCTTTTGTTCTGCGAATCGTTCAACAATGCCCGCTTTCTTGGTTTGCATTTCGGTCGCCCTTCAACACCGTCAGCGCTTGGTTTCTCTCACTACAATGACCGCCGGGAATGTAAGCCGTCGAGTGCTGCTTGCAGTCACAGTTTGGTTTGTGAGAAGTCACTAAGTCAGCCGGACGCGGCTATGTCGCGGTATCGCTGCTGCTGCTGGCATGTTGAGGTTTGTTGAGTAAAATGGGCAGGCCATACACCAGCCCAGGTGGTAAGTGACTGTGAAATCTTTTTATTCAGACCGGGGCGCTGATAATTGGGATCGTTGGCCTCTTGTCGAGCTTGGCTTTACCATTTCCGAATCTTTTCGGGGTAGTCGCCAGCCTGTTCCTTCTGCTGGCTTATTGCAATCGCTGCAGAGCGCTCTACACTGTCTACATTGTCATGATGGTAAGCACGTTGAGACAGAGGGAACTACACTTTAATCGCTTTGCACCTTGACCCGGCATTCAGTGTATCGCAATCTTCTGGAGCATTCTGACGCTTGTTGCAGCGATAGTCACCGCCGTTAAGCCAGAATTGTATCTTCAAGAGGTCGCGAAGTCGACACTCTTGGGAAGTACCACAAACGAGCAAAGTAAGCGGAAAAGGGTGGCATCTAGTATATTGCAGGCTGTGCCGGCAATAGTTCTCACCATGAGGACCACCCTCCCAGGAGCTCCGTAAGACTACCTATAGAACATACTTCTTTCTTTTAGTCCGAATCGAGTCTATCATCTTTGCTGTCATCATCTTCTTCACAATCTTACTCCACGCGTGGTTCATCTCCGTGGCGGTACGTGCCAGGGAATATGTCAGCAGGCCGTTTCGTCGTCCCGCTGCGGATGCCCATAACGCTGGCTACGTGACTGACGGAGGCGAAGATCGATACGCTCAATCTTACCAAGTTAGCGAGACTCGCACTTGTTCAACTGCTTGCTGATATGAAGTAGAGAAATAAAGTAGACCGCATTAAAATGAAAATCTCTTGGAGGCTTCTTCGTCAGTCAATAGCGGTGGAAAGAATTCGGCTAGCCTGTCGGTATTTCGATACTTTTACCATACTAACTATGAAATACAGGCACCAGTGTTGCTCAAACACTCACAGACAAATCATTTGCGCCCATCACTGAGAGTCAAAGCCCCTGCGTAGGACAATAATGCATAAAACGAGTAAGTTTATGCCGGCTGTACGCAAATCGTTAGAACAAAATTTTGATGAATTAAGACGGCAGACGATGGACTACTGCTCGATATAGCGGACGAAGTGGACTGCATCTGCCCCAGTCTCCTTGCGCCGAAAGCCCAGTGCCGTGGCCACCTTCTCCACGTGGTTCACAAGTGCGGTGAACGGCGCCACACTGTAAGGCGTTGGTGTGTAGTAGAGGCCCGAGTTCAACGCGAGCTGAGGGAAGTGATGAGGAGATTTGAGCTGCTTGAAAACATCGTAGTTCTCGTCCGTGGTCGGCAGAATGATCATGGGCAAGTCACCGTCGATGACGACGGAGACCGTCTCAACCGAAGTGGATTTGTTGCTGAAAGAACACCTAGCTTTAGCTGACGTACCATTAAGCGCAGCCGGACAGAGAAGTCACCTCCATAAAAATACCAAATTTTTCGGATTGTACCTTTCAGCCTCGAGGAGCTCCATCAGAACCGAAAGCCCGTAGAAGTCTGCCTCCTTCTTCAGGGCTAAATGCAGAAGTTCACCCTCAGTGATGCCATCTTTTAGGAAGAATGCGTGACGAGTCGAAGCAGACACTTGTTACTGCTTACCCGGAATGACGCTGGGGTCGCTGATGTTGACGAGCCCACTGCGAAGGTAGCTCAAGATCGCGGGGAAGCAGTCGGGATCACGGTCAATGAGGTATGCGCCCGACTCGTCCTAAAGTGAATTCGACAACAGCAGCTTAAGCGGAACGAGGTACGAATAAGGTGAGAAGTTCGTCGTTACCTTGTCACTCGGCTGCAAATCCGTCGCGAAGAGGCGGGCGAAGAACGACTCGGGTTCCTTGCACAGCGTCTGCTTCGTAGTCGTAAAGATCTACGCACGCTTTGTAATTTTGAGCACATTCCCCAAGCCATACATTTCCGCCGACGTTTAGTCGGATCCATCTGTCCATGTCAGTCATGGTGCTTCTTGAGAAACGCACGAATTAGTGAAGGAATGAGAATCCTAAATCAATCAGGAGACAAGTTTTGCGCAAGGAGTAACGAAGCCAACAACCGTGCTGCAATGATTCAACATTTTCCATCAATGATAGTTGTGAGCCAGCCAAGAATCGATCAACGCCATCCGCGGTGCGCGTAGCCGTTGCAGATGGTTGGCGTAAACAAGAGTCTCAGAATGACTCATCGCCTGGCCGAATGCCAAAAGTACAATTTGTGCAATGGTGAAATAGGGCCTGTGGGTTTGTAGCATCGACACCACGAGTGTCCTTGACCTATCTGGACGAAGAGGAAAAAAATAATGTCGTCTTGAAGACGTTTCCACGCTTGTGAGCGCTTGAGTTATGCTAGGAATACTGACGGGGAAGTTGGGCAGTAACGGAACACTTATTTCGGTGCCCCAACCTTGTAAGGCATCTCCGATTTTCCGTGTGGACAGCGGCAAGTAGCTAAATGCAGAGAGCTACAGATCGCTCCCTTGATTGTACATCGAACGACAGAGATAAATCGCTCTTTTTTCTGCGCTATATAAGTTCAGTGCCAAATAAACAATGTGCTGTACCATTCGACAATTGTTTCCGAACTTATGCAGTATGATGAGTCGATCATTTCGATCAAGACTCAGCCAATTATTGACGGACAGAACGTTGCCTATGCTGGCTCACGACACGCGGAAACTCGCTTGGGCAAAACCGTTGCACATACACTGGTACAGTACATACATTGTACTAAACGCATGCCTTGTCATATTATGGCATCGCGCATGTCATACGGAGTCTAACACTCTATGGTTGTCGCCAAGTGCGTTCATCCGAGTGAATGTATTGTGCAACGCCTTTTTGCGTAGCAGTCACTTGCTTAACGCTCTTGCCTCCGGCTACCTTACGCACACATGGTTTGCATATAGTACGTTGTTTGCGTAGAAACACACATCGAAACAACTTGGGTAGGTAAGGTATACCATCGCACGGAAACAGACAAGTAAAATGCACGACAAACGGTTTAAGTTGGCTGACACTTATTGGAATGACGCATCCGCGCATTGTTCCAGGCGAAGGCACGGCCACACGTCTCGCACGGGAAGATCGGGTTGCCGCTAGCGTGGATCTTCATGTGAAGGCTCAGATCGCGTTGACGCACGAATGCTGCCGAGCACGCGTCGCACGTGAACGAGCGTTCATCAGAATGTTTCGCTGCCTTGTGGAGGGAGAGCGCAGCCTTCTGCGTGAAACGCATGTCGCAGTCGTCGCACTTGAACGGCCTTTCGCCGGTGTGGACTCGCATGTGGTACGCAAGGTGCTCCGCTCGTTGGAAGGGCTTCGCGCAGACGGTGCAAGCGTACTTCTGAAACGTGCTAAATTTCATTACTTTGGCGGTTTGGAGAAGGGCCCAGCCCTAGCGAACCCGAGTAATGTGGCGCCCACAAATGCTTGGGGCAACGCCGGGAGCGGACTGTGGTTCGGCTTTTTGCCAACCTATTCCTACGCATATGAGTTCCCTCGTTCAACGAACCTTGGGCTTCTCCTTGCTCTCGCGCGCTTTGCGCTTGAGACCGGCGTGGGTCTGCAGATGGTCTTGAAGGTGATCCTTCCGGGCGAAGGACTTGCCACACCCTGCGGCAGAGCACTGGTAAGGATGTTCACTAGCGTGCGTGTGCCCATGACGCGGCTTGACGAAGGCGTGCTTGTGCGGACACTTGGTGCCTTGCGGCGACAAGCAATCGGAGTTCGGGCGTCGGACGACCATTTTCTGCAAAGTAATTAGCGTTAGAGTCAACGAGCGCGCATGAACTCTAGAAGGGTGGACAGGCACTGTGCGATGCATACCTTGTTTTGCCTCGTCAAACGTTTCTCGAAATCCTTCTCAGTGCTGTTCGCATCCATCCCCGTCTAAAAAGGGTGTTGAGTGTGTTCTCAGCCTTCCACTCACTTCCTCGAGTGCACTGCTGCCTGGCACAGTCTGCATCGGGCTGTTGTTGCCATTCACTTGCGCGTGGCGCTCAGCGGAATCCTTGTGCTCTTGCTGAGGTTCCTAAGCATGCATGTGGTGATAACGTGCAAGTAAATAGCCGTCATACCTGTTTCTCCTCGGCCTCGTCATCGAACACGGCGCGTCCGACGCGTTTCGGCGCCGGCGGCAGTGAACGCTTCGAGCAAGTAGGCAGGTTCTTCGCGGGCGTGCCATTCTCTCGGGAACCGCTTGCGGCGAGCTCGCTGCCAGCGCCAGAGTCCTCGTCGTCCTTGATCGGGTGTTCGCCAACAACGACGTCTTCGAGGACTTTCGCTTGAACCGTGCCGCCTTCGTTTTCCTGAAAATGAAAACGGCCATAGAATTAGGGAAAACTAGAAGGTCCGAAGGAAGGTTATGTTGTGTGTTGTCTTATGTTATGTGTTAGTGGAGATGGAAGTTCATCAGTTGACTTCGGCTTCAAGGAAAGTTAGTGTAAGTTCTTTTTCACTTTCACAAAATTTCCACTTTTTCTCGCAAATCTTCTCATTATAGAATATTCCTTACGATGTATTTCCCGTAGAGATGTAATTTCGCTAAGTGGAAGCGGAAGTTTTTAAGAAAAATTCGGAAGAGAGTGGACGTGGAAGTTGTTGAAAAAGTGGAAGTTAAAAACACTGTTATTGTGCTGTAATTGGATTGGCAGTTGGCAGTGATTGGCAGTACCTTGCTCGATTCAGCTGCGTTTTTCTGCAACAAAGCGGCCTTAGAATTAGGGGTCCGTCCCAGTGCATGCGGAGCTCATGGACCAAAGTATGAAGTTAACGAAAAGTGGCTTATAACCGCGTGGAATCGCTCATTGTAGGGAATGAAACCTAAGGCTTCCAGCACGTACCTTTCCAATGACAACATCTTCGCTTTGCTCTGGACCGGCTACTTCCTCGAGAGGTTCTTGGAGGGCGTCGGCAGGGTTCGTCAGAACGGGGAAGTCCTCGAAGCTCTCCTCCATTGCTGCATTCGGTTGACTGTTGCTTGCAATGGCAGCGCCTGTCTCGTGAGAATCGGCGTCAATAGGCTCGAGGCCTTGTTCCTCCTGCTTGTCCACACGGCCGCCACCTGCACCAAAGGCCTCGCATGATTTAGCGACTTCCGGCACTGGATTGCTCGCGATAGCCTGCAACATGCAGTTTACTTCATATATTACTGCTTAACCGTACCCTGCTCGATTCTGCATACTCGTCGCTTGTAGGCACCAGAGCTTCCACGCAGAGCTGGTAAACGTCGTCAGCTTCGTCCTCCGTAGTCCCGAGGTCCTCGCAGGTCTGCTCTGCAGATTGATCTTCCTGCTCTTCCTAAGAATGTAGCCGGTGATCGCTTGAGAATAATTACCCGTCATACCTGTTTCAGGTCGTGAAACTCTCCAGGGTCGACGAAGTTGAATGGACCAGCGACGAGAGGCGCGGCCTGCGCATCCATCTCCGTGTAGGGCTCTTCCTTGACGTACGTTCCTTCGTAGTCGTATCCTTCTAAAACGTTGGTGTGGGTTTAAGTTATTGTTGCATCCCACTAATCATTCGTGTGCCTTGCTCTGCATTATTAATAGTGCTTACCTTCTTCTTCTTGCGCTCCGCTGAGTGCCTTCTGTGCTGCCAGGATCTCCTTATCGGCCTGCTCCTTCAGCGACACCTTGTCCGGCTTGTTCGCAAGCCTCTTCTGCTTCTGCCGCTCGTTTTTGAGCCAGGCCTTTAAAGCTTTTGCTTGGCGCCTGTCCTTGGCAATTTTCTCTTCTGCCTTCTCGCTTCTCGGTCCTCGCTCACGTTGCGGTCGATCCGACATCGTGGTAGCGTTCCTGAAACGAACCAATGTAACAAATATCGTCACCTAGACGAAGTGGACACGTTTTTATGCCGAAATGCGGGGTAAACATTTTACATGGACTTCACGCAGACGCACATAAAAATCGCCTTATTAATTCCAATTTCCCTTAACTTATGCATTGTAAGCAATAACGGAAATTCCTCTAATGGGAAACCAATTAGTCCGGCTTAAGAAGAACGTCGTTCAAAAAAGAGCAACTTTTCACCGCGTGGATACCACCCGCCAACGAGTGGACGGGAAGGATAAGGAAAGAAGGGAAGGAAGTCGGCGGCCGGAACCTCAGCACGAGTCAACGCTTGGGGAGCGAAGACGTAATGGCGCATTCGCGCTAGCTAAGTCAGTGACTCAGTCCGCAACGCACCGCCGTTGCTTGCGTCGCGCTGGGCGCTTGCGATCCCTTGGATAGCCCGCTCGGTGGATGGGAAAGCGGCTGGTGAGACGCGTCAAATAAACGCAAAAAGTTCATTGCGGGATGGTCCCGCTGCAGCGGCACGCTTTGGATGTGATAAGGATCCGAAGCCCACTTCGGCCAACGCGGTTAACGCATTTAATGCATAGTCCTGAGAGCGGTCCTCTATCGCACCGCGCCGTAACAACTGCCTGTCTTGCAGGGTTGTCATTGCTTATTCCCCAGGACGATACGCACACCATTGAGAAAAAGACGCGCGAGTCAGTCATACAGCAATGTGAGAATGAAAGCGTGCTAGGTGGAAGCAGCGGGCCGTACCCGATAACAATCAGGCCACATTCGATGGCCTTATCGAGACTAAAATCGGTATGCAAAGCACGACGACCTTGGGGCACCAAACGAAAGTTAGCTTACTAGGGTGACGGATTTGGTTGTTTTACAAGTATTCGCGAGAGGCTTAAGCCGGAAGAGGGCGCCGGAGTAACGGTGTTAGGTGCAGCAGATACCTTTCAAAATTAGGCTATCTGACTTCGGGCCTTACCTCCAAAAACACCGACCACAATCAACGACAAAGTTTATCAACAATCTTGTCCACAAACTTGCATGACCAGCCGCGAGCTTTCGGCTGGCTTTCGCCATAAACGGCGAGCTTTCGATCGCGGGAAGTCGGCGAATGTGCCCGACAACCGCAACGTGCGTTGGGTTGGCTCACAGCTGTCTAAGTATGACAGAAGTCCGCATGCCAACACACTCTCTGTGTCGAAGCACTTAAGTGCCATGCGGTCAAAGCTCGAAGTGCCGACAATCAAAACGTGCCGGCAGCCCCGCGCCCTATGTGACTGCCGGCGGCATTCTGGTTGTCATCGACTCGGCTTCATACGTTGATGGCGAACGACCGATTCCGTAGACGCCGATGGTGGGGGTACCGGTCGCAAGAGTGCACTCACAAAGCGCACAAGAAGCTTGTGAGGCATGCTTCCGAACTCAGGGGTCACTTCTCAGCATGAAAAGTGTTGAATAAATAAAAGCTGCAACCGTTGTCCGGTCTCGAGCGCAAGCGATCACAAGCCCATCACGAGTACAGCGCACCGGATTAGGTAACGTTGTGTTCACAGTCCACAATGCTTGCTATCTATACGTATGTCCGTAAGAGTCCAGCTTGTTTCTAACTAGGACGGTATCCACCGGGGGAAGTAAACCGAATGAGAAGACCTCAATTTTTGCGACGGTAAAATAAGGCATGTTTGTTTGTAGCATCGATACCATGGGTTACATACGTTCATGACCTATCTCCCTAAGAACGAAGAGGAAAAAAGAATTAGGTCTTGAAGAAGTCACCCCGCTCGTGAGACATACTAGGAATACTGACCGGCAAGTTGGGCAGTCACGGGGCACTTGTTTCAGTAGCCCACCCTTGCAAGGCGTCTCCGATTTTCTGTGTGCAACAGCGGCAAGTAGCTAAGTGCAGAGAGCTATAGATCTTTTAGGTACTAGACTGCATATCGGATGAGAGGTGAATCGATCTTTTTCTGCGCTAGCTCGGCCCAGTGCCGAATCGACAGTGCCAAATCAACAAAGGCTCGTACTGTACCAGTCGATAACGTTTCAAAGCTACAAATCTGACGACTTGACCGTTTCGATCAAGGTTCAGACAAATATTGACGGACGGAACGTTGCCTGTGCTATCTCAACATACGCGAAAACGAGCCTAGGCAAAATATTTGCACATAACAAACGCATGTCGCGTCACCTTTATGTCATTCACACAGGCACATGATTTGACTAATAGTGACCTGAACGTCCAGTCTAAGAGAAAATTCAGCAGCGACAGCTGCGCCGGAAGTGACTGCGATGAGAGAAGTAAAAGTTAAAGAAATCAGTGAAGTTCTCGCGCGGCCGTATCAGTGGTTGCCTGGCCAGCAGAAGTGCTCCTTGCCTAAGGGGAGTCGAATGAAAACACATTAAGCAGGTCGGTAACTCACCCAACGGAATCTCGGGGTTATGTTCCACGAAGGAGCCGTTCGCCACGATCACGAAGGGAACGTCCTGACGACGACCGACCCGGTCCATGACTGAAACATCATTGTGGAGGCACTGACCGGAATGATGGGGTAGGGAGACACATTATTGTCAATTTTATTAGGGGCTTACACATATATTATTTTGTGTATAATAGAAAAAAAATTAAGTAAAAAATTAAGTCTTATAAATTTCGACACCTAATTTATTTTGGCTTCTATGTTATAAAGGGGTTAGACGGGATTAAAATCGTTAGAGTGCCCTAGACCTCTACAAATATACAAATGACACTACACATCTAAATTATGGACTGTGTTCGCTGGCGATGCTGGCAGGCCTAGCGCGAGAACGGAGTCACAATGTCGAAGAAGGACTTTCCAACGGCGAGCATAGCGGTGCGCAAGCCAGATGGCCCTGGCGTCGACGACTGCCCGTCGTTCTCGGCGACCTCCTCGATGTACACAGCGGTCTCGGCCCTCGATGGCGACGGCGGAGCCTCAATGGCCTTCCTCTCGGGCAAAGTGATGGACGGGATGTGCGAGTGACGCCGTTTGCGACCGCCACGCTGCATACCGCCGAGCTTGGACGACTTCATGAAGATACGCATCGCGGGAGAACCCGTCGCACAATCGCGTTTGAATGCGTAGTAGTCGTGGAGGACGGCCTGGAGGACGCGAGCGTCAAGACCACGGATGGAGGGTAGGTAGCCGAGGAGGTTGCGAAGCCGAAGGCGCTCGTTGTTGGAGGGATAGTTGGCCTCTAAAACTGATTTAGTAGATCGGCATAATGCAAGGATTCGGCTCATTGTTGGCAAATGATTACCTAGCTGGTTACAAAGAGTCAAAAAAGCTGAGGACTAAAACGAGCTACTGGCTATCGCAGGCGTACGACAGTCTAGCCTTATAGTCAGTACCTATGGTCTAAGGTTTGAGAATTCGGTCTAAGAAGCACACCTAACAGTCATGGTCTGGACTTCAAGGCTTCAAGTTTGACTCCGTAGCGCACTCCGCACAGTACCGTACTAGCACTGCCGTACCGTTCCCCGTATCGTAGAATACGGTACGGAATACGTTACGACTTGCATCAAGACGCTGCTAGGCCCCGTACTACTACATTTGCAGCCAGAGAATGGTGCCGTACCGTATTCCGTACTGCATCAATACAGTATGGTACGTAACCCCGTGCTTGACGGTGCCGTTCAGTACCCTGCATCGTAAAACACGGTACACCGTACGGTTTCTCCTTCTTGTTTCGTGTATGACCTTCCATGGTTCTTAAGACTTCGTGGATCAATAAGTCTTGATTTCAATGCTCAAAGGGTCGACTCCTACAGGAGACAGAAAGCATTCCCGGACCTTGAAGCACGAGGTCCAGGTGGTCGTTCGCGTCGAAAATGTCGTCTAGCGTCGCGTACTGGCCCTCGCTATCCGTCGAGGACGTCGGCACAGCGAGAGTTGTCTCTAAAACCCGAAATTTACGCATGTTTTCCAAATCCGAGGGCATACCATTGTTGTTCGGATCCGCGTCGGCCTGCGCCATCTGCTTGATCGCAGCGGCGAGTCGTTCCTCGGGACAGCCGTACGACTGAAGGATTTCCGCCCACCGGAGCATGTTCTTGAGGTTATTCGCGTCGCTCTGACGCTGTGCTTCCGCCTCCGCGTCCCCGACGACCTTGACCGAATGGAGTTCGTCCTCATTGCCGATGACCACTGTCGTTGGGTTCGCCGCTGGACTTGCCTAAATGATGAATTGTTTAGTCCACACACAACCGTGGAGACCACGAATTACTTTGTTTGCTGACCGGCGGCTAGCAGCGCCTGGGTATATCTCGACAAATCGGCTGAAGTGCTGCTGCAGCGAGGACGGACTGGGCGGCTTGATGGCTTCGCGAATGACGCCAGCGAGCGGGCGACGGAAGGAGACCGCGAGAGCGGTGAGCACAATCGAAGCGACAACCGCCAGAGCGATGACGATGAACCAGGTGCCGTTGTTCAGGACGAAGGCCGTGGCGACCGAGAACGCGTCCGTGGGATGCGCGATGAGCAGGTCCGGATTGCCGCGCTCCAGCGTGAACGCGTACTGTGACTTGTCGAAGTCCGCGTCCAGGAACCGGTAGTCTTGGAACATCAATGGATGCTGTAAGGTCGTGCAATTTGTTACTCGTCGTGCTCTTCACTACTTACCGTCTTCAAGTGCGTTAGGCGCACTTGGCCGACGGTAGCATTGCCTTTCACCTTGTGCTGTCCAGATCCGCCATATGCCAGGCGTGAGCCTTCAGGCAGGTCCGCAAGGAGCATGCCTGAGGTGCTCATGTTGTGGACCTCTTTGTCGCGACCAGCAGCATGAACCGAAAAAGTCTAAAAACACGGGGTAAAAGATTGCGTTTGGCTTGCCGCGCCATACCGGAATTTGCGTGGCAATCACAAGACTGCCGTTGGAGAGCGCGTACTCGTTGTGGTAGTTTGGTCCGATGAACTCCACGCTCACGGGGCATCCGTCCAGATTGAGCGGCGTACACGGAGCGTGATAGTCGATCGTCGGCTTAGCGCACGTCCAGACTTTCTCGGCCTAAGAGCACTGATTATGACCGAGAGCTCCACATCCTTACCGTATGCTGGCAACGCCCGAGGTCCACAAGGGCCCATCCGTGAAGGCCGTCCTGGATCCAGTGCGGCTGAAGGTTGATGCGCGCAAAGGCCTTGTTCATCATGTCGAAGCGTCCGTAGTCCGCCACCTGAAAAGCAAAAGACAGACTAAAGACGTAGTATGTCATGCAAACGTGTCAGAAGATACACTATTCTGAAGCACATTGCGAAGCTCATGCCGATCGGAAGAAGAGTTATAATGAGCATTCAGCCAAGACCTAACGTTTGTCGGGCAACGCAAGAAAAGACACAATGTAATGTTCATAAAGTTGCTGGTACAGACCTCATAGAGCTTGTAGGGGTCGCTGTTGACGTCCGACGGCACGTTGATGACCAGCACCAGCTCGTCGGCACGCGTGCAACCGTACACGCTAACCGTGACCTCGTCCTCGCGCGACCGGCTGCCAGCAGCCAGGCTAAGGATGGCCTAAACATAGAGGTCAGTTGTCTGTGCCATTGGCTGGGTACAACCTTTTTAGCCGCTGGACTGTCCAGTGCCTGAAGGTTGGTGCTCTTCGCTGCGGCCAGCTTGCTGAACAAGTCGAGGTACTGTCCGTAGAGATTTTGTAGCACGGCGGAGGCGCCCGCAGCATCGGTCTTCTTGCGCATGTAGCGATCGATAGCAAGTCGGTCAAATGTTCCTGCAAGGTGTTTGTTTAAAACAAAGCGAAAAGATTCAAAAGTGATTATGCAAAGCACAAACGTACCGTCGAGCTGAACAAGTGGACCACAAAAGACGTGTAACTTCTTCCGGAGCTCTATCAGCATGTCGTCGATAGCCTAAACTCGCAAGGTTCGTGAAAAAAAGACGATGGTTTGGACCTCACCTCATCAGCCTTGTCGGCTTCAGTCGTGAAGAGCGTTCGGTCAACCGGGACCACCGCGTGTTTCTGCTGGATTCTCGTCTCGCCGGTTACGCTAAAAGGACAGCCTAGAGACAGCCGGCGAGGACAGAACGTTACGTACATGACACTTCCGATCGCGTTCTGGTAGAGGTTTATTCCATCCGCCGACGAGGTCCCGCCCGAAAAGGCAGCCGCTAGAACCACCGTCGAGAGGCACAGTCTTACCCACGTTAATCGTCGACCCATGTACTGAAATTACTTGGTTAGATGATGATAAGAAGCAGAAAGGTTAGGAGGCATCATATTCGCGGTAGCAGACAAAACCTTTTATGGCAACGCTGCACCTTCTGTGAACCTCGACTGATTAGAAAGTTTTATTGCAAGTAGCAAACATTGACCACGCGGTTTAGGTTGGGATTCAGAAAAGTCTCACAAATTTTCGAGTCAAACTTATTGGACTTAGCGAGTAATTGACGGCTTGCATTAATTGCCTAACTCTTTCCTGGAATGATTCCAAAAACAGATCCACGTTTAATCTACCGACTTTGACAAAGTTTGCAATGCTACTGCGGTGGTCATTCTCATTCTCTTCGTCCACACCGGCTCCTCGAATACTATCAAAGCACTTACTTTGTACCCACTAAGTTTCAAAGAGGCACCGGAACCTTAGATCTTCGATGTTTTAATCGAGAAGGCGAATTCAAAGACCTTCGTGCGCACTTCATAATAGCACTGAAGCGACTCACAGGACACCAAATTTCGCTTGAGGCAACGATCACATTGTGCGCGAAAGTGAGAATGCCATTCAAGTGACACAACAACGCCGCAAGCCAGGTGGTGTCCACCAGCTGACCCCGCGCACCCGAAAGTCGCCTGCAGCGATCAAAGAGCCCTGCCCGTCATCCGCGAAGGCGTCCGCGCGCATCCGCGATAAACAACCCGTCATCCAGCGATGACACCCTAGACTCACACACTTGGTTTATTTGCATGAGTGCGCGACGCATGAGGACACCTAATTTTCTCGATGTTTTCTCCTTTATGGGTGGACTGATTGGTTGCAGTGCACATGGAGTTATAAAGCTTGCGCAGCTATTCGTAAATTTCGCTGGCTTCTAAAGGGCTCAAAGGTCGCGCATTTCTGTTAAAAAAGGCTAAGGGTTTTCATTGATAGACAGCGAGCATAAAACACAAAAATGGTAAATAAAGGCCCGTAATAAAGCAAAACGCATAAGAATTTTAACTTGCATAGTTACCATCAACGCATGTGCTAAGCAGGACCTACAAACCATGTCCATCGCATGTCCCAGCGTTCTAGTCTATGAAAGCTAAGTCACGCTAACTCGAAGAAAGTTGCCTGCGTACCTCCACTAATTTTGTTCCGTTCAAGCATTCTAATTTAGATTTTAAAGAGTCGAAAGTGACCCCGAAGTAGATCGATAAGCGATGACTTTCAAGTGGACAAAAAGCCCCACGGGAGGAAGGCGAACGGAGTAGCGACGGGGCGAATGCCGTCGGTCCCTCGCCGCTTGAAACTATCCGCCGTCGTCGACTGCGTACTGCGGGAGATCATTGATCGCACGCACACAGGCGAGTGCAGTCGGTTGGATGTGGAGCGACGGCAGACAGGGTGTCCGTAGGGCTCTCTACGGTGTCCACGGACCGGGTGTGCATTGACTTGTTCGAACGGCGGGGTCTTGGAGGGAACCGGCCGATGCATTATGCCAACCTCGAGGAATGGATGTAGGGAAGAACAACGCTTCCTCTGTTCGTTCGGCAGGAACAGCTAAGGGATTACCAAGCAGCGAAAATGAAAAGAAAGGATAGCTCTGAGTCGTCCTAAGGTAGCACGGGGTGCAAGGGGAGACTTGTTGTTGCCGTTGGCCTAGATTGTTCAGACAAGCCTTGGATGCAGACTTTGCATTGCAGAGTCTGCATGCAATGATGAGCGACCGATGGTAATGCATAACCTGTGCAAGCGCTAGCATAATTGGAAGACACGCTCAAGCTGACCGATGATACCTGCTCTTCCGCCAGCCCCAGATCATGATGGTCTTTATGTCTAGCGCTTTACGACAGCAGTGAATCGAACGTAGACTGTACTAGGTATTTATTCGGTGTATAATTTCACTTCGTAGAGTACATTTGTGTACGTTCAGCTTAGACTCCGTACTTGGAGAAGAAGACAACGCCGTCTAGGTTCTTGCGCACCACGGACCACTCGTTTGCAGTCAGCTTGTTCTTGATGGCGCTGACGACCTTCTGCATCAGCTGCTGGGTAAATGCCTAAAGGACAAGGCTTTCCAAAGTGTCGGGGAGCAGGGTTCATACCTCGTTAGCGATCTTAAGGCCAGCGTCGACAATGGCAGCCTTCGCCTGTCCGTTCGCCTTCATCGTTTTGGTCTTTGCTTGGATCTAAACCACGATCTTCACCGTCCTAATGACTTGAAATGCCCTTCATGATGAGCCAAGAAGAAGACGTACCTGGTCGTATGTGTCCTGCACCTGGTTCGTCACTACGGCGTTGATCTTGTCGAGAGTCGCATCCGCCTTCGCTTGGCCGCCGAGCTGCGCCGTGATCTTCGTGTTGATGTCGAGGCCCTTCAACAGTTGTGTCCCGCTCAGCGACGTCAGCACCACGCTCAGCATGTCTACAATGAATGCAATGCTAAGCGAAATTTTGGGGGGACCTACCGTCGGCGATCTTTTCTTGTGTAGCCCCGTTGTACATGTTGTTGGACACTGAGTCGATGATCTAAACAATTTGAAAAGTTTTGAGTACACCTAGCTTAAGGCACAGAAGAGGGACTAAGAAGCTAATAACTACCTTCGAGAGCTGGTTATCGTTAGCGAAGTTGCTGACGAGGGTCTTGATCTTCGAAATCATCGTGTCCTTCGGGGTAGCGTCAACTCCAATGGATCCAAGCACGATCAGCACGAATGCCAGGGCGTAGAGCTTGAAGCACATTTTGGGAAGAAGGCGACTGGCACAAGTGAATGATTCCATAACTTTCCTACGCGCTTAAAAAGGGTCCCTGGCCTGCTTGATGCGCGTCAGTTATCCGAAGGGCATCAGAACTCGGCGTTTACTCAGCTTTTCAAGCCGGGAAACAATGGGAATATGCGTTACTGCACTTTAGCGAAGCTTAAACTTGTCTGGTTTCTGATGCCTCATGATCAGCATACACGTTGTTTGCTCAGGCGAATGCACTTTAGATATCTCAGTGCCCGTTATGCCGGAGATCTCATATCACGGGATGTGCTATCCGTTGCCGTCACGGAATGAAGGATACAAAGGAAGGATAATGAATACAGTTCGCATCGGTCCTCCTACTCCTGCCTACTGTTACTTGTGCTTCTATGCACAGCGCCTTTCGATCTATGGACGAAAATCCCGAGGTAGATACAAAGGCTTGGCTTGTCCCGTCGAGCGTTGTTGCTACTTCCACCGTGTAGCAGACTCTGGGCACCATCGTGATTGTGCATCAAATGCCGACTAAGTTGATCTCCGTGCATGCGCTGGGAGTTTCAATGTAAAAAGATGTGCGGCACGCGCAGACAGAACGGCAAGCATGGAATGGGTAATCACAACTGATGAACAGGTCCGACACCGACGTCGCCACACGAGGGCTGGTAGAAGTGGGTCCTTCTCCAAGCTGTCACAGTTATAGCAGCGTTGCACTTAAATGATTCTTTCGAGGCCTGTCGTTGGTACTAGAAATCGTTCTAAACGTCATCTTTCTACGTTTCACATTTGCAACTTTCAGTAGCGTGCATGAATAAAAAATCTCATGCTAAGCAGTTTACAGCAAGCAGCGTCTCAGCGATCTAAACCCGCAACTGTTGGCCCTGAATCGACCTGTTAACTACCGACTGTGACGTCAACAATAAGCCAAAGTGGGCGGGTTCGCTTGAAATCAAGGTAGCGCATATTTAACAGCTTGATCTCTTTGACGTCTAAAAACGAAAACTTGTGCAGGAAAGCATGGTCTTCGTCGAGGCACTTTTAAATTTTACAGCTCTGCAGAGTATCGACGATTTATACGACAATATTTCGTTCACCCTGTGTACCGAAACTGTTTTGGGTCCAACTATTACCTTACGCGGGGCTCAAATCCCTACGCATTTCACCTGAGTGTATGGTTCCATAACGTCTCTATAATGCTCACTAAAAGATGATCTACATTAGGAGCGATACCTCGAGAAAACCAGTCGAAAGTAACGGTAGCTTTAAGAAAATTTCAAGTTTCTCCTCTTTTCCTTAGAGCTACGCCCCATCTGCGATCACGACGCTTGTGCCTGAGGTAGTATTTGATAGCCACTGTTCTCGGCTATGCAGCGACGTATCTTTCATGCATGGTGGCGCGCGCACTGGTGCGCGGCGGCGGTCTGCCGGGCGGGCCTTTTCAAAAATACCGTCTTCGCGGGTGAGCGCGCGCATTCTCCATGCGGGTCGCTGCGTGGTCGTGTCCGCGGGCGCATAAAGCAGAGCGCACATCGCCGTTAGGCCATTCTCGTGTTTACTTCCTCGCGGACTAGTCGCTTAGTCTGAGCTCGTTAGTTTTCTGGAGTTTCTGAGTACTTTGAGCCTAATCTGGGAAAGCGGAGGACGCCGCACAACAAGTTATTGTTGGGATTTGGTGATGCAAGCAAATGCCATTTATCATGCGAGCAATGCTATTGTTGCGCGCGACGGCATTCGCTTACATTAACTCAATTTTTAGCGCTCTTCCAGCTCAAAGCTTCTTCGTCTTCTTCAACGACTCAGTCTCCAACGACCACCATGGCTGCTTCGCAAGTTGCCTCGGCTTCGGCTACCGCTTCCAAGGCCCCCAAGAAGGCCACCAACACCAAGTCGGCTGGAAAGTCGTCGGCTCCGGCCTCTCACCCGACCTACGCCGACATGATCCAGCAGGTTTGTTTCATCGCTGTTTTGCTCTGCTCCGTAAACTTTTTTTTTGCCTAGCTCACCGTCGATTTCAGGCCATCTCCGTCCAAGGCGAAAAGAAGGGCTCCAGCCGCGTCGCCATCCTGAAGTACATCGCCACCAAGTACAAGCTCGGCGACAGCAACATGGTGAGTTATGAAATTTGTAGCAGCGGAGCTTCAGTCCTGCATACTTCACAGTTCGACGCTAACTCAATCGTTTTAGGTGAACGTTCACCTGCGCCAGGCGCTGAAGCGTGGCGTCACCAGCGGTGTGCTCAAGCAGACCTCCGGCACCGGCGCTTCGGGATCCTTCAAGCTCGCTGATGGCAAGGCCCCGGCCCCTAAGAAGGCCCAGGCCGCCAAGCCGTCTCCGAAGAAGACCGCGCCGAAGAAGAAGACCACCTCTTCTCCGAAGAAGGCCGCGGCCAAGCCCAAGAAGGCCGCCACCAAGACCAAGGCCGCCACGCCGAAGAAGGCCGCGTCGCCGAAGAAGAAGGCTGCCGCGAAGCCGAAGGTGGCCACGAAGGTCAGTCCCTATCTATTTCTTGCGCAAATAGCCAGCCAATTCCGTTCATCAAGTGTAACTTCCCTTCTTTAGGCTGCGACCCAGAAGAAGGCGAAGTCGCCGAAGGGCAAGAAGACCGCTGCCAAGTAGATCATCATCTACTCCCCTTTCTCTTCATTTAATCACTTTGTTTAACTTTATCCCTTTGTTCACCATTTAACCATGTGCACTCACAACCCGAGCTGAGCTAACTGGCAAAAATTTCAGGCCTTTCGAAAGCTAAATGTCCTTGCCAGTACCCTTTAAAACACAAAAAAAAGTTAGCTCAGCTTAGATTCTACTCATCTTCTCTGGTTGGCATTGATTGACCTTGGGCGGCGCTCCGCTCGTCGGACGCTCCTGTATGTTCTTCGAGCCCTTGGTTTCTGCCATTAAAACCACTAAAAACTTGTTCGCAGACACTAGCCGTAAGTGTAAGTTAGCTACTACTCAGAGAGTTCTTGCAAAGTTTAGTGTATTCCCCGATAGTGAGAACTAGAATGATAGACGGTGAGAACGACATGACAACCAAAAATGTGCCCACGAGCTAATATACCTACGAGATTTTGACCAGACCAATGGGTCTGACCACTGTCAAGATAAGCACTGACACTGCAAGGTGTGCAATTCTCAGTAATAGTAGCCCACTGGATCCTTTCCGCGTAGGTAAACGGCTTATTTCCAGCTCAGATCACTTACACAAAATAACCTAGCTTAAATGCACTTCTGTACGCACTTGTTCTAAGTCCTTACAACCATTACTGACGAAGCACGAGTATCGTCTACCGGCCTTCGGTCTTTACGAGGCGGCATCTCTAGTTCTCTCGACATGGCATGAAAGAACAAATATTTATTTCGCATCTTTGGTTGGGTTACAAATATCGTTATTTGGTACAAGCTTAGTGGGACAGCTAGCGGTAGGGTTAGAGGCAGTGGGGACAGTTTGGGTGGGAATGCAACATGGGAACGTTTAGAAGCACGGTTAGAACCTGAAATGTTTGGCAGGGGACTTGCACAAACTTATACAATGCAGAACGGACATGAGGCGGGATAGCGGAGCAGTGGGGTTGTGCGGCGGTTGTCGAGTGCGCTGGCGGCCGGCTCAGGCCCAGAATTTCGTGTGCACCGTCGGCTGCAGCTCACGGCTGCGCTCCTCGAAGAAGGTCTCGGAGCCGTCGTGCTTGAAGCGGCCTCCGCTCTCGCCGCTCGCCATGGACACGGTGTCGCCGGCCTGGCTAAAACGCAGCGGATTCTCTTAAGCTATACGGAAACGGTGCTTACTTGTGCTGCTGCCAGTTGTTGCGGCCGCGCTTCGCGAGGTCCGCGGCCGCGTAGAGCGGGCCGGGCACCGAGACCGGCGAGCAGACGACGCCGTGCGTGTAGCAGAGGTGGTACGTGACGTACTCCATCTCCGACAGCGACATGTCGTGCTCGTCCACCAGCATCGTGTAGCGTACCGGATTGGCGGTTCCCTAAAGCAGTGAGGGTAAGCTTGTAGAGGACTGACTCGGGTACCTGGATAGTCTTGTGGCCGACCATGAGCACGTCCGTCAGCGTCGGGTGCATGATGGTCTTGTCGACGACGGTGCCCGCAGGAACGTTCTAAACACATGTTAGTTAAGACTGCGTCGTCCGCTCCATAATGCATACCTGCTCCATGGGCCTGCCCTTCGGGTTGATATTCTGTGGCACGATGCGGTAGTTCGACTTGCGCTGCGCGACGATGATGCTGACCTTCGGCAGCGCGTGGCCCTTGTGCTTCTCCTTGAGCTCCTCGAGCGCCTTCTGGATCTGCGCGAGCTCGTCGGTGATCACCTAAACCAGAAAGGCGTAGTGAGGTTTTTGACTGAAGCAGGCCTACCTTGCGGTATTCGCCCTCGCTGACGCCGCCGCGGTAGATGATCAGGCTGGCCGGCGGCTTGCCGGTGTCGCTCGCGAAGTGGTCGATGGCATCGATGAGGTGACGCTTCAGCTCCTGGATGATGGTGACGCGCGGCTCCTGAAGCCAGTACGTGCCGCGGATCTTGCACGGCTCACCGCACGTGTACGCCATCTAAAGCGGGTCGGCTTAGACCGGGTATGTCCCACCACGGAACTTACGCCGATGATGGTGGGGTCGCTGACGGACTGACCCGCTTGGCGCTCGTAGAGGCTCTGCGGTCCGGCGTGCGAGAAGTCCAGGCCGACGAACATGCGCGTCGGGGCGAGCCACTGCGTTCCCCTAAATTCGATTTGTCCATGCTGTCCCAATCACTTAAGGCTCAGATACTTACACCACGTCGTGCGCGGCGAAGCGCTTGTTGGCGCGCTGCATGTCGCGAGCGGTGCTCAGCCCGTGGTTGACGCCGCCGAGCTTGAGGTGCATCTTCATGAGGACGTTGTCCAGCACCAGGAACGCGCCCTTCTGACCAGCGCCCTTCTCCATGGTCTGCGCGGAGACGTGCTGCGTGACGATGCCGTGCTGAATCTGAAAGCAGAAATATGCAATTATTGGCTCAGAATTTGGGCAGAACGCAGTGATAAGGCATACCTCCTGGTGTTTCATGATGTGGTGGACGGGGTCGAGCTTCTCCTTCGTGAAGAAGAGCACGTACTTGCACTTGTTCTTCGCGTAGAAAGCGAACTTCTGGCTGATGTAGTCCGGCGTGGTCTCGTCCCACTCGTCGTAGCGGTTCGGCTTGCGCAGTGGGAAGCCGCGCTGGTTGGCCGACTGGAGCATGCGATTGATGAATTCCCTGAAAGTGGACGAGTTAGAGATGCTTCCCGAGCGTAACTTACTGGCACTTTGCGGCCTGGACGCCTCGCTGGAAGATCACCGCGGCCCACACCGGCGGAGACTCGGCCGGGACGAGGAACTTGCGCTGCGGGCCCAGCTTCCAGATGAGCTCCGCGCCTCGCGGCTCTTCGCGGTCCTTGCCGCCGTCGTAGAGGAGGGCGGGCGGGAAGAGGATCTCCGCCTGCGCACACAGCATCTCCGTCGAGGCGCGCACCTAAAGCACAAGTGAGGTTAAAGGGTCCAAAGCATGCCTTTAGCGACCTAGACTGCGGTAAGTTATGCAAGTCTTTACCCCGTGCGCCTTGAAGTAGGGGTTGCCGCTGGCGATGAACGCCTGGGCGCGCTGCTTCTCGTTGAGCTCCTTGAACACCTTCGGCAGCGCCTGGCACTGGCGGATCATCTGCTCGGTGAGCGCCGGCGTCTGCTTCTGGATGGACACGCGCTGGCCGTCCACGATCTCGAGCACCTCGATGGGGTAGTAGTTCTCCACCTTCCGGTTCTGGCCGTCGATGCGCGCCAGGCGGCGTTCGATGGCGCACGGCAATTTCGGGTAGCGCAGCTCGATGTTGTACTTCCTAAAGCGCATGAGCTTGTTAACGATACAGCGATGTAAAGGTAAACGTACTCCTTGAAGTAGCCGTCCACGGTGGTCTCCTTGCCATCGATATCGAACTTCACTCTGAAAATGGCAGCGTAAGCTTCATTATTGGCTTCAGTGTGTGAAGTGACTTACTTGTTCGCTCCGTCCGCGGTGAGCCCGTTGATGGCAAAGGTGCGGTTCAGGTCGAGGTGGTTAGTGCGCACCACGAGGTCTAAATTGGACACTACTCATGGCTTTGAAGAAGCGTTAAGAACTCACTTTTGACCTGCTTGACGGCGAGCTTGAGGTTGCGGTCCACGAAGATCTTGTTCACGAGCTTGTCGTTGCCGCCGATCATCTCCTCGAGGAACTTGCCCAGCGCTCCGGTCGGGAAGAACGCTGCCTTCTTCGCTAAAACACAAACGGTCGATCTCTTCATAGCAGAAATCTGAGACTTACGGTCGATCTGGATGATCGGCTGAGCGGCTTCGATGGAGTCGCCCACGAAGCGAACGTTCTTCTGCATGCCGTCCTTGAGGATGCGCGGGTCGCGCTGCAGCGTCTGCGAGCTGCTCTTCTCGAACATCTTCTGCGGGAAGATGTGATGCTTGCCCCTAAAATCGAAGCATTACTAACAATCTCCAAGCCACTATACAGTGGGCATTCAAGGCCGTCTCTTGCTGAAGCGGAAGAACTTACTCGCTGATGATCTTCTGGCTGGAGAGGATCTCCAGGAACTGGATGACGGAGCGGTCGCCCTGAGTGATGTCCTCGACGACGGTCTTGTCGAAGAGGTCGATCTTCTCCGTCGCGAGCAGGCGCGCCTCCACGCTGTCCACGCTGCGGCCGACGTAGTGGCGGCAGTCGTCCGGGATCTTGTCCTGAAAGAACCGAGATTTCGTTGACCAGTGCAGCAGGGAAGCCTACCATTTCGATGGTGAAGCAGCGCTCCTCCTTGCGCTTCATCAGCTGCTTGATGCTGTACATGTTGATGCCGCAGTCGTAGCAGTAGTGGGCCCTGCGCTCGCTCTCTGTGCCGAAGAAGTCGTCGTCGCTGGCGAGCAGGATCTGGAAGAGCTCCCAGAGCAGCTTGCGGCGGTGCTCGTTGCTCACGCTGAAAAGCAGGTAGGCAGGTTAGAAGAGAAAGCATACTGAAAGCTCGAGGCTACTTACTCGTTCTTCGGTCCGCGGCTCAGCTCGCGCGGCTCGCGGTCTCCTCGCTTGATGAAGAACTTGAGCTCGTACTTGTAGACCTCCTTCACGGTGCCGTCCAGGCGGATGCTGTAGGCGTTCATGACGATGCCGAGGCCGTTCGCGTTCTTCACATCGCCGTCGTTGGTCTTCTTCGCTGAAACGGGAAGTCACGAGCATGGATGTGAAGGCCGTATAGGTATAGGTCAAGTGCGAGTGGTAGCGAAACGCACCCGGGAATTCCAGCTCCTTGGGCTCGTCCTCTCGGTCGGATCCCATTTGTAGTCGTGTTGTTGCACTAGGTGTGCTTGCGCTTGCCGTGGTTCTAAAACGGAAAGATCAGAGATGCAAGTAACGAGAAGCGCATAAAGTCGGCATGTTCAGGTGATACACGAATCCGATGCATACTTTAGAGCTATGCCTAGCGCAAATACGAAATGGCTAGATGAGGGATCTTGCCCCCAAAGAGGCCCTGCGGGCTGTGGTAGGCTTAGGTGGTCTGGGAGCAATTCGCGTAGAAGGGGAGAAGTAGAGAAGGGACAATGCAGAACTGATGCGACCGACTCCGCGGTTGTACCCGCTTGAGAATAAACCGAAGACGGAATACGTCCAGGCAGTTGCCGTCGGGCAGAGCAGGCGGGGCAAAACCTGGTCACTCGACACGGCCAATGCCAATAGAGAATCAAGAATGGATTTGACAGGTTACACATAGGTCTTTGAGTCGAGGGCGGAACCAGCTTGAGACCTTCGAAGGCGGGACGACTTCCCGACGTAGAGGAGTTCCGAGATCCCATTGGGCAGAGGACCGAATGTATGCTGGAAACAACTGTGGACAAAGAAGGCGGGCGTAGCAAACGAGAACACAGAGACGTGCTAGCTAGACACGCCTGTCGCCGTACACTCAGGTTGTTGGAATCCAGCTGCGCCTTTTCCTTGGACGTAGAATAGATACGAAGGCCGGGAATATTGCAGAAGCGAATGCGTCAGGTCGAATAAACACACTCTCGTACCTTCGAAGCATAAAGCATCTAGCGAAATGCTATTAGCAAAGCGTGCATTAATCAGATGCATAGGGCGCGGGAAATCGATTCACTTACGCGAGCTAAGACGGTGCGAAAAGTGCGCTGACGCGCTAGTTTGCCATGGTGGACAACCAACTGAGTCACTAAGTGTCGTCCGGTAACAACTCTCTACTGCGCAAATCCGTTTCCGGATGCAGCCAACGCGCTGCATTGGGCCCAGAGGCTTTGAAACGCTACGCTATTTACAAGAAACATTGGGATGGCTGTGCACTCGGATCCGAGACTGCAAAGAGTAGAAGTATTCCAAAGATGCTAGAACGTGTATCTTCACACCTCATTGATGGGCAATTTTTAGTATGACCGGAGACTCAGTTCTGCATGTTGCATGAGGTCTATGGGAAATAGTGCTGCCAGCGTGCGGTGCAAACAGTGCTGAAAGAGAACTTTGGCTGCGACCCGCAATGACGCGAATCGCTGAGACACGGATAAAAATGTATCGCTTGGAATGCCGCGAACTTTCCCGCGGCAGCGGTAAATGCGTCAGTGTCTGCGCAGCAGACGCCGTTCCTCTGATTGCTAGCGCAGGCCAGCTGGCTTGAGCATTCATCTAACCGAGCTTCGATCCTTGGCTATTTCAGGACCTAAGGCGACTTTGCCTTCGTGAGTCATAAGGACTTAGCGACAATTCTCAGCGCAAAGTTGGAATACAATAAACGAATAACATGCCTCGTACGAGTCAAAGAACACCACCAGCCCTTCGACTTTTTCCACAACGGGTCTTTTTACTAGCCGGCACAAGCGACTAAACGTTCACTAGAGTGACGCCAAACAGGAGCGGTATGCGTAAACCAGTAGCTGCTAGTTGGATAGCTTGTACTGTGCGGTTCTTTTGGGGAATCTTTGCAGATTCCTAGTTCGCTTAAAATCACTTTCCTAGGTTGGTTCTTAGAAATCGCGAGTGCTTCCTTGCGCGAAATTAAAATTACCCTTCAATGTTCTGCATGCCATAGTGCGAATAAATAACCTCCCTGTTTCCTGTCGCCAGTTGTTGCTCAAGTCATGCAATGTCATCGCAATCATCAGTCATTTCTCAATCCCACGTTGCGTACGCAGCCAATACCGATTGTCAGCCGGTTCGAGGTCGCCAGCGCAAACAACCACATTTTGTTTACGGCAGCGAAATGGTCAGCTGACTCGATGCTCATTGTGAACCGCCGAACAAAGGCGGCGCGGAGGGCACAAGACGGGCAGCATCCCCGATAAAAGCCCGGAAGGCCGACGATTATCAGCGGCTCAGATCTGACGCCGGCGGATAAAGCGCTTGTGAGGAAACAGAGTGGAAGATGTTTTGTGAACGCAAACAAATGTTTACCGCATTTTAAAGGTACAGGTTTTTTTTTGCTCAGTGAACGCTAGCAATGCATCTTTCTACGTTCAGTTCACAGCTTTGGAACAGCAATGGATCAATCCCAATAGGGCTAACGCACTGCCGTCCTGCAGCAGGAACATCTGCTTGCTTAGCTTCCTTGCTTGCCTCAGTCGAGGCAATCAGCATCGCTATTGTCAAAAGCCCTGCCGACTTCAATGCGCCGAGGCGGGGTTCTCTATTCCCCGCATTTCTCAGACCCAGTCGGTATTAGGCGTAAACAACCAGACATTGATAAGGCGATCGTGCCATAACAAGCCCTTTGTGCCCCGGCGAACAAAGGGGCGCACAAGACGTTCGAAGCCATCCTGAGCCATCCGTCTGGGGTCGGCATCCCTTTCAGCAACGCGGCAAGAAGAGTGGATATCTTCCCCTTGAATCTGACGACGGCGCAGAAAGGAGCCCGACGAGGGAGAACAATCGGGAGGACAAAGGTGACACTGCGGGAAAACAGACAATGGCGGCTTCAAAACATGAATGTTTTTGTATCGAACGCAACCATGGAGAGTCACACGCTTGGTAACGCGAGATAGTAAGTTGAAAGCATTCGGTGCCAGATCTCGAGATTGCACCGTACGCAAAAGTTGCAACCCTTGCAGTGTGCCATGAGATGAACTCATGAAGTGCCATACAATGCCAACAAAAAAGTTTCTTTAATGAAGCCAGCAGCTTTACTTTGACATGCAGTTTGCTTCGAAAGAGAGGAAACAAGGGCGTAATCATGTGCTAGCCAGGCCCAAGCTCGAAGAAAATGCAAGCATGCCACTGATATCAAAAAGATACTCGTTCTGAACAAGTAGCCTAGAGCACGCGAAATTTGAGTCGCCTTTCTCTGCAGGTTCATCAGTACCCCAGCTTGTGGAAGTCGCGCTTTCTACCTTGCTGCAACGTTGTTTGTGATTGTGCAGCCAGAACGCAGCTCGATTTACGGTCCTTGTTCCATTGTATTCATAATCAAACGCTTCTGTTTTTCCGTAAGACAACTTTGTAGCCTATCACGTTTGCGTCTATCGGCTGCTCACGCGCTCAAATGCTGACTTCGTCCGCTTGTCAGCGTACTCTCTATTCGAGCGTTGTTTCTTGCAGTGAGCGTTTGTCCGCTGCCACGGCTAAATCGATGCGACCGGCTTGATGGGCCGTTATCCTGATGCGTCGCGCTTGCCGTTTGTGCGGGCTGCGTCCTTTGGCTCCACACATTTCTCTGTTCATTTCGCGTACCTTGACCGACTTGGTTATGCATCCCAGACGAAACTTATAGAGTCAGGTATCAACATCAGTGTACTCGATGTGAATGTTGTTGGGACCACAGCTTTCCTTATTGAGTTCATAGCGCATTCAGCAATCTATTCATGCGCGAGTTTGTTTTGGCAAGATTCCACAGTGATTCTAGAAGAATCACATGCACATTTAGGTAGAGAACCATGTCGAAACGCCCTCGCGTGGACGACGCCTTGGCTCTGCCTGACACTGCCTCATCCTCCGCTTCGGTTGTGGACCTCCAGAACGTTGTCCGAGCGTTGCAGCTCATGCACTCCACGTCCATGGCACTGCGGAAGAAACTCCATTGCGGCGAGACTCGTGCGTCGAACGTCACCGAGGACAGTGAAACTCAGACCATGCAAGGCATACACGAACGGCTGCGCGCCAATCAAGTGGACTCCGCGAGCAGGCTGTTGACGGACAACTTGCACACGATGATCAGCGACTTGCTCGCTACGCTATGCGACGACAAGAAGGTACGGACTGACGGCCTACATCATACTGGCGACAGCCGTTTCTGCATACCGTAACTAGCATTTCACTTCTTGGGACACTTAGTTTTAGGTGCGGCTCTGCACTCTCATCGATGACGTCTTCGTGGACGTCTTGATGTGCCTCGATCGCGTTTCGCTCGACGCCACCCAAGTGACTTGTGTCCGTTTCGACACGATCGTCCAGAAGCACCTGAAGAACGTCTGCTTTCGGACGCTCGTCATGGACATCTCTCGCGGCTACCAGGACGAAGCCGACATAAATGAGAGGTACGTTCTTCCTAAGATCTTCACCTTTTTACGCCGTCGCTTTTAGCGATTCGACACACGGCATATACCGCATGATTATCAAGGCCGAGGCTGTCGTCATGATCTCGCCAAACACCGTCAACTACTACCGGACTTTCATCTTCGAAAGCCCGAACCTGCAAGACATCATTGCCAAGTTGGAGCAGAAGGTTCCGCAGGCGACTTACATGCGCAATATGGAGTTGCTTGGTGTGCCCGAGGTAAATTAGGTTATCATTTAACAAAGCGAAGCAGTGTACCGAGATAATTGAACATACGAAGTGTTTTAGGTGCTCCCTCGAATCAGCCAGTCGCATCCGGCTCTCGCGGCGAAGATTGTCATCGGTACCGCTCAAATCGAGGAATTCGAGGAAGATCATGTCGATGCACTGGCCTTGCTTGATCAGTTCGATGCTTTCCACGCGGTCAACAGTCTGAGCTGCCTGGACTCGTCGGTGCGCAACGCCAATTGCGAGTTCTTCAAGCGATGCCGTGAGAAGGGCATTCTCGATCTGTGGCTCTGTGAACATGAAGACGAGATGCCTGCCGAAGGTCTGCTGGATTTCTGCTTCGGTCCGACTCGCGAGGGTCTCGAAAACGTCGAGCGTCGTGTGAATGCTTCCGTCGCGTTCGTGGGCGAGGAGCTACCGCGTGGAATGTTGGAGGTTAGTCCTTATGGCAACAAAGCCTTAAAAGGACAGGTCCGCTTTAGGCTTTCCAAACTCAGGGGACGCCAAGCCATCGCATTCTCCTAATCTTGGAAAGTTACGAGGGGACTTCGAAGTTGAAGGACGAGGTGGCAAAGTACTACGTGCGCAAGAAGACAGTCGACAAGCACGAGGAGCAGTACGCGACCCGCCCGGTGGATGGAGTCGAAGTCGTCTGGAGCTTCCGCTGTTACGGATACTGCGTCACATGCTCTGTGCGATATGTTTAGATTTTGGCTTGACTTGACCTTTCACGCTGACCGATGATGTCATGCGATTCCGTTGCGCATTAAACCTTTGGGTCGGCAAGAGATACCTTCATGTTCCATGGCTTTTTGCGAAACGGGCATAATCGAGCATCTGTTACGCAAACATAATGTCCTAAGTTGGCAAAGAAACCAGTTTTTACACACTGTCGTAGCAAAGTTGGTCGAAAACATAAGAACAAAAAAAAAGTTACCTAGGTATATTTTTTACCCCGTCCACGTCTTCACGACAATAATTTTTACTCGCATAATGTACTTGCAGAGTTCGCTTGTTCTGCGCATCTACAGGGCTTGAGCGTCAAACGGTGACGAATATCCACGGGCAAGCAGAACCACGACCTGCCGTTCGTAGTTGTTTCCGAAGAGCCCTTTTCCGCTAATTGGCTTACCGCACAAGGTGCGCCCTTTATCACCGCTAAGCAAACAAAGGCCGTTCGACCGCTCATGACGCATTCCTTTCGGAAGACAGGCTCATGCACTATCGCGTGAATCGAATGCCTTTGATCATCAGAATGTGGTTTCCAAAAGGGCTAATTATAGCGTATGCAGAAAGCCTCTTACGACACAAGCAAGGGATGCGTCATTGTTGATCTCGTCACGGTCAATTCTCAGGTGAACAGCTTCACCATTCCTGCGCAACTTATTCAAGGCTGCAAAAATGTTTGGTTGTGCTCCACCCTTTTTGCTGTTCATTAAACAACAAACGTGTAAATATTGCGCCCGTCGTGACCCCGTCATAATCGTTGAGCAGTGCACAGCTTGTCCGACACGATAGCTTGTCAGTGCATGGCTAGGCTTGATTGGGCGTTCGGAATGATCTATGATAACTGCTGAGTGGACGAATGGTCGATTTTCTTCCTAGCAGAAGCAAAGTGAGTGATTTTCGACGAGCAAGGCACATGCAGGCGTAGGCTTTTAAAATTCCGCACTAAGCATTCCCTTGTCAGACGCTTCGCTTGTACCGCTGCTTCTTACACTAATGCTTTGGTATATAAGAAAATGCGGTCTGCATTCCTACGTTCATGCATGGTCCAACGTTGACATCCGTAACAAGCGCGTCTTGACACTGACGTTTTTGTGCACACGCACATTCCTATCTACACAGCGTGAACTGTGATGAGAATACCCATGCGTGCCATGCAGACAGCTTCCGCTTACATGAAGCACTGAAAGCTGCCCTGTAGTCACCGTCGTCTTTCGTCAGTCGCACGTTGGGCGCGGCCCGCAGCGGTCTTATCACCGATGTTGACGCGATTAACGACCAGTTAACGGTTTTTCGCCCTAAGCTAATTAACGGCTTACGTCGCCTTCGGCTCACTCAGTCCCAGCGAACCGCTCACAAAGGGTCCGTCGAAGCGCTCCGTTTCGTAGCCGGGGAGAACTGTCGTACACCGAACGGATGGGGCGATTCGTTGCTCTCCTTGCGGCACTGGTCGTGTTCGGGGCGGTGGGCATTGATGCCAAGAAACGACGCCTTGTCGACCCTGTCATCCATGCCGGGAAGGCATCTGGGCCACGATCAGCAGATGACCCGCCGTGCAAGAACTACAACTGCACACAAGGCTGGCTCAGCAGAATACCGGTGAACCACTGGGAGGCCGAAGAGCGATACTTCTTCAAAATGCAGTAAGTTCAGTGATGACTCATTCATTTGCATGCTTGATGCATACTTGCCTAAAAGTTCGGCTGTCGCTTACATGGCTGATGCGCCTAGTTTTAGAACAAACATTTCCATTAGTCCTATAGTGGACGTATGCGATCAGCTGCCATCAGCCTACCTTCGCTTTACCAAACTCGCTCAATCTCAGGATGATTTTGCCCACATGTACAATACACAAAACCCTAGACTGAGTCAGCAACTTTTAGTGGATGACCTTTTGTCCCAGTGGAAATAAACGTTCTAATGCCATTTTAACAGTTTAGGTATCTCTACAATCTCGACTACTATGACATGGCAGCAAAAAATGGACCTCTGTTCTTCTACACTGGCAACGAAGGGGCCATCGAAACGTTCGCTGACAATACCGTAAGTTTACCGTATGCAGCTTTAACTGCTCAGACATGGACTTCGATGCCTTTGCCTGGTTTATTCCCGTGTTTTAGGGCATCATGTGGGACCTCGCAAAGCAGTTCAAGGCCGCTATCGTCTTTGCCGAGCATCGCTTCTACGGCATGACGCAGCCGTTCAGGACCCCGTGGACGGTAAACAGCGGCGTCAGTACGCGTACTACAGTGCAAATTGTAGGACGCAACTAAGTCCGTTGATGGAGTCGACAAGATCTCCACCCTGGACGTGCGCGAGGTCATCGAGGACTACGCACATGAGATCCCGCGGCTGAAGACCGCGCTTAAGCTTCCGCCCAGCACGCCAGTGATTGCCTTCGGTGGCTCGTACGGTGGCATGATCACCGGATGGCTGGCTCTCAAGTACCCGAACCTTCTCGCTGGGTAATTTCCTCATTCTAATTCCTGTCCAGATGGTTTCGCATTCAACCTGTTTCGCTAGTGCGTCTGTGAGGCATGCCCTCGTGTCAGGGGTCCCAGATATGATTTTTCATGTGCGTGCATAGCCCTATGATCAAGTCTAAAGTCCCAAAAACCCACTCTCGCTAGGGGTTGACAAAGCACTCGTCGTCCATTTTCGTTTACATAATTCGCATGCGCGTCAATTTATGCCGGAACAACCGAGTAGCGTCATAGAAGCCACAGGCCGCTAAGTACGCTTCCAAATCGACCCATGCACGAGTTCAATCCCTACGTAATCACTAATCTGTGATTGGCCGATCACCGGTGCCGTTTCAGAGCATGGGCATCGTCCGCTCCGTTGATCTACTTCAAGGACAGCGGGCTCGGTCTTGGCGCATTCGACGCGATCACGAAGAAGACCTTCTTGGACGCTGGCTGCAACGAACAAGCCATCGTTCAAGGTTTCAACGCCATCCACCAGCTCGGACAAAGCCGTAGGCCACCAGTACCGAACATACAGGGCCACCAAAATATTCAGAAACTGGCTGGAAGCAGCTGGAGCAGATTTTCAACGTGAGCACGGACAGTCCCATCACCAGTGCGGAGGACGCAGGCTACGTCGAGGGTTGGGTGCGCGAAGCGTTCGAGTACATGGCCATGACGGATTACCCCTATCCGAGCAGCTTCCTCGAGCCCATGCCCGGTTGGCCGGTGAAGGTAGGCAATATTGTGTCGCTTCGGCTTGAACTTTATCGTCCCTTCAGGAAGCGTGCAAATTCCTCAGCACGCCTCCACTTAACAAGAAGGACTATGTCGGAATGGCCACTCGGATGGCTAACGCGGCATTCGTCTACTACGGAAAGAACAAGACGCACTGCGTCGTTGAAGCCTGTGGTGACGAGGGAACCGGTGGCCTTGATGGAGGCAAAGTTCGCGATCCTAAAGCGTACGTTCATGCTTGTACAAAGTAGTCTCGAGCCTCATCTGTGAGGGCTGGATCGTAAAAACTTTCGGTAACTGTAGGTTTAGTTCCCAAAGTCGTCCAATTTCATGATGATTTTATCGTACGGCAGATGGTTTACCAGTATCGATTTAGGTACCTCGCGTGGCCCTTCCAGGAGTGCACGCAGATGACCATCTACAGCTGCTCTCAGGGCCCGCCCAACGATTTCTTCTCGAAGGACTGCAACGACACCAACTTCATTTCGTACAGCGAGGACGAATGCAAGAACGAGATACTGAATGAGATCCAAGGCTACGCGGGCAACAAGACCGACTTCAAGCCCTACTTCGTGCGCGACGAATACGGCTACAATCTCACCAGCCTGCGGAATGTGATCTTCACGTAAGACCTTCAGAATGTAGCAAAGTCAACACCCTCTTAATCCGTTTTAGCAACGGAAACCTCGACCCGTGGTCCGGTGGCGGCATCACGACGGCCCACCTTGCCGCGGATGCCAAGGCCTACGGCGTCTACGTCTACACTGTCGAGGGCTCTGCGCATCACCTGGACCTGCGCGCGCCGAACACCTGCGATCCGGAGCCGATCAAGGCCCTGCGCTATCAGGTACAAGCTTTGCCCCAGTGGAAAAGAGCCACAAAATATGGTCTCTTGAGAATATGTCGCCAGAAACTGTCAAATGATTGCCATTTTTGTCGTCCTAACGTGTGAAATAGACGCACCAACCTTACATCTGATTGGTTTCCCGCATAAGAGTCGATCGCTGTCTCTGATCCACATGCAGACTTGTAACTATTTTCCTTACGTCATTTTAGATCGTTGGTATCCTCAAGTGCTGGCTGGGCCTGCGTCCCACGGCGGAATGCAGTGACGCCACGAAGCTTCAGTGGGATCTGCCGCCGTTCTCGCAGCAGCAGACCGACAACTGCGCAACGGACTACTCAGGCTACCCGTGGGGTCAGACTGGCAATAGCGGTGGCGGCACCGATACTACCACGACGATTGCGCCCACGACGACTGCGCCTGGAGCCGGTGGTGGCGCTGGTCAAACGACGACGACTGCGACGCCGTCGGGCTCAAACTCGACATCCGGCTCAAGCACCGCGTCAACAGCGAAGCCATCAGATAATACCACGAAGGGTGCTGCTGTGGTGGCCCTATCTTCCTGCGTCTTTGCCCTCTCTGTTGTGCTTTCGCTTGCAAAGTTCTAATTTGAAGTAAATTGTTATTTCGTTTCTGATCGCTCGCTGACACTCATGTGGCGTTAGACCAGTTAAGGCCCTGCTTACGGGAGAACGATTATGTCCTCAAAGGGATTGTGCTAGATGAAACGCTACTGACCGCAATTCACTACGAATGCATTCGGAACAGTGTCGAGTAGTCGCATGTGATCATGTATGTAACTGACCTGTTCCTGAAGATCGCTGAAGTTCTGAGAGCGGTAGAAGGGTTAAGGCGATATGTCCAATGGCTATGCTGAATATAACAAACAGTGAAAACCGATAAATGGTATGTTCTTCAGCGCAGAATCTGAAGAAACTTATATATCTCAAAACAGATGGCAACGTGCATTCGACTAAAGCACATGAACTTTTCGAACATCCCGATCACGAGAGTGTACTTCATGAAATTAGAGATACAATAAAAGTGCATTTAGCTTCGACCTATTGTCCTCGAAGTCTTCGTCCAGCTGAACAAACAATAGCGCCTAATGTACTCTTAGCCTGCGTACGCATCACGTGTAACAGTATGCGATGATAGAGGTCAAATCACGGGAGTCGTCTGTACTTAAGCTGATGCTAGACGACATGTAGTATCACTTGCGGCAAACGCCTTCAACGACAGCCTGGTCCCGAAGCTCCATTCGTGAAGATGTGCTTCAAGCTCTACGCTATCGGCTTCATGGTGGTCGTGCTCGGATCCTGTGGAGTAGACGCTGCTCCGAAGGACACGATGATTTCGAAGATCAAGACCCTCGTCAGCAACTTCGCCAACGATAACCAGCTCTCGAAGGTAGTCCTAAGCAGCTTAGTCTCCATTCTCTTCTTAAGCTACGGTGTACCCAGTTACATTATCAAACCATTCAGATTATCGATTCCGTGTTCAACAACATATACAGCGGGGCTACGCAAGAAGAGATCGCCGACGGTAGGCTTCCACGGACTTTCATCGAGCCTTCCATCCGTTGTAGACATGCTGAGCGTGGTGCTGACGTCGCTGAGCGGGACGCAGCTGCTGAAGGGTCTCGACATCAACACGAAGATCACTGCGCAGCTGGGCGGCCAAGCGAAGGCGGATGCGACGCTCGACAAGATTAAGGCCGTCGTGCGGAACCACGTGCAGGACATACACGACCAGGTACATCTTCTTCTTCTTGGCTCACCACAAAGGAAGCAGTCCAAGTCATTAGGACGGCGAAGATTGTCGTTTAGATCCAAGCTAAGACCAAAACGATGAAGGCGAACGGACAGGCGAAGGCTGCCATCGTCGACGCGGGCCTAAAGATCGCTAACGAGGTATGAACAGTGCTCCCATGCGCTTTCGAAAGCCTTATCCTTTAGGCCTTCACTCAGCAGCTGATGCAGAAGGTCGTGAACGGCATAAAGAGCAAGCTGACCGCCAACGAGTGGTCCGTGGTGCGCAAGAATCTAGACGGCGTACTATTCTTCTCCAAATACGGAGTATAGTTAAAGCACTGCGAAGACGTTTCGAACTTGTAGAAAGTTGCGTAATAAGTGTGATAATCGTCCCATTGCCTGACTTGAACGATTAACGGTACGTAGTACTTACGGTACTAAACGGGCGATCATAGGGATACTTTTATTGTACTAGTAAAAAATAGAGCGGGTCTGGCTATTCACATTCCATGTCATCAAAGAGACGGCGATCGATTTCGATGATCTCGGGCTTGGTTTTGACGGAGCCGTTGGTTTGGATGCCACCGTTCGGTGCGATTAGGTTCAGCAAAAACTCTGCGTGGTCTCGTAGTGTCTCCTAAAATTTGAACGATGACAAAAGCGTATGGATGAAAGGCAAAGTGGTCGCCCTACGCTGTCATTTGCCGGATGATCCTGAATGGCGCGAAGAGCGGAAGCGATCTCGGTGAAGCGCAACGTCATACGTACGAACTCGCCGATGCCGGGACGACGGGTGTTGTGAATAAGCATGCCGAGCGTCCGTTGCACGAGAGCCTCGTCTTCCGGACATTTCACGAGAATCTCCTCGGGGACAGCGATGAGACCGCCTCCAATCATCTGGTCGAGCAGCTTCTCAGAGGCATTGGTGAGTGCGTTGACCACGAGCCAGTATGCTTCCTAAACCAGGGCTGATTGCAACATGTTTCCAATGGGCCACACCTTACGAACACGCACCGACTCGTCGCGGCATGCATTCATGAGCGTCGCGCCGATGTAGGGCAGAATAAAGATGCGCTCTACGTGCTCCTCGGGACCAGCAGCAATGTTACCCAGGACCCACAGCGTTTCGCGCACCGTTTGCGAATGCTCGGACTTCAGTAGAGGTTGCTAAACGTAGCCAACGTCCGGAAAATGCTCCTAACGAACGCTTACGAGCTCCGTCAGAACGCCGAAATTGAGCATAGCAGTGGTCTGCAAGTCGGTCCCCGTGATGATGTTGCCAACGGCTCGCAGAGCACCCGAGCACACGGAGCGTTTCTCGTGACGCAAAAGGGCGACGAGCTTCTGCGCAAGGCCTTCTTCCGCGAGAACGACGTCGATCTAAACGCGAATGCTCGGTACCGGTGGCGTGAAAATACGGCTTACTCGTCGTCCGTTGTCTTCGATACCGTCGATCGCGAAGGCGATACTCCAGACAGCGTCACAAAGCAGGTTTTCGTCCTTGTAGATCGAGAGAGAAGCATGCATGGCCTTAACGACGCGAAGCAACGCCTGAAATGCAAGTGCGCTAGATTAAACCGACCAAACATTCTGCTTACCAAGTTCGAAATGCTTGAGACGCCGTTGCGAAGAATGTTGACAATGCACCAGGTGAGCGTGGCTCGTCGACGCGGAGCGCAAAAGTCCGGACGACTGAGAAAGCCCACTAAGCAGTCGAATGTCTCTGGTGAACGAAGACGATTCCGGCAGCTGGCACAGTCGGCGGCAATGTTGCCCAGCGCCCATATCGCCTGATCCTGCGGCTCACCGAAGCTGTTCTTGGCCAGCGTCGCAAGCTCCTCCACGCCACCCTAGAAGGCATCGAATGCGTAAGCTAAAGTGCACTAACGGCTTCGCCTTACCAGTCGAACTATGCGATGTGTGTCCTCCATGGAATGACAGGCCATGTTAGTAAGCGCCCAAGCGGCATTCAGCTGCACCTCTTGGCTTCCCCATCGTGTTAGGCAGTCGATCAATTCCGAAGTCTAAATGCCACGGGTCGTCGTTACGGTTGGCCCCATTTCGCAGGCTTACAAGCTCATCGGCAAGCTCGCCCAGCGGCTCATGTTTAGCTGTCATGCGCTTTCGGAAGTAGTAACTGGCTGCTATCTAAACGGTCCGGTTACTGACCCGAACAAGGGGACTGCCAAACGCCAGAATCTTACCTGAGACTCCATCGAATTCGACGTCTTGAGGAGCGCGAGGAACGTTGCACACTCCGAGCTCTTCGGTAGCGTTGCATGAAGAAGGCCGGCCATCAAGAAGCACCGAGCAGCGCGACGAGAAAGGATAATGAATGCGCCATGCCAAGAACGAGGTCCTCATATGCACGTCTGCATGCAAATCACAATGAAAACACTTTTTACATAATGGACTCTGCTCAGATGGTGTGCAGATTGCTGTAGAAACAACCCCTTAGCAGCGCATACGTGAGTGTAACGCACACTTGTCTCGAGCAGTAGGCTTTAATCCGGCTCTTCATGATACACATATTGCGGGCAAAAAAGTCGAAGTTGCGCTATAGCTACGTTTAGGCCAAGTAATCGTCCAATCGTTGTTGATGCCGCCGTCGTTGAGGTCAAGTAAGTACGCTTCACTTACGCGCAAGACATTGCTGGTCGCATTCCAGTGACCAGCCGGACCAATCGAGAGTACGAGCCCGTTGAGGGTCGCCGCCTCAAGGTTCGGCTGAACATCATGGCCGAAGAATTCGAGTTCGTCAAGCGAAGGAAGGCGGAGGTCAGGCTAAACGAAGCGACGTCTAGAAAGGTCATGTTCACCACTATGGGTTAGCCGCGAAAACATCCAACACACAAAATTCAACCCGGAACTTCTTCCCCACAAAGATCGAGTCACTGTTGCCAACTTGTCTCCCTTTCTCCCATTCAACGTACGCCCATTCGTGCTCGGGATTGATCTCTGCGTAGCTTAGCATATCCGTCGCAGAGTGGCGGTTGAAGCATGAAGTCTGGGTCCTGCAAACTCTTTATGCTCTTCCGCCAGCTGATAAACGCTTATCGCTCAGAATTGCTATTGCCGGACTAACAATTTCTATCCGGAATGCTCTTAGAACAGCCCGCTTAGACGGTGCGGAGCGTCACCGTCTAATCAACCTTGTCCACAAAGACCTTTGCGTCTCCTAAGTTGCGCGTAGCAGCCCTTTGTCAGAACGCTTGCTTGGCGAGAACATGAGGTTGTTATTGAGCAAAACTGGTAACAAGGGCAGTATATGGGTACATAAACAAAAACATTTACACAAGCACGTTAATTATGACGCGACGCTCGCGGGACTCGGGTGGCGTTAGGTGGATGCTGAGTACCCAACCGTACAGGGGTCTCAGGAAGGTACGGTTGCCGGCGTTCTGGAACTGCGACCGATGCTCGATGAAGAAGCTGTCCAGCTCTCCGCTCAGTTCGTCGTTGAGCGCTATCGAGGCGTGCAGCTTCCGGGGCATACCATGGTTGAGAATCTGAAAACCAGCATCGTAGTGAAGAAGAAGGAAAGGGGCAATTTTTCACGGTGACGGTTTACTTTCCCCTTGCGTATTTCCACGATGGGAGGACCTATGTATACTCGGGCGCTATACCCTAAGCATGCTTCTACGGGACGTAAGGACAGGACCTTGGACGTAACTGAAGCAACGAATTTTCAATATGGTTTGTTGCGTTAATAAAGGACTGTTACTTGATTAACGCTCGCATTCCTAGATTTCAACAAGGGGGGAAGTAAACTCTAGGGATAGAGCGTCCGAGTGCAGTTTCCCCGCTGTACGTTTGTTAAGGTGGGAGAGTCAACTACCTACTGCTTTTTTCACGTGACACTTACATCCAAGAGCGCTCCAAGCGTTTGCGCCAGTGGAAAGCGGCCGCGAAAGCACAAGCGGTAGGGATTCGTTGGGATCTCCGCCACTTGTGCAATCGTCGAGATCAGTTCCACGACGTTCAAGCTGTCGACGTCGCTGGTGACTTCGATCTCGCTTGGATTCGGGAGTAGCTCCGAAGGCAGCGCAGCTGCAACGCCGATGAGCGTGCGAATAACGTCGATCGTTGTGGCTAGTATGCGAAACACTGTGAGACGGCGTGCCTTGGTGAGGATTTCGCGAAGGGACCGCAAATCGTCGACGACCGAGCTGGAGAAGGACACAACCTAAAAACAATGTGCAGCCTACGATCGCAAGATCTACAGGATGCTGCAGCAGGCACTAGTTTTGACGCGACTATGCCCTCCTCATGCTGGTACACGTTGCTTACCTCCAGCGATGTGACGGTCGTCAAGTGACCATCCAATCGGATGCAGTCCGCTGGTACTGGTGGGCCATTGTTGAACGCCAAGAGCATTCCTGTGGCTTCACCAACGCCATCGCGAAGTCTGCGGTTCTGAAATATTTGTCCGTAAGTGTCTCCAATAACAGATACAAACCGCTGAACTCGACGCTTCTGGGGCCAGTGCAAATGAAAGATGTTCGTCTATAGCCGCCGGGGTTCTACTGGAGGCGTCAGGTGGGCTAAAACTACGACTAGCATTGACTCAATCTCGGTGAATTTACCGGTCTGTGAGTGCTTCCTTGGCTGCCTTGAGCTCATTCTCCAGGCGCAACACTTTCAGCTGGTAGTCCGATATCGACTGCAGCTTTTCCTGCTCAAGCGTAACCAGCTTCTCTCTCAGCTCTGATAGGGCTTCACTGTGCTTCGCCGCTAACTCTTCCTTCTCCTTCTCGTAAACTGCAAGCTTGTCCCTCAGCTCGGACACCTTCTGGTGGGCTCCTGCTGTCCCTGGTTCCTTCTCCTGATCCGCAGCCGCCAGCCTGCTCCTTAGCTCGAGTATCTCGTTGCTCTTTCGCCTATTTCCTCCTCGTGCCGAGTGTCGCGAGCCTTGGTGCAGTGCATGAACCTCACTCTCTCGTCTTCACGCTGCTTCTTCACTGCCGCCAGGTCGAGCTTCCTGGAACGGGTCTGGTTAGTGACGAAGGCAGTACGGCTCAAACGTACGTATCCTCGAGCTCTATAGTCTTGATTTCGATGCGGCCATTCGCATTGGCAAGCTGCCTGCTCAGTGTCTCCAGTTCCTTCCTTGTTGCCGACCTAGAAGGAGTCGGTAAGTACTCTGATCGCTACAGACAAAAGCGGATCCTACATAACAAGGTACGGACTATGTACCTTATTATGTCGGTTTGCGTTCCAACGTTGTTAGCCGCTGTGGGCACGGTCTGTGAAGACGCATCCGCTGAGACACATCTGTCGGCCCACGTCGGGGTCGTCCTTGTTTCGGGAATCTCAAACACTTGGCGGTCATCAAGCGCTAATAGAAGACACGTACCCTTTCGCTGGCCGAAATAACGTTAGTCGCTTGGTGGTTTCCAGTCACGTCCTGTTGCCGTCTTGTTGCAGTAAGCCGATCCAGTTTCGCTTGCAGCTCCTGGCATCGACTACGCCTATAGCGGCTTCGTATAGAAGGACCCACGAAGCCAATCGAGCGGGTTGGTTACTGTTCTCTATCGTCAAGCTCGCTCCGAAGAGAACTTACTCCTTCTCGAATCGGTCGTTGGCGTCATTAGCATCCGCCTTGCACTTAATCGCATTGTACCGGTATTCAAAGCCTTCATTGTGCCTAAAATGGTTGAGTCATTGCATTGCCGGTACAAATGCGAATGGCGACAACACGCGGCAGGACTTACGACTTTTCCAGCTCGTCCCTTAGACGCTGTATTTCTGCGTCCCGCTTGCGCACGACTCCCGCCAGAACTTCTAGTTCCTCTAGTTGCCATGGGTGGGGTTCCACTTCCTAGAGACCCCAGCGTTAGGAAGCTTGGTCCGACTAAAACGTACCGTCTTGACCTTCTTTGTCGGTGGTAATTCGGGCAGCTCCGCGGCTGGCTCTGAGGTTGTCGGTGGGTCACTCATCCGCTGACAAATCTTAAACTACTTTATAAGGAGCTAATGGTTAGGGAAGGAGAATGACGTAAGAACAGCAAACAGCGCATCACAAATCGTTTAGCGGAAAAAACGTGACGAACACGGGCACGCGACTGATAGAGAGCGTCCGCTGAAACGTTTGCTGGCAGGAGGATTACGTGCACATTAGCAATGATGCGGCAGCGTGGATCGGTGCGAAAGAAGGATATTAGTAAACCACAGATAGGTGTTCGAGGCGGAGACGATCGTGTTCCTCCTTGTAATAGACAAGACGCAGGTTTACACTGTTTCTGTTTCAGCAAGATGAGCGAATGGAGAGGAGCAGGAGCAGGACTAAACATTCTGCTGAGGAGCTGATGGCATTACGAAGGGCGAAGTCAAAACATCGGGACAGAGAGTATGTGCGAGGAGGCAAAAGCCCTAACGTTCGCTAAAGAAAGCGGCGGCCTTTCTGCCCGGTGTCAGCAAAACACGTTTACCCGCGCAATGTAAGAAAAACAAGGTTTCATAGAGGAGTCGACCCAGGCAAAGACGTTACTTTTTGCGTGAAGACTGGAGAGGAAAAACCAAACAAAGTTCCGTGGCGTAAACGGCAAAGTGAGTCAATATTAGCTGCGCTTTCGCCGTTTCCGTCTGAAAAAGCAATGGTTCGCAACACTGAGAGTATCTTCGGACCGCCCGAAAAGGAATATCCCGCCACGCAAACTGGTCAAACGCATGTTTGTCCATCTGCGCGGGTGGGTAAATCGCTAGCGTAATTGGCGCGCTGCCGCCAGCGACTAGCGTGCAGCGGTAGGATGAATGGAACAAATGCGTCGCGTCGTGCGCATTCACTCTCGCAAGAATTCACCAATGCGGCCGCGCGCCACCTCGTGCGGCGTCGTCGCAACTGGCCATGTGCCAGAGTGCGCTGTAAACCTTTCCGCCGAAATATCGAACGAAGTGGGTGGTCAATGGATGCGCGTAGAAAAACAACGTAATACGAAATGTTGCGAAAGTCACGCAGTCGCGCGTAGGGATAGTGATGGATGGATGGGCCGAAACAAAAAAATGCCTAAAAGCAGAATTTGGTGCGACCTTGCGCCTTCATCTAATGACCGATTCAGCATGTTTAATAACTTTAGTTTCTTAGTCGACATGCTCTGTATAACAACACTTCATAAGTCAGACATCCTTAACATTCAAAATTCTGCGAGTAGGCCAACACTGTGTCAGGGGTGTTAAGAGCAAAAACACGATCCGAAACACGGAGAACACTTAGACCCATTCGCTGACAGTGATTAGCAAGCGTTGGTACCACGTGTGTTTCAGTGTGGTCGTAGAAGTGTCCACGTTTTATAACTAAATAGGAAATGGAGATACAGTGCTTAAACTTTTGTGTGAAACTAGTACTTAGGACCTTAGTTGACGAACGTTGAGATTTTTCCGGTATGTGACCATCTTAAAGTTTTCTGAATGAAAATAATGGAAATTTGCCAAAAATAGATATTTTTACGATTTTTTACGAAGCTTTTGTTGCGATACGCGAGAACCACTGCCAGTATTCAGAAAGTCTCAACGTTCGTTAGTGACACGTGTTTTTAGGTGCATTGTCCAAAAATTTGAGCACCGTATCTTGATTCTATACAAAGTTATAAAGTCTGGAGTAATGCCATGTAGACCAAAACTCTAAAAAATCCAAAGGGGGGACCAAGAACTTTTGAGCAAAAATCAAAAATTTTTGGTGCACATGTTTTTGTATCACAATTATCACTGGGGTGATTTATTAACTGTTTCAGTACCCAAAGTTTGTTGGTGAGACTCCCAAATGCCAAATGGACATTTCTACGACCGTTTGAAACACACGTGGTACGTCTATTTGGAGATCCGGGTGGTCGAAGGGAATGCACAGTTCCTGAAAGAGTGGAGCGTACAAAAGAAACATCAGCAAACAAATATGGGTTGCGTTTCCTTTGAAGCGTCTCCCTTCAGCATGTTCGTAGAAATTTACCCCACTTTTGCTTAAAAAACTTGGTTTTTATAAGCTTTTATCCCACAAACATGCCTACATTGATGGCGTGAAATGCGCTGATAAAGTCGACCAGTTCTTCCATTCCGCTGAACAGAAGTGGGTAAAGAAGCAGCTGTCCTCTAACGCTGACGAATGGCGCTGCCTGTCTGATCGCGCCCCAGTTAGACTTTTCCTTGCACCACAGAGTTAGACTGCCGAAGACACAGCTGCGAAGTGCATTCGCAATGAAGCTATTCATCTCTTGCGGTGGCATTTGAATGAAAGTCGAGAATTCTTCTTGATTATGAATCCGTGCAACGGATATTCCGATTGAGAAAATGGAGATGACGTTGTCCCGAAAGCTCCAGTAAGGCAGCGTAGGAGCGAGTAGCCGGGCCAATCGCGAGAGTTCTCGATTTGTGAATAAAATTCCGTCCAACTAGAACAAGTGAAGGACGCATAGAACGTCAGTCAACCTCTGAGTAGCCAGCATGTCGCCTACTAAATTAACAAGTCAATGGCGACATGTTGGAGTGCAACGCTAAATAGGCTACAACGTGTATGGGCTAAAACGTAGAAGCGGTGGTTGGATGCACGACACGAAATGCATAGCGCAGCGCGTGTTCACTCTCGCGAGAATTTACTAATGCAGCAAGGGTCGACCTCGGGCGGCGCCACAGCTGCGTGGCTGGCAACGTGCCAGAGTGCGCTGGAAACCCTTCCCCTGAAAGCCGGAGTGAGTGGCCAATGGAAGTGAGCTAGAAGACTGCTTCAAAGTATCCAAAATGCAGAGATGATGCACTCACTCCACGGAATAGGGCTACTGAGCGTAGCCATAAACACCGTACACACGCTCAATGGAAATGGTTTCAGGACATCCCATTTCTGGTATCTTTTTATTTGAATCCGATGTTTTCTACATCTTCTCGGAAGCGCCCACCCACTAGCTTCCCGATTTGCACAACAGTTGCTCTTAGGTTAATGACTAGCGCAATGAAGCTGCGAGTGAGAGGACGGACCCGCACCCGTCCATGAATGAAAACAAGAATAGCCTTCTTTGCAGTGCGTACATGCGCGTCTCTCGTCCAAAAGAACTTTATTACACAAAACCTTGCTAGAGATTGCATTCATTGGACCAGGCATGGGCCACAGCACATTTTGCAGATTCTCAAGATGACGTTATACAGATGTCCAGGTCACGAACCATTCACATGCGTTCGCTGACAAACGGGTCCTCGGGATGTCCAGCGAACCTAAATTAACATTATTGTCTACAGAAGCACAAATCCCAAAATTCTTGCTCCCCGTAATGAGCCAAAACCGTATGCACTTTCTCGCACAAAGTACTCGGCCAATGCGTACCAGTCTTGTGTGTACACTCTGTGCTGTGGTCGAATGGCGCGTAGCGTCTGCATTTCTTCTTCGCTAAGCTCGAAGTCGAATATCTGAAAACCCCTACAATGTAACTAAAATCCGTTTTCCATGTTACCTGAATGTTCTCGTAGATCCTCTCCGGACTGATACTTTTCGGAATGGTAACGAAACCGCGCTGAATCAGGTAGCGAAGAAGGATGGATGCCGGTGGCTTGCCGTACTTTCCAGCCAGCTTCAGGACTTCACGATTGAGCAGTGGCTTCGGGCCAGGCGGCCACGGGTAAGTACTAAAACCGTCAAGTACCTACTCGCTTGCTTGCCTACTAGTTAAGCTTCCCACTTCGGGTCAACCACATCGATTCACGTAACCGGTTTTCACTGAAGACTTACTAGTTCTTGGGGTACAGATGCGACGGCAGCCCGGGATTCCCCAATGGCGCGTAGGCCGTGAAGGTGATGTTGTTCTCCTTGCACAGTTCATCCAACTCACGCTGCTCCATGTGGACGTGGGCTTCTACTTGGAGGACATGCATGGGCACTTTGGCAGTCTTTAGCAGGCGTTTGATTTGCGTAGAGTTGAAGTTGGAGATGCCAATCGCCTTGGTGAGGCCCTTCTCGTACACGCCTTCCATGCCCTGGAATATAAAAGGGCTTTGAAAATTCGGTTTCTACTGTGTTAATGTCATCGCTAAGCTTGCCTTCCAAGTATCTTCCGGCTTGACGCTAGTATCGAAACCGCTGCTGTCGTACTAAAAATGGGTTGTTCGACGGCTTTCGACTTTTCGCCAGCCACTACCTTCTTCGCCGTAGGGAAATGAATCAGGTATAGGTCGACATAATCCAGCTTGAGCCGCTTCAGCTGCTCCCGTAGCGTCGGCTCGACGTCCTCCGTTCGGTAGCGCGAAGGAGGCAACTAAGAGTCTCATGTTGCATGGATAATCATGTGGTAAATGCACTTTTGTGGTTACGAACAAGTCCTCTCGCTTAATGGTATCGTTGTCGAATAATTTCTGCAAGGCATCTCCTACGAACTCCTCGTTGTCGTATACGTAGGCGGTGTCGATGTGCCGGTAGCCAGCGGTGATTGCGGCTTTTATAGCGGATTCGATGTAGGGAGGCTTGGACTACAAGAAAGTATTCTTTAAGCACCAATCGAGACAGTTCACGAGAACACAAGAAACAAGACTACTACGAACGTCCACATAAAGGCGTCGAAGGTAAGTCGTCACAAGATGAGCAAACCTGGTATGTGCCCAGCCCCAGAACGGGCATCTTCACGCCATTGCTTAGCTCCTTTGTCGGAACTTTAATTGGAACTGCCTAAACAGACGCAACCGAGATCAGGGGCATTGTCCCTTCGGCTACCTCTTCAGCAAGGCAAGAGGCCAGGTACAGCAAAGTTGTGACGAGAATTCGACGGAAAGGCATGCCTGCAAGAACGAGCCTCACGGTCGAATTTAAATACCGTTTGTCAAGCGCTAAAAAGTACCAACAATCTTCAAATGTGCGCTGTTTACTGCAGGTGCGAAGTAAACAACCTTGAATTGCTGGCGAAAACCGGGACAAGGAGGCGCAGGTGATTAATCGTCGTTTGCTTTCGTGCGAGATCTGTGCTCTCTTCAAGGAGCAGGATTCGCGAATCAGTGAGCTGCTGCTGCAGATGCCCCTAGCATGAGCACATTTACGATGACCATTGCCAGACCACGAGGAGAAAGTTCATAATGATTCGTTTATCGACGGACACTTTGGAAACAAAAAAAATTGTAGGGTTCTATGCTCCAACCGCAGCTATCCAAAGCAAACCCGCATTTTTTCGTTGTTCAAGCGACCATAAGTCAAATCACTTACCTATTCTCTGGACGCGCACTATGGCTTAGTGCAGCAAGCGTCGAGCTACCCTATGCGGTAAAGGTTCTCATGTCCGACCTTGCCGGACACGGGTCACTGAATGAGCATTCTGGGAACTTTCTGTTTTCCATAAAGGCTGGCACAAGTTATAAAATGACTTCGGTCTTTTTGCTAGCGTTCCTTCTTTGGCACAGAATACCAACTGTCTTCCAATGCTGCCGCGGAAGCGAAGTCTTGCTTCTATGCTAACGGCAATGCTGGATACGGATCAGATGGCCGATGAAGGTAGCGCAAGGGTAAGTACTTAGTAAAGGATGGATATGCTCGACTGCTCTTCTTGTGTGCCTGGGAACGAAACCGGATTTTTTTTTTGCCTCCTGCAAACGTATACTAAAATATACTTCCTAAGCGCCACTTCTAAATTATGTGTGTGCACAACGTTATTTTATAGACACGAATTCGGTTGACGGAAGACGCTATACTTCACGACCACAACCAAAACGTCACTGTGAAGCAGGAGGCAGCCGAGAAAGAAGACCCACCTTGTGTTTCGCCGTTGAGCCACGCATCGAGCGACGATGTTTACGATGTGGAGAAGATCCTCGATCGACGCTTCAATGAGGATAAGAACTGCTACGAATATTCGCTGAAATGGGTCGGCTACAGGCGTCCTACGTGGGAGGAGGAGAAGAACATCTTAAGTGCTACGACTTCGTACTGACCAGAAGGATTTTATGGGTTTTAAGTCACAAACGCCTGTTTAGTTATCGAAAACGCTGCTAAAGGAGTTCAAAGAGAGCCTAAAAAAGAAGCGTACTTCGGCGGAAATGCAGCGTAGGTCTCTCTCCGTCAATGCCTCGCCGAACGATTCCAAGAGACGATCGAGTTCACAGTCGCTGGCAGATGTCCTGCGAGGCTCGCTTCCCGTTAAACGGTAAGGTAGCTCGGTATAACTGCCATTGTAGAACGCAGAATTTGAACTGTTATACCAGAAAAGCGAAAACAGAGACGAAATGTTCTTCGTGGGGGTAGCGATCTGGATGAAGAAACACTGACGGTGCTCATTCTGCGTCCACCAAATTAACAATTAGAATCTAGCGGAGAAGACGATTTGGCAAAATGACTCAGTCTCTCTTACGAAACGGAACATCACTTTTTCAGCGGTCCTGGTCGTCCGCCGAAAAACTGCACGCCGAACAACAGGAACTCACTGCCTTCTTCACGAGAACGCGTTTGCGCGACGTCTTCGAACGTGCAGAAGACGGGCAAGCGAGGCCCGGGCCGACCGCCAAAAGCTCGTCCAGTCCCAAGCGTCCCGATCAAACCGCTGTCCGCAGAGAAGAAGCCAGCCGCAACTTCGACTCCGCTGAAGCCGCCTCAGCCGGGCGTTCAGAGCAGCCCGTCGATGCCCAGTGCCGGACAACTGAAGCAGTCCATCAAGACCAGGGCTGATGGCTGCGAAAAGGTGACTTTCAAGGGGACCTTCATGAAGTTTGAAGAGGGCACCGTGGACGAGCTCGAGACGCTTGTGCTGGAGGACGGCGAACAGAACGGATTCGAGAAAGGCTTGAAGGTAAGTCTTGAGGAAAATTTGTCGCAAATCAACGCGTAGGCTTTAGATTGTTCGAGTGTGGCGCGCCGTTGGAGTACAACGGCAAGATGAGCTGTGTCGTGCGCTTCGTCGGTCACCCCATGCCGCAGCTGATCCCGGCCGAGGAAGTGGACAAACATGCGCCGTTGGTAAGCTTGGAACCGCCATGTTCCCTTCCGCCTAACGCTCTCTTTGTTTAGGAGCTGATGTGGTACTCGCGACTCAAGACCCGGGGCATCATTGTGTAGAAGAATGAGTCCTTCTTAATGAAACGTTTAACCTGTAAATGTGCTATTTCACGGATAAAATGTACATGTGCGCGTTGCTGCCGTAGTGTTTGTCCGTCTTTGATGACGACTTAGCACGATAACCAGTACGTGGAGTCTACGTCCGAAACTTTAGCGAACTGTTAAGCGTTCGGAGGCCAAATTTGGACAAACCTTTAATACCTTTGCCTAAAACGCCATTGTTGGCTCATTGTGGGATTCCCATGGCGGATGCAAAACAGCAACGATGGCTGCGTGTATACTTTGACGTCTCTCACTAGAATAAAGTCCGGAAACCGAGTAGAGCGACATACTCACGTACGGTCCTACAAGCTAAAAAGACAAAAAGGGAGGATGTCGAGAAAATTCAGTCTTAGGTAAGTCTCGCGGTCTTTCCGCTCCCATTAGCAGAAATCCGCTTTTTTCGTAAATGACTTTATTACCCAGTTCTACAGTCAAAGGCGTACAAACCAGAAAAAAAACGGTTAGCATCAGTGTTTCTCCTCTGAAGATCCGCTGCAGTCCACACCCGCAGGGCACCAACAGAAGCTTTCCGGCGACACGCACAGCATAGGTGGCTTACAGTTATTCTCGTTACAAAAAGACTCAGTGGTCGTCAGCGGTTCCGCATCGTCGCACTTAGAAATCGTCAGAACAAGAAGGAGGACAGCGAAATACTGCCACATATTGATGGAACCAAAAAGCTCAATGGTAGCAAATGGTGGGTTACTGAAGGCGGCTAATGGCCGCGTCGTATAATGGCGTCTTAATGGATGCGTTATTATGGATGCTTGTCTGCGGGCGGATGAAGGTCGCAGACAGAATGTTCGGTAGCTGTTCAGAATCGAGCGAATAAACATCCTTAAATTTATGGCCTAGTCCTAAACTCACTTATGACTTACTTAGTGCTAGATCAAAGTGAAAAGGTTTACTCCTGCTAGAACGCAAAAGTGACAAAAAATCAAATATACATTGATGCATTGGATAGGCACAAAGTGGCGCTTCAGACGCCAATCGGGCTGTAGTCATGTGGGAATACAACGCCCAGTTGCGTGCGTAGGTCGTCGATGACTTCTGCGATCGCGATCGACTCATCCAGAGACATCACGCCGCTCTCGGTCTTGCCTAAATACCTGTCTTAACGATGTCGTGTGAGACTGTGTAGAGCTCACCGCTCATGATGCAGTCGTAGACGTGGTCAGTCTCGTAGCGAAGTCCCGAGGAGTTCGGGCCAAAGTTGTACTGGGCGTCGTCGTTGAGCGGGAACTGCTCGATCTTCGGGTTGCTGTCCGGCATCGGCTTGCCTTCGATGATCTGCAGGCGAGTGGGAGAGTTGAACCATTCGGGGATCTAAAACCTTCTGCTACAAGAGCGAAAGCCGTACCCGGGTTTTAATTTTATTGGGTGCTACCGAAAGACGCTTTAGAATCTCCGCTAGCCATTTACGTCAATGCATACCTGCGCGACACCGTTGTCGCAGCTCACGAAGGCTCCGTTGGTGTTGTGTGCGACGCACGTGTAGATGAGGTACGCTTGACCGCCGCTAGGGAACTCTAGCGTGATGTTGCCGCCCAAGTCCACGGTGCCCTCTTTATTCTTGAAGCCCTCGATGTGCGCGCGGCTGGGACGCTCGCCACCGAAGCAGAACATCGCGAACTGCACGCAGTACGAGCCGATGTCGTTGAGCGGGCACTCGGCCAGCTCAGGCTCCGTTCTGTTGTCCATCTAAGCGTTCAAGCATGGTTCCTCAGTGGGATGCGAGACGCTTACCAGTGTGGAGCAGAGAGATGCATGAACAATCTTCGGCTTTCCCAGCTTTCCAGAATCGATGATCTTCTTCAGCTCTCCGTAGACAGGGAAGAATCGGCTCCAGAAAGCCTAGATGGACAATAAGTGGACCGTCCATAACAGAAGAAATTCTGTTGCTACGTTATTAAGGCCGTACCTCCATGAAGAATAGGTTCTTCTCACGAGCCCGATCGACCATGGCCTGCAAAGGAGCGTCTTAAGAGATCGATGTCTTGGGGCATCGATTTGACTGGACTTTGACGTGTACTTTTCCGTTGTTGCCTGGTTGACTTACCCGGACCTCCTTCGCAGTTCCGGCCATTGGCTTCTCGCAGAGCACGTGCTTTCCGGCTTCCAGCGCAGCCAACGTCCACTTGGAGTGAGTGTTGTTCAGCACGCCGATGTAGACCACATCTAAAGGAATTTATCTATGGGAGCGTTGCAACAAACGTAAAACGAAGTACGTCAAAATAAATGTTGTTTCGACCTACCGATCTGCGGGTCCGCCAGCAGTTCCTCGTAGCTTCCGTAGGCAATGGCGTCCAGGCCGAGGTCCTTGCGGAAGTCGAGCGCTTTGTCCATGCTGCTCGCAGCCACGGCTACCACCTAGACTTGCGGTGAACATGTATGTCATGAGAAGAGATGCTCACCCGGTTAGGATTCTCGCACTTGCGCATCGCTTTCGCGAAGTCGTGGCTAATCTTCCCGCAGCCGATAATTCCCCAGCGGAGCTCCGGCTTCGGCTCCCCGCTTGAGAGAAGGTTGGATATCTTTTCGCTGATGTACTGCATTGTGTAGCTAAAGCAAAAGGTGTAGCTAAAAGAAAGGACTCCTACCGGCATGAAAATGCGTAATAAAAAAGCAAGGTTCGGCCTCGATATCTGCGAGAAAGTGGACCTCGTTAATTTATAGTGAAAGCTAAGGTAAAAATAAGAAGGCCCACGGGCGAGGGACCACCGACTTTATTGACCTTCCGTCCGATGCCCGACAAACAAACAAGCTGTTTACTTCCGCTGCGCACCCGTCCGGGTCGCTGACAACACCGCCCTCACCAAGCGTAAATAGCATGAGTAACAGCCACTATGAAATCATTGGCTAAACAGGAGTACGGAAACTGATTTTAATGTAGGAATACGAGCTAAAACTTTGAAACTGCTATACGTCTAGGGGACGCGTAGAACCAGCGGACGGTCGTTTGTTGCAATTCCGTGTGTCTTCGGGCTCTTTAAGAACAACCTATGAAGCTTTGATAGCTAATCGCAAAGTATGACGCGGTCTTTACTCGTTGTGCCCGTGACATGAATCGGTCCCATCGGAGCTCTGCACGGAAGCGCACCAGAAGTACCATTTACCCGTAAAACATCCTTATTAAGCACCATAGGCTAACGAGTTACCCTCTCGTAGATTTGCCCCAAGTGGGGTAGGGCGCCCATATCCGGTCCCCTCTATTTACGCCGATGCATCGCGGTAATAAGCTGAAGCGGTTTTTAGGCCTTAGATGTAAGGTGATCCGACGTAGCGCAGAAGAGGGCTTGCTACAAAGAACCTCGTTAACCGCACTCTGCATGAGCTTGAATAAGCATCTGCTATCCGGTAATCGCTGCTTAAGGTACGTGCCGTTATATTGCAGTACTGGTTATGTCTAAGGACGGAATCACAACTAGATTAATGCGTATCGGCTCGTGTGCTGAGCTAAATGGTTAGCGGTCGCTGGCCAAGCACACAGTGAGGGAGAACCTCCCGCCAAACACGTTTGTCGCGCACTGGCTGGCGTCCCTCTCGACTAGTGTCGCATTTTCGTCCTTTATTTTTCTGGAGGATGTCAGGTGTTTCGCTAATATATACGCCAGTTTACGTTGGATTTCGAACAACATGAAAAGAATTCTACTTTATTTTCAGCGGAGTTTATTGCCAACAAACGGTTATGGAACTTGAAGCCGAGGAGGAATATCCAGCGTTCGCTATCGGGCAGTTGCGTGGATTAGAAGAAGAACTCGATGAATCTCTGGAGGAGGGCGCATTCGAGAAACCGGAGAAAACGCCGCAGAATATCGAACCAGCAGAAGTAATAATGGCTAATGCATGGGTTGATGAAACCACTCTATCTTGTTCTGTTCTAGGGAAGCGCCATGTCCGATGTGCCAACCGCTAGTGGAACCAACTGCCCCTTAACGGCTCTCAGCAATGCATCGTCAACATCAAGCGGTGAGGGCTCTAAAGATGGCGATGAGGAGGTCGGGGAGTACGCAGAAGCGCTGAGCGAGGATCTGAGTCGACGTATCGCGGACGAGATGAAGCGGACCATGAATGAGGTTCGTCGGAGCCATGCTCTGAACTTTAGGTCGACATCTGATTCTGTTGAATAAATAATCCTTCTGTTTCAGCTTCAGTCCTCCGCAGCAGCTTCGTCGAGCACGCCGAACGCGGCTGTCAAAGAAGAACCATCTTGGTTCGACACTGTTGCATGGCCTGGATTAGAAGAGGAACTTGGTGGGGAACCCATGGAGATGGACTCCTACGAATACGACGAAGCGTCGTCGCAGCTTCGCAAGAGTCCAGCGACGGGAAATGAGGCGTCTCAGAAGGTACGCGTTACTGCCTAAAGGCACAACCATGCGACAATTTTTGTTTTCGCGGAATTTTATTCTTACTACTTAGACCACTGTTCCGTACTGTGGACTGTTGGCGCTGTGCAATGGCTATCGAATGCGATCGTGCCGGGTGAACAAGAAGGGCGAAATCTCCTGGCGATGCGCGAAGCAGTCTAATCTGAAGTTTTCCGGTGCTGCTAGGTCCGGCCTGGATGCTGCGAATCTGATTCAGATCCGATCGCACAATCACCGCGTCTCCGACGGGCACCCGACGATAGCTAAGGTGAACTGACGCATTCGTGCGTATGCTACGCATCTTGCACATTTTTTACGTTGTTTTGTAGACTGCTCGCAAGTCCAGAAGCGAGGGCCATGTTGTCGGCAGAAGCCGCAAGCAAAAGCAACCCAGCGACTGCGAGCACGTGCCACGTCGTCAAGGCGAGCGGCGAGCAAAGGCAGACGCCAACAAACTGATGGCTCAAATTGGTGACGATCACGATGACGGAGAGGTGGAATCCCCTCCTGCGCTTGGCGCGACGGACGTGCCAACTCAAACGGTGCAACCCGGGTAAGTGGTCGGTCCAACGAATAGGTAGCTGAGAACTATCACTTCAGTTCAATATCTCCCCAGCTATACACAATGCCCTTTCAGCCCTTCAAAAGCGATGCCTTCAACTGTGCATACGTATGGCACTCCAGAAACATCTGGACGTCTCGTTCGGCAGTTAATAAGAACACGTGCGCCACCAAACCAGACCCAGCCAGGTACTGACGCGCACCGTTACAGAAGCCAGAATGTCAATAACTCAAAGTTTAGCAGCTCAGTCTGGAACTTCAAGTCGCGCGAAGCGATGCGGAACCCTGACGTTGTTCTCCACGTGACTGGCTCGAAGCTGTATGCGCACAAAGCGGTACGCTGCTTACCTTGCCCATTTGATGACGCGTGTTACATTTAGATTTTGGCCGCTATTTCCCCGGTCTTTGACGAAGCTTTCCGTCGTTGCGTCGGGCCAATGATCGACTACAACGTGAACTCTAACTGCATTGGACCCCACGGCCTCGAAGCCTTCCTGCAGAGCATTTACCCTTGTGGAAGCGAACCGACCGGTAAGTAATGTTCTTATCGTTGGCGTTCTCGCTTGCTTAGGTAGCTGAGTTTCAGATGATTATCTACCGCAACTGGCCGTTCTCGCCAATCACTACGACATAAAACCGCTTAAGCGCAAGTGCCTAGAACGCGTGAAGGTCTCCCGAAAGCTTTCGAAACTGGAGAAGCTTATGGTAGCTGTGAAGTCCGACGCTATTGAGCTGGAGGTACATTGTGCCTGGTGGAATTTTGTGCCCCGCGTAATAGGTAAATTCAGGATCAAGTGCTCGCTTCGTTCACGAAAGATGACATCCGTCAGCTGCTCCAGTCGGAGTACCAGCACCAGTTGGGCGCGCAGAGATTACTGAAGCTTCTGGCAAAGTCAGTCTCGTTGTGATCGCGCTACGAGTACATTCCTAGTTCTCCACGACCGTTTTTAATTGCCGACGCCTTTGTTGATGTGCCGCAGCGTGTGCTTTCGCCGTTGCAACCTTATTGTGTGCTCGAAACAGTGGCGTACCGACAGTGGGGGCAGGGGGGGCCATGGCCCCCCCTAAATTTCGGATGGCACGAAAAGTAGTAAAGGGGGGACCCTTATGTTCGCGGCGGCCGAAGGCCGCCGCGAAAAATATGGTAAGGGGGTACCAAGGGGCATTTTTTCGGCGGGTAGGATCTTGGCCCCCCCTAGACCCTTGGCCCCCCCTAAAATCGGATGCTCGGTACGCCACTGGCTCGAAACCTGGTTTCGTCGGATTAAATTGTGGATCTCCTATGCAAAGTGATGGACACGGCTGTATAGGAAGTTCCTGCAGCCTGACAGATCTTGAATTCACCTTAGGCTTCATACAAATCAGAGGGCCTAAATACCGACACAACATAAAGTTGGACGGTGTCGCTTGTTCAGCTGTCTACCGCAATTGCTCATCATAGCTAAGTGATGTTTCTCATTCCTTGATTCACTGGGCCTTGGGCAAGCACGCGGGATCCTGGGCAACTACATTCTTAGCGGTATAAATGCTGTCGTGGGTTGCAAAAATCCGGCTCATTCCCAAGGAATCGTTGCAATGCACAACCTTTTCTTCTGGCCTTTGTTTGCGTGTCTCTAATAGCCGCCGGCAACAGTAATCTGGTGGGTGATAAACTCCATCGCGTGCTTGTCGAACTTAGTCCGGCGATTCCTTCAAGCGTCGGACGCACCGACGCAAAGCGGCACAGTTCAGCACGTTGGCAAGATTTGCAATGATCTAACTGCTTCACAGACGTTTTCCCAGGGCAATTGCGATGAACTCCTGCTCGATCCTGCCGCGGAACGTTGGATTGCTTTCATTGTGACCACTGTCCGCAGCCCTTTTTTCGGAACGGACTGCCGCAGCGGGGTCAACAAGTTCGTCGTCTACAAATGCGCTAACGTCAACACTCTTGGCTCCCGGATACAGCATTGAAGGCGATGAAGTACGTCACGAGCTTTCCCACGACCCTTGCAGTGGAGTGCGACCGCGTGCACTTGGTGCGATATAGCTCATCCGTATCCGGATGCAGCGCGCATACGGTCTTGGTGAGTGGCATCAAATGCCACTCACCAAGACCTGGTGATATGACGATACGATGAAGCTAACAACTAGTCAAAGTTTCTTAATCGGTTTGTTTAGGCCGTGAATGCAAAGGATCGCATGGCGGTAGTGGACAACGGCGGAAAGGATGCGATTTCACTGAACGAACTCAAACACAGTGCTTTTTGCCGCATACCTAAAATAAACCGGCAACGTGAGCCAATTTACCTTGGTTCGTACTTAACAAGAATAGACTAGGAGTAATGCCTTCGGTAGTGGTTCAAGCGGATTCTGAAAGTTCGTGTTTGGCAGATTACTGGGCCTCATAGAGTCGACTTTTAACCAAGATTGTATAGGTAGGCAGTTGGCCGTCTTATTTACGTTTTTCTGCATTCCCGATTATTGTTTGTCCCAGTCGGCAACGCACCGCAAACCGGTTCCATTAGTTCATCCCGGTGTGAGCCCTCGAACGCATCCTTACTTCGCGGTTAAATTTGTTGACAGGTTAACGGCTCCCGTAGTTACATGTGGTTCTTTTGCACGGCCACTAGTTTTTCAACGTTACGTATTCGTTAATGGCCAGTGAAGGACGGCTCGCTGGCAATTAGAGATCGGCGCTGGTACGCCGTGCCGTACCCGTGGTACACCCACCCGTGCCGTACCCGTGCCCGTGGTGCCCCCTCCCGTGCCATGTAGCCGTTGCGTGGTGAACCCAAGATGCCTAGCCGTGTACACTAACACGGCATAAAACACGACTTGGGTTGGCACGGCTTGGCAGTACACGGCTTGTTTTTGGCACCCGTGCCGTACCCGTACCCGTGGTGGACCCTCCCATGCCGTGTTGCCGTGCCGTATAATGCGGGTACGGGTATGGGTTTGGCCCGTACCTTGACGGGCGCCGAGCTCTACTGGCAATATCACGCCTTGAATCACTTACAGACTTATAGCTTGCCATTCACTCAGGCGGGCTAACTAATGCCCATAGCACCCAGCTAACTTTTTGTTTGCCTAACACACCCATGACATGGTCATATAGCTATTTACTTCGCCTCTTTAGGATGCCCAACTCCTTCACATTCTTAGCCGTGGTGCTGCTGACAGCCGCCAATGCACTACAAATCTGTCAGCTTCCCAACGGGGCGCAGTTGACTTGCTCCAATTCGTGCTGCAGCCGGTTCGAAGGGACGCACCGAGCCTATGAAAATCCAGTGAGTGCAATACGTCCCAGTTGTTTAGCGCTTGTAGCATCAAAACCTCCAGGCTTGGTCCTGCATTTTTCCGCATACGTCTGTTACGGCTAACGCATACGCTTCTTTCCTAGGCCTACTACTGCTGTGACGAAGAGTCTGGCAAGTTGGTAACCGAGCAACCACTAGCTTCAGGCCTCGAGAGTTCCAGGTATGGCATAAGTCGCTGTTTCGTGACTTTAGGCTCGATCGCATGGCAATGGGCGTCTGTTTAGCACGAGCTATACCGCTCTGATCATCATCGGTCTACTGATCACTATTGGACTTATCGCTGCCCTCTCCCTTCTTGCCTACCTCCTCTTCAACCGAATGCGTCGGCGGGGACAGATCTGGCACGTAGAGCAGCGTCCGAAGCCGTACCCAGCCGGCGCCTACGACTACCGTGACTATCCGCCGCCAATGGCGCAGAGCACAATGCCGCGTCCCTACATTCCCCGAGAAGACTATCCACCGCCCCCGGCAGCCAGAGATGGAGAACGCTACGTACCGTCCGGGACCCATGACGGTGAACGCTACGGACCGCCTGGGCCCCGGGACGGTGAACGCCATGTACCATCTGGGCCGCGGGACGCAGAGCGTTACGTGCCATCCGGCCCCGGGGACACGGTCCCGAAAAGTGACTACGATTCACGACGATTCTAAGCCAACAAGCTCCACTATGTCCTATTCGATTTGTAGACTATGGTGCATATAAGCGCGTCGATAAATACGCTTAGCTCGTGCACGCATCTAAAACCACTTCGGTACACAGAGCGAGAGGGAGCAATGCCGAGCTGATAGCTCAAGGGAATCTCTGCGTTGGCACACACGACATTAAAAATATTCTCAGCGGATGCTATGAAGACCATGGGGCCACTGCTGGAATCATGCCACTGCGAGTGCGCTTTGATTGTTGTATCGGGACCACAATACCGTCATCGTCCTCGATGACGAAGAAGCGATCTCCCACTGCCTCGGCCTAGGAGCAGAGTTAATTTATCTCGGAAGAAAAAGCAGAATTCGTTTAGGACAAGAGTGACTTACCAGTACGATTTCAGCGAAGCATTCGTTGTGCGCGGGCGCGAATCGAACCAAGTGAGCATGGCGGCCTTCAACGATGTAAGTGTTCGGAAACTCGGTGAGGAAGCTTCGGGCTTCGTAAACTAGAATATCACAATAGAGAGCTCAGGCGACCGCTTGAAGGCGGAAATATCAACCAACTTCTCATGCGCCAGACGACCGATAAACTACCTTTGTCTCTGCAGATATGCGTATGCGTCGAATTGGTGTAGTCCACGCACTCGTAGAACACAAAGCCACTGCTAAAACGCAGTCCAACATGTTGACGACCCTCTTGACAAAGCTTACATTCCCTTAAAACAGTCTACCCATCCGGGCCCGTAGATGTTCGTAACGTTGAACGCGAACGGACGTGATTTCGCCGAGGGGTCAAGCAGGATAGCATCACCGTCCCATACGAAGAACCGTCTAAAAAGGTTTTCGACGGATAGAATAAGAAGGGCAGGATCGTCTTCAAGAGGATGATTTAAGCAGTCTTTGAACGAAGTTTACTGGAGCACTCTGCAGCATACCTGTGCTGCTTTCGCTCCACTCGGAGCACGCTAACGGGCAGCACTTGGCCGAGCTCGCGTTGCGCACGGTGCACTAGGCCCGCATCGAATACCAGCCTAGCGTGGCATGCAACAAGAACAAGCAGAAATACGCTAGCAAGACTCAGAGTTGGCATCGCACCTTATTCCACAAATGCTCAATGCTTAAGACGGTATGGAACGAGTCGGCCGAGAACATTCTCTCTGTGAAACTTTTCGGTGCTGTTGTCATAGTTTCCGAGGACATATGCGAATGCGTAGCCGAAACGCGTGGGAACGTGCAAAGTGTGTTCCTCGAAGAGCTCTTCTAAAATCGCACGCCGCATGTTTTGACGGCTCGGAAGAATCCGGGACTTGCGCTTGAGGCGAGACTGAACCTAGACATTTGATCCCATTCTGAGCAACGCTACCGCAAAATTTCCGGCTACGTTAGGAATTTTCGAAGAAAGCTTTTCGGGGCACGTTAGCGTGAAAAGAGAAAGCAGATAAGCACACTTTAATGATTTTTGAGAGTACCACTGGAATAGGCGTGAAGTACTTCCCGACACTCTTATGCATCACATTCCACCGATCAGTCGTCGCATAATGTTCCAATCGCTTAACGTAGGTATGCTTCATCCGGGAGAACGGCTTGGCATTTGAGCCCGTACAGATAAGAAATAGTGCTACAAAGGCGTTGCTCAATCTGTTTTCCGGAAGCTGCGACGGAGGGTGCATTCTTTGCGCCACGCCAGGCAATCTTTGTGGTTGCTCAGTGAGTGGACCTGAACCTTAAAATGTAGCACATTTCCGGACACACTCTTAAGTTGACGGACACGCCAAAATGTCGTCGCTACAAAAGCCACGTGCTTCAAGAGCATTCCATCGTCATAGAACGACCACCAATGTAATTACAGATTCTCACAATCGCCGTTTCTGTATAGCTCTGTGCGGCAAAATGGCCACTAGGGTACGTGCAAGGCGTCCACGATGACGACTGCTTGGAGTACTTCACCAACGCGTTGTCCTGGGACGACGCCAAAGATGAGTGTCGCTTAGCGGTCGGACACTTGGTGTCTTCGGTAAACACCTTTGCTTATGCTTTCCTTGCGACGCTTCAAAGCTGCGTTGCTGAGTATTGGCTGGGCCCAAGCAAGGGAGATGTCTCGAACGACCGGAGCTGGACCGACGGACGTTCGTTTAGCTACGAAAACTGGGCAAAGGGCACGTTGCGAACTTCTCGATTCCGACCTCGCCATCTCTGAACAAGCGCAAGCGAAAGGCAGCTGTCGTCCGCGGACATGGCGAGGACTAGCACCAGTTCATAGCGCGCAGGAGAGCCAGTGGCTCTCGGGTAGACCTTTTTAGCGCAAGTACCTAACGGTTTTCACAGGTTAAGCAGCGTTTTAGATGTTGTTTCCTCGCACGCCCCTGACGATGTGGGATTGGCAGTGGACGGACGGTTCACCGTTAGACTTCCAGCATTTCAAAGACGGGAATTCGACCGCTGGGTGCAATGTTGAGCCGGGCAAGTAGTGCGCGCATCTGGATCGCTTTATAGCGCGCAGTGGCGCATCGCGACGTGTGACACTACGCGTGCTGAGGACGGGCAGCACACTTTGCAGGATGGAATTGTAGGTGGTTTCTGGACATGATACCATATGCACATGATGCCATTTCTGAACATAACATGCACATCTTGCGTCCATGTGTACCTATCTGTATTTTCAGCTTAGCGCGCATCCAGGTCTGATCGGCCAGCGTTCTCAGTAGGGGGTATTGTTATAGCGCGTGCTCAATTTCCCTTCCCACAATAGATTTCAGCCTGTGGTTCTCTTCACTTCACTTCGCATGGATAAAAATAACATTGTAGCAACTTGTTGAAGTTACTAGCGGCTTTCGATATTGCACTTTAATCCTTCGACAACCTGAGATCTTTCCTTCCCCCCCCCTAACGATGAACGTAGCCTTACGGGTCTCGTGGACTAATTTTATGGTTGAGAACTTAACCATGCTCACGCGGTTAGCTATGGACGTTTGGTTTTTTCCCCGTTCCCAAAGATTGCCTTGAGCATCGTTCTGAATATGCATCCCGTTCCAATAGAACTCAGCGAGTCCTGAGGTCATGGTTTATGACTAAGAAATTTGCTCTCAGGTCAGTCATGTGGACGAGTCGATGGTCGTTGAACGTCGACCTTTTTCTTGTCCTGTCTTTGTCTTGTTATCTTATCCGTTCACGTTTTGCGCAGCCCAGTTTTTTTTGCACATCACAAGCCTCCGAGCCCGAAGAGCAACGGTCATCGGCGTTCCATGGGTAGCGGCGGGTGTGTGCGATCCGCTTCTCGAGGGCGGGGCCAGCAATCGCGCTCCGTCGTCTGGCTCGCCGCCCTGAGAGGGTTCTGTTCGTGGATGTTTTCGTGGAAGCATATGGGAAAGTGCATGCGGCAATGGCTGCCCGGCGCGTATTTATGTGCGACAGTTCCGCCTGTTAAGACAGTCATCCGTTTTTTTTCGTTCCCGAGTCGTTTGGAAGCCGCTTTGTCCCCTTGATTCACCTGCGTTTTACATTGGGACTGCTAGTGCCATGCATTACGCTTAAAACGGCTTTCACGTTAATTTTGCATGATTGTCCGCCCTAGTTTAGTGTACTTTTTAGCTGAATTCGACCAGCGCAGCATTATGACCACCGCAGCGAGCAAGCTTATCGGACTGGAGGAGCTTCAGGTGGAACCATGCGACGGCACTGGCAAGGATGCGATGTCAAAGCGCTTCCTCAAGTGGCACCACTGTAAGTACAGATCGTTGCTTGGTAAAGACCTTCAACCCTTTTTGAGAAAGGAAAACCTTCTCGTACTTTCGCTTCAATTTTACGCTACTGCCGATCTGAAACCTATAGGAACTCTCTAAAAAATTATGCTACAAACGAGCGAACCATAACTTCCAGACGTCGGTTAGCCCACCGTAATGTACACTACGTTCTAGTAATGATCCCCTTTCAGACTTACCGCTCGAGGAGGTGATCCTTGATCCGACGCAGCCGATCGACCTGGTCGCACTCGGCCCAGTGCCGTGCAGCGAATGCCCGAATGACCCGATCACGAAGCGCATGCTCGCGAAGTGGAAGCCGAGTAAGCCACTTTGAGCACATGGTAAAGCATGAGCTAACATCAACTTTTAGGCGCCTCGCCCGCATCGAAGACGGTCGACGAGAACAACAACGAGTGCAAGGTAAGCCACCTTTGACAAGGGAAAACCCGGACTTACTCTCGTATTTCAGCCGGGCAACGAGACCAAGGTCACCGAGTCGAAGCCGAGTGACGGTTCTTCTGACTGCAAGGTCAAGGTAAAGTTGTCGTACGTGAGCGATCCCACATTATGTAAGGCAAAAAAATGTAGCTATTTTTGTAATAAGAGTTTGCGAGAAGAGGCCGTTGTCAGTTCGAATATCTAGTGGTCCTTTCTCCTGGCGCTCAGTGAAATGCTAAACTGTTTTTTCAGGTGGTCTCCTACGACAGCTTGATGTTCCGCGGCTCGTACCCGATGTGCAAAGCGGAACACCGCACGGGCCTTGGAGCGGCGTACGCCAAGCTGATCACGGCGCCGGCACGTCCCGCGGGCGCGATGCAGCGAGGACCGGGCGGACCTCCGCGTGGACCCGGTGGACCTCCGCGCGGCCCTGGGGGACCTCCGCGTGGCCAGTACCGTCGCTAAGCGTCCACGTATTAGCTGTATGTACTAGTGTCTGTCCAGCATTGTATGTATTTGAAAGTATTTAACCACCCTATCGAGTATTCCGATCGACTTACTAGCTTCAAATTGGTTCAGTAAACTTCATCCTTAAGCCAGATTGTCGTGGAATTAATGAGGCAGGGAGCACCGCCAGGGATCGAGAAGCACTGGCCAGCTAGACATGATAGACGCCAATGACTCTTGTATGCTGCACAATGTTCGAGGCTTACTTAAAAGTTGCTACCTGCCCGACGTGTTGCCCCACGAACAGTTTTTTCCCGAATTGTTTGGTACTCTCATAGGCAGAGCTTCCGCTTTGTAGGCCTTTACTTCCGCTGAAAAGGTTAGGTACTTGATATGACTCAGGAAAGAAAAGCTGTGTTGTCCGCGTTCGCAGGCTACTTGAGGGGCTTGGCTGCTGAATATCATAAGGAGCCCGTGGAATGGCTCACAGGGCGCAATAACGAGCTATGCGCCGTTGTAGCCTGGTAGAACGTTTCATCTATCGATATCACGGAACAGGTCTTGTTCCCGGCTACACAAAGAAGGCTATCGTCTCAAAGATCGCTATGTTGTGAGTACACGTCGCGATGCCAGACGATGCGACGAACGGACTTCTTGCAAATGGCTTTTCCGAAGAAAGCGGATGACTCGCAATGAGGAAACTCTGCTCATTCCAATTGACGCTACCGAACAACGTCTGCATGAACGAATGGGTTGTCGTTTAATTATGCGTCGCATGCCAAAGATTAACAGAAAGATGACTACGAAGAGCAGCGGACAGGACACGAACACAACGGCAAGAATAACATCCTTGCAAGAAAGATCTTCCTACAGCATTACGATCAAGTCATATTGAGTCATCCATGAGAAGCAATGGCATGACTTTCAAACTAGTGGCGGGTCTTAACAGAACGCACTTCATCGCATAAGAGAAGCGGATAGCAAAAACGACAGGTGAATGCCCGAGAGGGTAGGTTCTAGCAAACTGAAGCATCAAATAATAATGTGCCTATGTCAAGAAAAATCATTACGGCACTAGTTTGTTTCTTTATTGCACAGACAAGAGAGATGCAAGCGAAGAGTTAAGGCTTATTCACTTGGCAGCGGAATCTCATGACGTATGTCTTCCTGTAGCTTGGACAGAACTGTTTTCTTTCCGTACAGACGTAGAATCGTCACGTGCTCATCAAACATGCGCCGGATTCTCTAAACTTGTGGTAAGAGCCGCGTCCCTAGTCAGACCCAAAGTTCAGCATTAGCTTCAACTGAAAATATAAACAGTATTGGGTGCCCCCTTCAGTTTGCCACTTTCGGGAAGTTTTGTGAGGTTATACCGTCCTCCTCGCTACTGGCCTGATCTCACAACTAAGCTAATATTTCACATTCCTTCGAGCTTGTCCGTATCTCTTTGTACCTTACCTGTATTTCGTCCGCTAAGTGAACGATAGTGTCCAACCGTAGCGCATAGTCTTCGTAGGTTTGTTTATAATGATCCCGTAAGCTGCGAAACACACTGTCAAGTAGCGGCCTGAGCCGGAGACTATCATCACGGATCACATCGTGAACCGAACGGAGCAAAATGATGAGTGTGAGTACCGCATGCTCGACCTCATCCAGGCGCGCAAGGGCAAACTTCCTTGCGGTCCCTAAGTTCTCCTTGAAGCAGGAGGCACTTAGCCTGAAATGTGGCCCTTTTAGAAGGATGACAGGCAAATGAAGACTCTATTAGGTAGCCGTTGCTCGCCTTCCGACATGCCAGGGGTCCATTATATTCGAATCCGTTCCGTAGTACTCAGCGACATTCTTTTCTGTTACATCGAGGTAGTTGTCGTCGAGAAAATACAATCGACATGAATAGTGACCGAAGTTTCTGATCGTGTTGTGTATCCATTCATAGATAGTCCAATGATATAGGAATGATGAGGCCATGTGCTGCTAAAGTTGTCAAAGGACCTCGCATTTCCGACTCCCATAGGGCGGCACCTGGGGCGGCACAAACTGCACACTCTGTGCAGCCTGAATCCAGCGAAGAACTGGATGATGACGCAACGGCATTTATCGCAGGTGACATTGGCATGCTTCCTGCTAAATGTGGGACTCGCAAATGATTAAGTCGTGAATGATAACTCTAAGTCGACACTTGGTCATGATTCTATGAAGAATGACAGCGTTCAAAACAAGCAGTATTATAGAGCTACTAGGCGCCTTCGCAGACTATCATGTAATGCGGAAGGCTCTGTCACTGAGAACGCTAAGCCCATTCAACAACCCTACCAGGGATTGCATGGTTACAAGATTCTAACTTGGACGCGTAGATAGACAAAGCAACGAACCACAATGGTACACAAAGTGAGTGCTAAGCAGAATCGATGACAACGCACTGAAGCCTGCAAACACGCACTACGCAAACATAGTCGTGATGGTTGCTCTCGTCCATGGGCTCACCGGCTATGTAGTTTCAAACTAGAAAAAATTAATTGGGAAAATGTCGTTGGAGGCTGAAGCGATGTGTAACCCAGCTGCGCAGCGATAAAACAGCCTTCATATCGTGGACATACAAACTCAAAGGGTGGGACGGTTTTGAGGACCGACATGATTATAATTACCGTTCAAGTATCGATGGTCAATGCACTTCTTAACGAACCGACTTAACCGATCTTTACAAAATGGAAAAAGGTTCGCAGGAGGTGTCAGAACAGGCCGTTTTTCCACTAAACTGAACCAGGAAACTGCCGCTTTTTGGAATAGAGGCAATATCAATCTTTGGCACGCAAGTCCCCATGCGAGTCTAGAACCTTAGTACAATGCTATGGCTATGAGAGATCACCTGCTTAATCGTTCTTTGTTTATTTTCCTTCATTAATAATACCGTATTTTTTCGAATNAGGTGAGCATGGTGGCCTTCAACGATGTAAGTGTTCGGAAACTCGGTGAGGTAGCTTCGTGCTTCGTAGACTAGAAGATCACAATAACGAGCTTACGCGACCACTCGACGTCGGAAACATCAACCATCTTCTCATGCATGCGCCAGAAGACCGTTAACCTACCTTTGTCTCTGCAGATATGCGTATGCGTCGAATTGGAATAGTCCACGCACTCGTAGAACACTAAGCCGCTGCTATAATGCAGTCCAAATGTTAGCGACCCTCTAGACAAAGCTTACATTCCCTTGAAACAGTCTACCCATCCGGGTCCGTAGATGTTCGTAACGTTGAACGAGAACGGACGTGATTTCGCCGAGGGGTCAAGCAGGATAGCGTCACCATCCCATACGAAGAACCGCCTAAAACACTTTCGACCGAATGCATAAGAAGGTTAGGATCGCCTTCAAGAGTATGATTTAAACAGTCTTTGAACGAAGTTAACTGGAGCACTCTGCAGCATACCTGTGCTGCTTTCGCTCCACTCGGACCACGCTAACGGGCAGCACTTGGCCGAGCTCGCGTTGCGCACAATGCACAAGACCCGCATCGAATACCAGCCTAGCGTGGCAGTCAACAAGCACAAGCAGTAATACGCTAGCTAGACGCAGACGAGGCATCACACCTTATACCCCCAAATGCTCAATGCTTAAGATGGTATGGAAAGAGCTGGCCGAGAACATTCTTTCTGTGAAACAAGTTGTTCGTGCTGTTGTCATAGTTTCCGAGGACGTATGCGAATGCGTAGCCGAAACGCGTGGGAACGTGCAAAGTGTGTTCCTCGAATAGCTCTGCTAAGATCGCACGCAGCTTGTTTTGAAGTCTTGGAAGAATCCGGGACTTGATCTAGAGGCGAGACTGAACCTAGACGTTTGAGCCCATTCTGAGCAACGCTACCGCGAAATTTCCGGCTAGGTTATAAATTTTTGTAGAAAGCTTCTTAGGGCACGTTATCGTGAAAAGTGAAAGCAGGTAAGCACACTTTAGTGACTTTTGAGAGTACCAATAGCTGTGAAATACTTCCGACCCTTTTCATGCATCACAGCCCACCGAGCAGTCGTCTCATAATGTTCCAATCGCTTTTGGGTATGCTTCACCCGGGAAGAACGGCTTAGCATTTTGGAGCCGTGTAGATAAGAAATGGTGCTACAAAGGCATTGCTCAATCTGTTTTCCGGACGCTGCGACAAAGGGTGTGCGCCTTGCGCCAATCCAGGCGATTTTTGTGGTTGCTCATTGAGTGGAGTTGAATCTTAAAATGTAGCACATTTACGGGCAGACCCCTAAGTGGACGGACACGCCAAAATGTCGTCGCTACAAAATCCACGTGCTTCAAGAGCATTCTATCGTCATAGAACAGCCACCAATGCAATTCCTGATTCTCACGATCGCCATTTCTGTATCAATATGTGCGGCAAAATGCCCACTAGGCTACGTGCAAGACGTCCGCGATGACGACTGATTGAAGTACTTCACCATCGCGTTGTCCTGGGACGACGCCGAGGATGCACTGTCGCTCAGCCGCTGGACACTTGGCTTCTTCAGTTAACGCCTTTGGTTATTCTTTTCTCACAACACTGCAAAGCTGCGGTGCTGAGTACTGGCTGGGCGCAAGCAAAGGAGAGATCTCGAACGACTGGAGCTGAACCGAGGGACGTTCGTTTAGCTACAAAAACTCGGCAAAAGGTACGCTGCAAATTCCTCGATGTCCGACTTTGTCGGAGAGCCGAAAGCAGCTGTCATGCGCAGGAATTAGTCGATAGACGTTGATAGGGTGAGGACTGAAGCCAGGTGAAGCCCTATCTTGGCCGTGTACCTGCTCTGGATGAGGAACCGTGCCCTTGCGACTGGACGTACAGTCCGCTAACGCAGAAGTGTTACATCGTCAGGTGTCTACAGTCCTCAGTCACAGTTCTTCGGAAATATAGATTCTCGTGCCTTAAATACTCCCGGTCATGTACATTAGAGATCGACATTGACCACCCGTACCGTACCCGTACCGTATTGGACCCCACCCGTACCGTACCCGTGCCGTACTGGACACACCCCCCCCCCGTATCGTACCCGTACCCGTATTTTACTACTAGTACGGCCCGTACCGTACATGAAATTGGTATCCGTACCGTATGCCGTACCATACTGGGCTCCCCCGTACCGTACCCGTATTATACGGGTACGGGTACGGCCCGTAATACGGTACGGTACGGCTGTCGATCTCTAATGTACATCATCTGGGACGAGGGCATCTATAGGTGCCAAGCGGTGGAGACCAACTTGACGTCGATTCATAGCGCTCGGGAGAATCAGTGGCTTTCAGGTAGACTCCTTTAGCCGCTAGTACCCGGCAATTCACCGTTCGACTTCCAGCATTTCAAAGACGGGAATTCGACCGCTGGTGCAATGTTAAGCCGGGCAAGTACTTGCGTGCATCTGGATCCGTTGGATAGCGCGCAGTGGCGCATCGCGACGTGTGACACTACACCTAGTCTTACGGTGTGCGAAATGAACACGAAGAGCCGTCAGCCTAAGGCCTGAGCTAAGAGTTGTTGCTGAAGTGAAACAATAAACCGTTGGTAAAGCCGGAAGGCCTTGAAAAATGCTTGTCATCATGCTGAGGAGGGGCAGGACACTTTGTAGGATGGAATTGCACGTGGTTTCTGAACATGATACCATATGCACATCTCCGCTATGATCTGGCCAGCCCAATGTCAATAGAAAAGCTTCAGCCCACCTTCGGAAGCGAGAAAATTATCGCGAAAAATGCTTTCTATCACAGCAAAGGGCAGATGTATAGGTAGTTGCAGTACACATTTGCCCACAGGATTTTCAATGTACGCACCCGGGCTTTCGCGCTTTGTGCGCTTCCAGGACTGATCGGCCCGCGTTCCTTGTAGGGGTATTCGCAGAGCATGCGTGCTCAAGTTCCCTTCCAACAATATATTTCAGCCTCCGGTTCTCTTCACTTCACTTCGCACTGATCTGAATAACACTGTAGCAAGTTTTAGAAGTTACTAGCGGCTTTGGATATTACACTGCAATCCTTGTACAACCTGAGATCTTTCCATTTTCAATCCCTAAGGACGAACGTAGACTTACGGGTCTCACAGAATTTTTTTTATTGTTGAGAGCTTGGCACTGTGGACGTTTGGCTTTTTCCCGTTCCCTAAGATTGCCTTGAGCATCGCTCAGAATATCCATCACGTTCTCACAGAACTCAGCGAAGCAGGCGGTCCTGCCCTGATGGTTTACGACTAATAAATTTGCTCTCAGGTCAGTCATGTGGACGAGCATTAGCTTGAGAGACCGGATCGTAACTTCGATGGTCGTTGAACGTCGACCTCTTTCTTGTCCTTGTCTTTGTCTTGTTATCTTATCCGTTGCGTTTTGCGCAGCCCAGTTTTTTTTTTGCACATCAAAACCCTCCGAGCCCGAAGAGCAACGGTCATCGGCGTTCCATGGATAGCGGCGGGTGTGTGCGATCCGCTTCTCGAGGGCGGGGCCAGCAATCGCGCTCCGCCGTCTGGCTCGCCGCCCTGAGAGAGTTCTGCTCGGGGACGTTTCCGTGGAAGCATATGGGAAAGTGCATGCAGCGATGGCTGCCCGGCGCATATTTACGTGCATCAGTTCCGCCTGCCAAGACAGTCAGTCGTTTGTTTCGCTCCCAAGTCGTTTGCAAGCCGCTTTGTCCACTATATTCGCCTGCGTTTTACATTAGGACTGCGTTAGACTCATGCCTTACGCTTAAAACGGCTTTCACGTTCATTTTGCATGATTGCCCGTCCTAGCTTAGTGTGCGTTTTAGCTGAATTCAACCTGCGCAGAATTATGACCAACGCAGCGAGCAAGCTCATCGGACTGGAGGAGCTTCAGGCGGAACCTTGCGACGGCACTGGCAAGGATGCGATGTCAAAGCGCTTCCTCAAGTGGCACCATTGTAAGTTCAGATCGCTGCTTGGTAGAGAACTTCAAGGTTTTTTGAGAAATAGGAAGCTCTTCTCGTACTTTCGCTTCAGTTTTACGCTACTGCCGATCTGAAAACTAAGAAAATTTTGCAACGAATGACCGAATTATCACTTCCAAACGTCTGTTAGCCCACCGTAATGTACACTACGTTCTAGTGATGATCTCCTTTCAGACGTGCCGCTCGAGGAAGTGGTCCTTGACCCGACGCAGCCGATCGACCTGGCCGCACTCGGCCCAGTGCCGTGCAGCGAGTGCCCCAACGACCCGATCACGAAGCGCATGCTCGCAAAGTGGAAGCCGAGTAAGCCACTTTGAGCACATGTTACGCATGAGCTAACATCGACTTTTAGGAGCCTCGCCTGCATCGAAGATGGTCGACGAGAACAACAACGAGTGCAAGGTAAGCCACGTTGCTAAGGGAAATCGAGGACTTACATGTTTCAGCCGGGCAACGAGACCAAGGTCACAGAGTCTAAGCCGAGTGACGGTTCTTCTGACTGCAAGGTCAAGGTAAGGTTGTCGTACGTGAGCGATCCCACATTTTGTAAGGCAAAAATGTGGCTATCTGACAATAAGAACTTGCGAGAGGAGGCCGTTTTTAGTCCGGATATATCGTGGTCTTTCCTCCTTGTGCTCAGTGAAATGTTAAACTATTCTTTTCAGGTGGTCTCCTACGACAGCTTGATGTTCCGCGGCTCGTACCCGATGTGCAAGGCTGAGCATCGCACCGGCCTTGGAGCGGCGTACGCCAAGCTGATCACGGCGCCGGCCCGTCCCGCGGGAGCAATGCAGCGAGGGCCGGGCGGACCTCCGCGTGGACCCGGTGGACCTCCGCGCGGACCTGGTGGACCTCCACGTGGCCAGTACCGTCGCTAAGCATCCACGTGTTAGCTGTATGTACTAGTGTCTGTCAAGCATTGTATGTATTTGAAAGTATTTAACCACCCTATCGAGTATTCCGATCGACTTACTTGCTTCAAATTGGTTCAATAAACTTCATTCTTATGGCAGTTTGACGTGGAATTAAAGAGTCAGGGAGTACAGCAGGGCCTCTAGAAGCACTGACCAGCTAGACTTGACAGACGCCACTGACTCTGGTATGCTTATACATGTTCGAGGCTTACTTAGAAGTTGCTACCTGTCCCACGAAATGTTTCTTTCCGAATTGTTTGGGTACTCTCATCGACAGAGCTTCCGCTTTGTGGGCCTTCGTTTCCGCTGAAAAGGTTACTTGATATGACTGAGGAAAGAAAAGTTGTGCTGTCCGCGTTCGGATACTGAAAATCGCAAGGTGCCCGTGGAATGTCTCAAACGGCCCAATAACAAGATATGCGCTGTTGTAGTCTGGTAGACCGTTTCATCAAGATAGATTCGACTCCTTAGTGATCAAGATATTGTCGATATCACGAAACAGGTCTGATTCCCGGCTACACGAAAGGCTATCTTTTCAAAGATCGCTATGTTGTGAGTACACGCCGCGATGTCAGACGATGCGACGAACGGACTACCTGCAAATGGCCGTTCCGACGAAACAGCTGACTCGCAATGAGTAATCCAGAAGTAACCCTGCCCGTTCCGATTGTCGCTACCGACCATCGTCTGCATGAACGAACGCGTTTTCGGTTTAGCACGTGTCGTTTAATTATGCGTCGCATGCCGAATATTAACAGTGACTATGAAGAGCAGCGGACAGGGCACGAGGACAACGGTAAGCATAACATCCTTGCAAGAAAGATCTCCCTACAACATTACGATCGAGTCATCTTGAGTCATCCGAGAGAAGCAATGGCATGACATGGAAGCTAGTAGTGGGGCTTGGCCTAACGCACTACGTCGCATACGAGAAGCGATGGCAAAGAACGACAGGTGAATGCCCTAGACGTTAGGTTCACTCAAAACTGAAGCATCCACCAATGTACCCATGTCAAGAAAAAGCATTGCTGGACTAGTTTGCTTCTTTATTGCGCCAACAAGAGATATGCAAGCGAACAGTTAATACTTATTCACCGGGCAGCGGATTCTCATGACGTATATCCTCCTGCAGCTTGGAGAGAACAGTTTTCTTTCCGTACAGACGCAGAATAGTCACGTGCTCATCAAAAATGCGCCGGATTCTCTAAAGCTGTGGTAACAGTCGCGTCCCTAGACAGATCCAAAGTTCAGCATGGGCTTCAATTGAAAAATATGAAACAGTGACGGGTGCCTTCCTCTTAAATTCGGCACCGCCGGGAAGTTTCGTGAGGTGCTACTGCTACTGGCTTGATCACAACTACCTAAGCTAACATGTCAAATTCCTTCGAGCTTATCAGTAGCTCTTGGTACCTTACCTGTATTTCGTCCGCTAAGTGAACGATAGTATCCAGCCGTAGCGCATAGTCGTCGTAGGTTTGTTTATAGTGATCCCGTAAGCTGCGGAACACACTGTCAAGCAGCGGACTAAGGCGGAGACTGTCCTCTCTGACAAGGTCTTGGACCGAACGGAGCAAAATGATGAGCGTGAGAACCGCATGCTCGACCTCATCCAACCGCGCACGAGCAAACTTCCTAGAGGTTTCCAGGTTCTCCATGAAGCAGGAGGCACTTAGCCTGAAATTATGGCTCTTTCATAGGGTGGATAGGCAAAGGAAGACTCTATCAGATCGTCGTTCCTCACCTTCCAACATGCCAGGGGTCCATTAGGTATATTGGAATCCGTCCCGTAGTATTCAGCGACGTTCGTTTCGCTTACGTCGAGATAATTATCGTCGAGAAAGTACAAACGACGTGAGTAGTGACCAAAGTTTCTGATCGTGCTATGCATCCACTCGTAGATAGTCCAAGGATATAGGAATGACAAGGCAACATGCTGCTAAAGTTGTCAAAGGTCCTCGCATTTCCGACTTCCATTGCGCACGCAAACGATTCTAGCGTCTCCAGCGCAGGACTCCACGATGCCTGATTGCTGCAGGAAATCGCAAACGACGGCAAATTCCGCCTCGATGGCCATCTCAGCGGCCTGCGTAGTCATGGGAGCAGGAGTATGACGTTCCACCTGAACATGGATTGAGCTAATTGAATGACTGCGATGTGCTCAGAAGCCTGGTGACTCACTTGGAGTTGCCCACAACTGTTCGACATTGCTCGGAATCGATTGATGTAGACGGCTTTCCGCGCTTGCACAAGCCGCTCGAGTGGCGTCAGCGTACCATTCTTACGTGGAGACGAGAGGACAGCTAAAAGGTACCTCACTGTCCGTGTTATGGACACTAAGATTGCCAGACTTCGCTGTTTCATCCCTACCGTTAACCGACATTCCAGCTGCGATGCATCTGCGGAAGCGGCACAGCTTGCAAGCAGGAGTTCGGTTTGCTAAATCAGTCCGACCTGTTCAGCCAAACGTTCTCGAACGGTGAAAGGAAGGCTTAACTATGAAAAGTAAAGCGTACTGACCGAACCATGTAGAACAGTTCCCTCTCGTCTTGCACTTATACGTCTTGTTCAGCGCCACTGTCCTGAAAAGTGAACATTGTGCAAGTAGGAAGTCTTTTCTCGGACCTCCGAAAGAACGCGGCGCAGGAACTACAGACAAGATTGTTTCCGAAATGCCTGTAAGCCGCTGGGGCGCCACAAACTGCACACTCTGTGCAGCCCGAATCCAGCGAAGAACCGGATGGTGACGGAACGGTAATTGACGTAGGTGAAGTTGGCATGCTTCCTGCTAAATGTGGGAGTTGCACTGGATGATTCTGCGAATGAAAACACAGGTCGAAAATCCTTATGATCTTTGAAGGCTGCCAGTGTTCAAAACAAGCACAATCATAGGGCTAAGTGCATCACACGATTCCCAAACTACCGTCATTCGGAAGGCTCTGATACTCAGAAGGCTATGACCATTCAAGAGCCAAGCATCGATGACATAACTACAAGAACCTAACTTTAACACGTAGAGAGACAAAGTAATGAATGGTAACGAGCCATAAGGTGGGTGCTAAGAAGAATCGATGGAAAAGCGCATCGAAGCCTGCAACCACGCACTACGCAAACATAGTCGTGATGCTTGCTCTCGACCATGCGTTCACGGAGGATGTAGTTTCAAACAAGAAGAAATTAATCAGGAAAATGTCGTTGGAGACTGAAGCAATGTGTAAACCAACTGCGCAGAGATAAAACAACAAGCATATCGCGAACATTCAAACTCACAAGGCGGAACGGTTTTGAGGACCGACATGATCATAATTACCGTTTAAATATCGATGGTTCCTTGCACTTCCTAACGAACCGACCCTGAATAAAAGGGAAAAAGGTTCGCAGGAATTTTTCTGCCAGAAAAGGCTGTTTTCCACTAAACTACGCTTTTTTGGAACTTAGGCAGTTCGATTGTACAGAACAGTGGGCAATAGGGGGTGGCATCCCGAAACTAACGTAAGCCAATCTTCCGTAGCCTTTGGGGCGCAAGTCCACATACGAGTCTAGAACCTATAATACATTGCTATGATAGATCACCTGCTTAATCGTTCTTATTTATTTTCGTTCATCAATAATAATCAGGTTCTTTCTGACAGATGCCCATAAACGCCCAATCACAGTCCCGATTCAGCCACTTTCCTAGCCAGTTCGCATAGTCGGCGGCGGAAATGCTGAACTGTATTTGGCCGCAATACCACGGATTCTTAGCACACGAATTGACTTCTGGCTGTCCAGGACCCCAGTTCACGTAGTCATAGGCGCTTCCGTCAGACCACCTATAGTTCTCGCAGTTTTGAGCTATCGCTTCGAGGCCGATCCACACGTTGTCGTTTGTGAGTTCCGATCGTGCAGCAAAATCTAGAATGTGATTTGCATGCGGTAAAATCAAGTGCTTCAAGCCTGCGCTATGCTGACACATCTATGTGTCAGCATAGCGAACCTGACAAGAGCTCGTTTGTCTGGGCGTTGTGTATCGAGGCCAATGACGCTTCGGTTTTGCATGCCTGCTGGTGCGAGTGAAATCCAGTGCGAGATGTAAGTAGCTAGAATGAATTAGACCAGCTCCTTCGCTTGAAATCAACAAGATTTTAACTAGTTCCTTTACTTCGGCCCATCGATGCTTTAAGACTGGCTTAGACAAAAGGCAGCACGGAAAGACGGAAAAGAAAAAAATTATTCTCAGAATTCAGACCTTTTCCGACTGTTGCTAATAAAACCCCTATTACTTCCTCGCGAACCTTGTAGCATGGCCCGACGCCTTCGAACTGTATCCAGCCAGGAGGACACACTGGCACCCTGAGCGCGGGACAGGTCGGCTTAGGCACGGCGACACTTGGGGAAGCTCACATACGTGCTGCCTTGTGCTCGGTTGCAGTCAGAGCCGTACCAGCGTCCGTTCTCGGTGCTCAGTTCCAAGCAACTGGCGCCCACCGATGGAGGTTGTCCTTAAAAGCCCACCCGTACAGGCGCAATCTACCTCAAAATTCACCGTGATCCCAGTTTGTGTACTCGAAGGCGCTTCCATCCGTCCACGTCCAGTTGCTCTGGCTGGACTCGATTCGAACGCTTGCGCCAAGCCAGTAAAACTGAGAACATGCTTCTTCCGGTTGTTTGGACAAAAATGCGTTGACGAAGCCGTTTGACGCTGATGCTAAGTGGCCTCCGTCTTGCATGGGCCCTTGAACTGCCCCGACTGGACATTCGCCCGATGCAGTGTAAAGCAGTCCTTGCAGGAAGATTGAAACTAACAGGAACGACTTCGCCATACCGAAAGCGAGGCTATTATGGTAAACGACATGACTCGATTGCCAGTTCCGCCGGACAAAATCTATTGTTCGTCAGCGACGCTGGTAAGACCCACCATTGTCCTTCTAATCCGTTTGACAAGATGCACTGCGTAAAATGCGAGGTTTTTGCTTGCTGACTGGATTAGTATGTCCAAGGAGACCACAAGTGAGAAGCAAACAAAGCAAGCTAACGAAGTGATTGTCCGCGTAAAAACCCTAAGTAGTGTAGACCTAAATTCGGCCTAGCAAAAGCGACTCTGCCCTCAAGGGACGGTCGAAGCTGTGTTCTATTGTGTCATCCAGCAGCGTTGGGCTTTAACATGCCAACTCTCTTTCCTTTTCATGTTTCTTGCTCGTCGATGATGCGGCCACGCAAAGACCGGAGGCTAATCCTACCACTTCCATGCGGTAATTTTTAAGTACCCAGAATTGCAAGATTCGCGCAAACCAATGCCCACCAACATTCACCGCCGTCGAAGCTTTTCATGACGCCCATGCGGACAATTCTTGTGAGCATATATAGAGACGACGTGATCGCCTAACCTTGCCAACTACGTAGAACAAAATTGCGCCTCGTTATGGGTCGTCGGGGACAGATGCTTGTCAAAGTAGATTCGATTTTGGGAGTTCCAACCTCTAGAGTCGTCACACATGTTTCGTTTAAAACAGAACATGGGCACTCCCGTGACGATCGTTTAGTGTGTCAACGCCAGGATAACAAAGCTTAATTTTCTCACTATTAAACCGTTCTCTGCTCGAGGTACTTTTGCTCCTTGCGGGCCTTTGGCCTCTTTCCAAATGCTTGTTTACGTGTGACTCAAATGAGCACTTTTTCTTCCGCGATCCAGACGCGTCGCGCTCAGAAGAGGAAAACAAGCTTGTTTGTTATTGCGGGTGCCGGTCGGCAGCTGGCGGGTGGCGGAGGGAGTGCTTGCTACGCTTCCTCGTTTGTTGTGTTCCGACGCAGAACCGGCGATTTTCAGCCAGCGGCTATTTATGCGCTTGCCGTTATTGTGGCCTGCATACAGCTAAATGCGTTGACTTCCTTCCCCTTAAATTATTCTGGGAATCGTGGCCACAGTTACAGTCTTTCTGAAACCATGCATTCTATCGTGCTCTATATACTCGTAACTTTTAGTTCTATTCAAAATGCAGTATCTCACCGAGAAGATTTCCGAACTCCTGTCCTCGGGCGAGCCCAAGCAGGAGCTCCGATGGGGCATCATCGGCTGCGGCCGCATCAGCCATGACTTCGCGCAAGCGATGCACAAGTGCCAGAACCCCAATCGAGTGAGTAGAAGAGGGCGCACGCGTTTCGAATGGATGACGTCCGTTTAGGTGGCTGCGGTAGCGGCTAGCAGCATGGACAAAGCGCTCGACTTCCGCAAGGACCTCGGCCTGGAGGCCATCGCCTACGGAAGCTACGAGGAACTGCTGGCGGACCCGCAGATCGGTAGGTTCCGTGGGTTTACTTGACATTGCTGCTACTTCCGAAAGTGGGTGGCCTCGGTGTCCCTGCATTACAACGCTTAACGGGCTTTTAGATGTGGTCTACATAGGCGTGCTGAACAATACTCACTCCAAGTGGACGCTGGCTGCGCTCGAAGCCGGAAAGCACGTGCTCTGCGAGAAGCCCATGGCCGGAACTGTGCACGAGATCAAGGTATCTTGATTGGTTTGACATTCTTCTCGGACTATGACGGTACTTGCTAAAAGTGTTTGAAGTAATTGCTCTTAGCACAAGCAATCACAAGCCTTGTGATAAAGACCATTCTTGCAGGCAATGGCGGAAAAGGCACGAGAGAAGAACAAGTTCCTCATGGAGGTAAGCCGTTTGCAAAGGACCGACGAGCTCAGGTTTTAGGCATTCTGGAGCCGCTTCTTCCCAGTTTATGGCGAGTTGAAGAAGCTCATCGACTCTGAGAAGCTGGGCAAACCTAAAATCGTTCATGCGTCATTCTGTCGTGCTCCATTGGTAAGCGCTGGATTAGACATTCAGCCTCTTTCCACGCCAACGAACCGCTGCATCTGCCCACTTTCAGGCCGACAACCGTAAGCGTCCGGACCTTGCTGAGTGCCCGCTCAACGACATCGGCTCGTACTGCGTGCAGTTCGCGATGTTCTGCTTCGGTGGCGAGCGTCCCAGCCGCGTGCACATCGAGGGCTTCAAGAACGAGACGGGCGACGTCGACATGGGCGGCAACATCACTCTGGAGTTCCCTAGCGGCGGAAAGGCTTACCTCATCTACACGTGTGTTTCGCACAACACCAACGGAGCCTTCGTGAGCTTCGACAACGGCGTCGCGCAGGTAAGCTTGCCCATAGCTACTACGCTTTGGACCTATCATCAAATGTATCATTTAGATCCCCGAGTTCTTCTACTGTCCCACCCGCTTGATCACTATTGAAGGCAAGCCGATGCCGGACAGCAACCCGAAGATCGAGCAGTTTCCGCTCAACGATGACGCTAAGTACAACTTCTCGAACGCTTCCGGGCTGCGCTACGAAGCGGACCACGTGTACGAGTGCGTCATGAAAGGTGAGCCTTTGTACTTGCGGACAGAACAAAAATATCCTGACCGGAACTGTGGTAAGGCACTTCATAGTGCCTTGAGGTGAGTCTTCTAAATTCTGTCACATTTAGAAAAGACCGAGAGCGACGTCATGCCGCTGGAGGACTCCATCAAGGTCGCAGAAGTTGTGGACGAGCTTCGCATGCAGCTTGGCGTCGAGTTCCCGCACGACTACATGCGCATCGACATCTAAGGCGACTCTTTGAGCTGTCACTGTACATAATCCTCTCGAATTTGACTTTTGCTAAGCGTGAATAAACGCATTTCGCTTCATTCTGCCACTTTTATTTAGGGCGAAATATAAGAATGTTACGCTTGGAGGTCGACTGCAACACGCCGAGCTTGGTAGCCGTATTCCGAACTGCTGCTACTCTTGCTTGGCTTCTAGTCATTCTTCTAAGGAGCTTTCGAGAGAATCCGCCCTAGAATGGACCTTATAACGGTCAATACTTACATGACCGGAAACTTACCGATTGTTCCTTGAGCCAGATCTGGAGGCATAAGCAAAGCGACGTCTAACGATCTGATCATCTGAGTCACGCTTATTCCCTAAGCACATGAAGCCGCATTGCAAACCGGCGATGACGATGATCAAGATTAGCGCCAGAGCCTAAAAGGCAACTTTTCCTTTCGGCGGTTATAGAGCGAAACATACAGCTAGCAGCAGCTCCGGTGCGTAGGATGAGGTCGCCATGACCGGAAAACTGTCAGCTTTTATCCACTCAACTTCCTTGAACGTTCAAGTCATTTGCTAACAAGAAATACACTAGTAGGAAGACGAAAATTCGTAAGTATTTCTGTGTGCATATTTGATATATCAGCACAAAAAGGAAAGTAAAGAACGAAAAGGGCGGTTGACTGGATCAACCTTACGTACTTGAGCACAGCACAAACTAGCACGCGCGGCGTAGACGACATCAAACAGGATGCGTTCCCGGAAGAGGAAGGCGAGTACAAAGAAGGTCGGCGCAGTGTTAAGCGGAAGTGGAAACAGCGCTAGCGTCCGCCTCGTCTGCATCAGCAGTGCTATCTTTCTGGCGTATGCGCGAACCTTCACAGTTACCTACAAGGACTAAACTATAATGACGTGATCGAGAGCGGCAAGAAGAGCAGTGACGAGCATATAAACGGCCTCGAAACGAAATCCAAAGGTGTCGCTACGTAGTGACAATATAGCGTCACGTAGCAGTTCACCGTCCATCATCGTTTGGAGGTCAACGGCACCGGGAAGGCAAGACCATGTAGATGACATTTTTACTTTTTCGGTTTTCTTCCGACTGAATTGTTCACGGTCAGAAGGCAAGCGCTGCTCACACTACGTCTCCGTTTGCATCCCCGTACCAGTATGAACACCAAGTACTTTCTAACGGATACACAGAGGGCGGATGACGCGAGCGAGGAACACGAAGATGGAGAACTGTTAGAGAGGCATGAATCATCTTTCGGATGCCCTTTATGGGTGGATTAATGACGGGGAATAATAGAGTGGGATTACAGAGGAAATGCAGTACATTGAGAGGCGGACAGCGTGCCGGGTACCGCAATCACGCTGCGGTCGACCAGGCTGTCAGCATGTGGCGCGCCAGCGGTGTTCGCAGTCTTCGCTGCGCACGACGATTTGTTCCTGCGAAACCAGAGCCACTGCAAGTACCATCAAATAGTGATTGGTCGAAACGAGGGTAATAAGCAACTAGAACAATTGTCTAATACGGTCAACGAGCCCTTACATTTTTCGGTTGTGCTGACCTTCGAGTAAAAAAAATCGAGCTCCTAAAAACAGCACCGCCAAAATCACCACACATATACTAACTATCGAATAAACGTCTTTTATACATGAATGCAGGTACAACGAAAAAGCTCGGCGCAGCGTCAGGCGGATTGGACACAGCGTCAGCGTCAGCCGAACGTGGGCCCCTTTCTGTGCATCCGACGAGCGCTATTTCTCTCGCGCATGTGCTCTCACGTGCACGAATCTTCGCAGTTACCTGCATCTCGGACTAAACTGGACAATGTCGTGTCTGAGGGAGCAGGGCCAACCCTGTGCAACGGGCCTTCGATTGGAGGCCCGGCCCGGCCCGCCGGACCTTCAGATAAAGGCCCGGCCCGGCCCGTTGGCCCGCCGGGCCTTTTTTCACTACGGGCCTGGGGTAGGCCCGGCCCGGCCCGGAGGCCCGGCTCAGCAGGCAGACACTCGAAAAATGTGATGTGTTCCCTTATCCCGTATCGATTTTTAACCACGACGAAGTAAACAGCGTCATTTTATAGCATGCAAGTGAGAATAAAATGTAATAAAGGAGCGCTCAGAAAGAAAAAGGGCTTGTTAGGCAAAACGCGATCGAAATTTTTCCGAAAACACGTACTTTTTGTGCGGGTTCGGGAATCTACCGGGCCTCCGGGCCGGGCCTGCCCTAGGCCCGGCCCGGCCCGGGGCCCGCCTCCATTTTTGAGACCGAGGCCCGGCCCGTACCCGGCCCGGCCCGGCCCGGCGGGCCTAGGGCCCGGTTGCACAGGGTTGAGCAGGGCATAGCCGTGAAGACTGAATACAACTGCCTCCGAATCACTTTGTGAACTACATGGCACGTTGTCTTCAACATGCTTCCGACCGGCTTAACCGGATGAACATACCTTAAGATTTAGGGTACAGATCCCGACTACGTTCAGGCTTGGCTTCACAAGGTTTAATTAGAGATTGCGGCGAAAGTTGCTGAGTCCCTTCTAGCCTCCTTGTGCTATCCTTTTCATAACATCGCAATGACCCTCGCGTCCCAGCCTATGCTCGAACCGTGAAGACTAGCGATCCGCCATCCCTAATTGCGACTATGCGAAGGCGAACTAAAGTCAAATTCCTGAAGCTGCCTCTACTGCTGGATGCCTTGCGCTGCATTAAATATCCGCGTAGGTTCACGTGGTCGGACCTGTGTGTGATTGCCGTGAATCTCAGTCTGAGCCGACCTAGCCTAGAAGGTATTTGCATGCACAGGCGTGCTTGTTTCGCGTGCGTCAACTAGTTGAATTGTGCACATGGACTTGGGCCTGTCGCCCGTGTTGGCTGTGAGACCGTCGACATGAAGCAGCGGACAGGCGAGCCTGCCGCCCGCTGCTGTTGCTGTCACGTCGCACGCTGCGGTTGCGTCGCACTACGCGGACGGCCGCCGCCTGCTCGACGGTCATTGCCGAGCACTGTCCGATCAGTTTCCGTAATAGCCATTTTGTGTGTGGTGGCTCCCGAAGTAGACTTTATTTTCTACTTCGTCCCTTGGTAGAACATACCTAAGTCCTGTCCTTCCTTTTCTTTTCGCGTTGTTCGCCTTATGCAGTAGTTATTGCGACGGACAGAAAACTCAAATATGTTTAGAATCACTATGTCAATCGTCGATATCAGCGAAGTGCAGGCGGACTTCGCTGTGAAGCTACTTCAGCAGAGCGCACAGGCGAACCAGGACGCCTCGGTGATCATCTCGCCAGTCTCCATCGCTGTCTCCCTATCCATGGTAAGATCTTCGAGCGCATCATCGATCTTGCTGAGTGAACCGATTTAGATCTACGCTGGCGCCAAGAAGGAGACGAAGACGCAGATTGCAAAGCTTCTTGCCAACGGTAAGCGGAGTTTCGTCCTCGAACGGCACAAGTTTTGCAATAAGAGTTCGATCAAAAAGAGGCATGTATTTCAGCTCAACTAGATCATTCGAGCTCTAAACTTCACTTCACGAGTTCACGATGAGCACGCCAAGTCACAGCTTACTTGATTTTCTGCCTAGTAGCTCAAAAGAAGAGCAACTTATGCTAAGTGCATTTCAATCAAGGCCGCCGAATCTAGTAGGATTTCTGGTCCTCGAACATAAGAGCTAGGTAACTCATCAGCTGACGTACGTCGGTTGTGAGCAACCAGCGCTCTACGCTGGGCCGTCTGGGCATTGCCTTATGACCCAAGGTTGAACTTAGGGCTTGGTTTTACACTGTTGCGCCACATGTGAGCAGCTTATACCATTAGAAAAGCCCTGGACTTGCTGGGTTCTACATTCATCATCTTCATATCGCGGAAAGACTCTCACCAAGATATGATTTGGGATCCATGCTTTCTAGAGGCACAATTTATGGATTATTCTACCTGAACCTTTGATGCGATTTTAGGCATTCACTAATCCACCCCTTTCCAGGTGCGTCGGACGAGAAGATCCACAGTCACTTCAGTGCCGTCGTGCAGCAGCTTTCCGATGACAGTAAGAGCTACACTCTGGAGACGGCCAACCGCGTATACGTGCAGGAGGGTTTTCCAGTCCTCCAGTCTTTCAAGAGCACCATCGGACGGTACTATGAGGGCCAGTTCCAGCAACTCGACTTGAAGAAGAAAGCAAAGGCTGCCAAGGTAAACAAAGCGGATAAGTCTACCCGATGTTGCGTGATGATCATGCAACTATGATGCTCATCGTCCTTAGGCATGCGTTATCCTAGCGTGAGCTGAACGGCACGAGCTGCCTCGACATGAGCTAATTTAGGCTGAATTAAGCTAGCTTGATTAGGGCTTATTTTGTGTACGATCTTCGCCTTGGAGGCGAGCTTATTCAATGTCATCGTTTTTCCCAAGTAACAACTTCACTAGCCGTCCATACGATGTTTTCAGGAGATCAATGGCTTCGTCGAGGAGAAGACGCACGGGAAGATTAAGGACTCCTTCCCAGCCGACGCCGTTTATAACTCGACTCCCCTTGTTCTCGTAAACGCCATCTATTTCAAGGGCACCTGGGAGAACAAGTTCGACAAGAATCTCACCGGAATGAAGACGTTCTATGTCGCGGAGGGCAACGAAAAAAAAGTGCGTGATACAGATTGACTGGCGTTACATTGTTACCCTTATCCGATCCTCTCTTAGGTGTAGGAGTTTCGAACCTTCTTGAACGTCTCTCTGGCTCTCCCTGTAAGGCTCACATGGAACCCGTCCCTACACCGATATTTACGTGGCTCTCCTTGTTCCAAAATTACCTGGAGTCATCCCTAGAAGTCATTAAAGCCCTTGGAAGGTATTCTCCGAATCGATGATGTTAGACCTGGATTATACTGTGCTTGACAGATGGCAATGTTAATCACCATCACATTGCAGGTGGAGATGATGTACATGTCGACGCAGTTCGATTATTTCGAGGACGACGACGCGCAAGTCCTTGGGCTGCCCTACGTCGGCAACGAGCTCTGCATGTTCATCATCCTGCCGCGTGAACGCTTCGGCCTTCAGAAACTCCTGGACTCGCTGAGCGGCAAGAAGCTCGCCGAGTACGTCGGAGAGCATGGCAAGCGCAAAGTCGCTGTATGTTGTGCTTAGAGCCGTCGGAGTTATGCAAGGAATTTTAGGCTTACCTCCCTCGCTTCAAAGTGGAGACTTCGCTGAACCTGAAGGAGACGCTTTCGAACCTCGGCATGAGCATTGCGTTCACTGCTCGCGACGCCAACTTCGGGGGCATCAGCAGGAACGGGCCGCTTTGGATCGGCGAGGCCGTCCACATGGCCTTCGTTGAGGTAGGTCCCATCGTCGAAGCGGTTCCGTTGTCGTCTCCGGTGGTGCTTGAGTACTAACGGTTTGAGATTCCGTACTAACAGCCAGGAGGCGTACGAGCGTAACATCGTCTAAACGGCGGAGTTTGCCAATTTGTTAAGCTATTCGTTCCCCTCGTAACTGGCGGTGGCACCGTACTAACATCTTCCATCTGACTGCCAGTGCCGTCAAAACACTCTAACACAGTCTAGTGAATCATACGTCAGGCTCAGACTCAGTACAGTTTCCGGACTCAGTTAACGTCCGGTTTAGACCAACGAGGAGGGAACGGTGGCAGCCGCAGCTACTAAGTGGCGTGCCCACACCGGGAGGTCCTCCGATAATTTCACTGCCGATCATCCGTTCATTTACGCAATAACTAACCGCGCTGGGTCGGTGCTGTTCTTCGGCCAGCTTGTCGAACCCTGAAAGAACGTGCGTTCTCTCTTCAGCATGCGTCCGACCGGTTCTATTCGAATCTATGTACTGGAGAATAATAAAGAAGTACACTAGAGATTCGAGTTTTTCCAATTCTAGTTGCCGACCATGTGAGTGTTCATGCAGACGATGGCAACTGAATTTAGGCCTTGCGGATGTTGTCCATGTTTATGTGTTGGGTAATCGCGGTACGTCCAAAGCATTCTTTCGTGCCACGGAAAAAATGCAGACAAGCAAGGGAAAGGCCAATGACGCCCCCGTTTGAAAAATAGACAAACGTGTTTCAAAGTTCACCTTTGACGATAAGCTTGAGTAGAGATCAAAGTATCCGGAAACTTCTTTATTTTACCTTAAGACACCTTGCCTATTCCGGATGCTGATTGACGCTATCGTTGCCTACTGGCCCCGCTGGGTAGTGAGAAGGTGCTGTTCACGAGAATCGACGGCCCAATTCGAGCATGTAGTGAGCGGCAACAGAGCAACGATATCCACCTTGCGCGAATCTCCTTGTTCCACGTCAGCACGACGATTGCCGTCAGCGAACTGCTGAGGATGTAGGAGCACTCATGTGCGACGTTTAGGTAGATCGTGCCCCTTGAGTCCTGGATGATCAGCGGCAGACCGTGAAGAATCCAGTCACGCGCCTCCAGCACACCGACTATTAGAAAGCTCTAAAGCGAACCAGGGTTATGCCAGTTATTTTGCGCCATCGCGGCTTAGCAAGCGACTAGTCAACCGAATCGGATCGCAAGCTTAGAGAAGCTTATTGCACTCTGTAGCCTGGCAAGCAAGACAGTCGTTACCGCAAAAAATGTCCAGGTTGCGTGGCAGCCAGCCGAGGGTTGACCGACAAATCGAGGGCAGCAGATGCAACGTCACATTTTCTGAATCCCCGAAATCTAACGGGCCACCCAGTTTTAGCATTTCCTTGTTTTCCCTGACAACTATTATGAAACGCAAGAGGATGTGAAAGCGCAGCCGTTTTTGCCCAGCAAAAGTGCAGTAGTACAAGTGCTTCTCCGAGGGCCCTAGCTTCGTCGTCGGTACAAACATGCTGATTCAGAGCCCGCTTTTTCCGTTCCGATGTCTGCAGATATTCTGTCTTGAACTTGCAATGCTTGTACGTCTTCCAATTATGTTCGCGCTCCCAACAAACCTGCAGGATGATAGAGCGCTCCTTGGACTTAATGCCGCCTCCGGCTTTCCCGTTGGATTTTGTAGCCGCGAGAGCTTTTCGCGTAGAGTAATAGACGTAGAAAAAGATCGCCAGATACATTATGAGAACCGCGACAGGAATCCCCTGCTTTACGTAGTTCCAGAACTAAAATCCAGCAGCATGTGAGAAATACGACAAGAGTCGTGCGAAAGAGCAAACTGATGAGAATTTCTGTGAAAGCTTACGTCCCCAAGCAAGCAACTAGAGATGTGGAACTTTACCTTGCGAATGGCAAAGGTTACCGCCGATGACTGGCAAAAGACCTGGAGGTACACGGCTGAAATGAGCGAACTAGAAGACGCATGAAGCACCAAACTAACCGCTAACGTCGAATATTTTGAAGCATCCGCTTGCATAGAGGCTGATCGGCGTGATTGTAACGAACAGCCAGGTAATGGCAATCGTTCTAAACTACTTAGCGTTACCAGAGTAAACTGACACAATGCTGGTATGGGTCCCTCTTTGCAAACAGTACCTTACTAGAGGTGTCCGGTCAAGAATACATTCAAGACTAACCCGTAAATATTGGGTACATCAAACATCCGCTTGTTGACCTTCGCGAGAAAGAAGGTCATCGTGCGGTTTAGCGCCATCAAGAAAGCGAATAGCAACGTCCCGTAGTACGAGAGAGTATCGACGACCGTCAGAGAGTATATCAAGGCACCGGTGCCGTAGAGCTAAAAACACGAAAGGGTGGCACAAGCGTATTTTTGTGGATACACTCTTTTACCCTCACGGTGATGATGGATACCTAACCAGGAAATGCTTACGTTTTTCGCTGTGTACGTAATCGGCACGGCCAGGACCAGCTGCATCGTTAAGCTCGCTGTGTCGCATATGACTAGTTGCCAGCTTATAATGAGGAAGGAGGACCGTTTATACTGGTTCCAGTGCTAAAGGGAAACACACAATTGAGCTTGATGCATGAAGGTTAATGTGAAAAGAGGGAAAGCAGTCGCATAGCACTATGAGGGTAAAGGATGGCTTGCGATGACCTTAAAGTTTAGGCAAGGCAACATCCTGTAGTGAAGGGCTTCCATTACAAGAGGACAACATCGGTCACTACTCACTTTGATGAAGATAAACTGCAGCAGGCAATTGAGGAATAACGCTATCAAAGACATCACACAAATCGCAGTAGCACCCGCGACTCGCATCGGATCTCCGGCTGGGACGACGGTAGTGGTAGTAGTTGGCGCCGCCGTCACCGTCATTGAGCTGGTCGTACTCGAAGCGACACTTGTAGACGGCATCTAAGCCGGTCTAATGCATTGCACGCAATTTTTTCATCCGTTCGCGACAAAAGAACGCATCTGCATTGTTAACCTGGGTTTTGCCAACTTTATGTTCCTGTTTGTACCACTCCGGAGTAACGTTACGAATGCGCTAGCGGTTTTTGATGGCAGAAGTTTAGATCAGAGGAAAGTACCGGTCATGAATGAGTAATGCGGCCGGTTGGCCTCGTAGCTCTCTCAGGTCGGCCTAAGCGTGTGCAGCTTCGTAGCACAGCATTGCATCGGTGAGTGCGTAAGTGCGACTTTACCCTCACAAGTAAATACAGCTTAGTATATGACGTACAGGTGCGCCACCAGACTCCTCATTTTTTACAGCTAGCTATTGCGAGAAGGAAAGTAGATTGGGCGCGTAGCACGATAATGCGCAGGCACTAGCATCAAAAGAGCCGGTCTGAAATCGAAGGTTGCCATCAACGTGGTGGGCTGAAACGTTTGGGAAGCCTGCTTCAAACATACGTACATCCCTGTTTCGAAAAGAGTTAGCAGATTTTTATCGCCATCTTGAAAAACGGTAGTGACTAGCGTGTAACGAAGCTACAATTGAGCAAGTATGGGATTTTCGCTCCAGTGGCTGCATTCGAAGTCATCGTAGTGGACGTGGGAAGAAGTGTCGCTCTAAGTGGACTTGTATTCATCTAGACAATGGCATTCCGGCGTGGTCTCGTAGGTAGTTTTTTTTTTTACAGAGCAGGATCTGGCACAAAGCGGCATGCTCCTTGCTGCTGCTTTTAGAGGCAACACGGTGGGAATTGGACGACCAGTCGACCCAGAGAACCACGTGCTGTAGGTGGGCGAACCGTCTGGAAAAGCACGTGCATCGTCATGTTCGCATTTATTCAGGGCGCATATTCGTTGGGTACCACCTAGGTTGTTACTTAACAAGAAAGGAAACAGAGTGCTTACGAGTCGCGACGGATAATCATTTTCGGATTAGTAACCCATTATGAGCGTCATACGTATCGCTGCCCTCATGTAATCTTCGCAGGATTCGCTTACAACATTCTAGAGCGTTTTGGGCTTGAAACGCATGACCATGGCAAATAGGCACATACAGAAATTTGTGCAATGACCCTGTGCATCGTTTCTTCCGACCCAACCTTCGGAAAGTTTTTTGGTCTCCGCAACCGACCTGTAAGTATCTTACGCGCATGGCTTCGCTTGTGCTTCATGAACTAAGTCCACTGATTACGCTAGCGAACGGTTACACAGTCTCCAACATTATTTTCGTAAATTGGGGAAGAGTGAAATTTTATGTGTTTAGCACATGTGGCAGGAATACAGCAGATCCGACAACTTTAACGTGATACCCAGCAGGATAATGCATGCTTGGCAAAGAGTTTGTGCATCTCATACACGGCAGCAGAGTAAAACGAACCACAATTGTTAGCAGTGGACACACGGAAAATCAAGGCCGTGTTAGATTCTCGCAGGATGTAGTGACGTCTGCGGCGCATCACCACTCTTCCGCGTTCGCAGAGTACTGTAGGTACGGGGCCATGGCAGCTTTGACGGCTTCGTATCCTTTCGCCGGCGAGTCTCGAAGACAGCAAACGGTCTGAACGTCGCTACGGTTGGAAGTGTTATAGAAACGATAGTTACAAACCTCTCCGCGGATTTGCGCACAGATGACTCCCAAAGGCTGGCAATAGCTCTCGATGAACTGCGGCCACTGCATAGCCGTGCCGTACTCGGACATCGGTTGCACGTCGCGGCCAAACATCAGAGAGATGCAGTCGGTCAACTCGGTGATCTAGAAGGGTAGTCATTTGATACAAGTCACTCAAGCAAACGCATATCTCGCACCTTAATCGTGTACCGCTGCGAAACGACCATGTAGACGGCGTAGGTCAAGCACATCAGCGGCTCATGAAACTCGTTCGTGGGCACGGGAGTCGCGCTACACGGCTGTCCGGGCCTGGCACTGCTTTCGGGAGAGCTACGCGTAGAGTCAGGCGCAACGTCAAGCTCAACGGTCATCGCAATTTCGCTGGAAGGAAAGCGTTTGCAGCAAAAATCGACAAAATCACCCGTTAAGGCATATTACCTGTCCGTAACGAGGTCGGATTCCGCATCTAATTCCGTCATGGTATCCCATTCGCCTTCACTAAGCTCTTCAACCTTCTCGTCATCAGCATCATTCTCGCGTAGGTCGCAGAGCTCGCTCGGCGGAGTTGCATACTCTTCCTAAGCCGATTGGTATCTCAGTTCCCACGAAAGAACGGTACCTCTTCTTCGTCATATCCGCCCATAGCCAGTGCCGCTACTGCCTCCGGAAGCTCACAGATGTCGTCGACAGGATTCTTAGTGGGCAGGACGAACAAACTGGAGACGGAGAGCACCCCGGGAGCGCTGCTAGGGCGAACCTTCGCGACAACAGACCGAGGGTTGGCGTGGCCTAAAGTCGTTACGTCAACAAAATTTTCTGTTTGTACTTTCAGAGCATACCGTCGAGCATCCCTCGGTACACGGATTGTAAACTTACTTTGGACATGGTCCTCTCCTTCCTCCTCATGATCACCATCGCTATTCGTAGGCTCCTCGCACTGCGGCGTTCGGTGGCATCCTGCAACAGCATATGTTGCTAGAACCCTTGCTCACTGCTACAACTTACCTTCAATTTGTTGGCCTTCAGGAGCAGCTTTCGAAATGTCGACGTGTCCATCGCGGGTTTCCTTGCATTTGGGTTGGCCTGATGCGTCGAGGTTGGCCGGAGCATCTGATGTTCCTCCCTTGGGCATGCCTTAAAACGAGTTGATTTGAATGAATGTTTTAGGATACTTACCTCTAGCATTGGTGGTACCAACCGAACACACTTGACGACCGCCTGGAGCGTGCCGAGACCTTGACCTCTGGCGGTTCTACAAGAATGACATCAACACTGGTAGGACTTCCGATGTTTTAAAACATAGTCTTTCGTACCTCAGCAAGCTTAGCAGGTCGGCGGGAGTCGGGCAGCCAAGCTGCGCCAGGTTTGCTCCCGACGATATGCTCGATATCCTTTGCCGCCTTCAGCTTGTAATTCGGGAAGTACGCTTTGTTGGTCCATGTCGTCGGCCAAACTACTTCCAAGACCGCGGCAAAGTCTGACGTCTGAAGCAGCGCGTCGAAGGTCGAGAATCCAAGCTTGCGCGCCTCCAGCTCACCATTGATGCCGTAGTCGTTGCTAAAGTAGAAGAATAGTGTGCCGCCAACATGTCAAGGGGTGTGGGTTTTGTGGCGTCAACAATCATTACATTGAGTTGACTTTTTCATTTAATATGCACCTTCTAGGCGGAAAACGATGGTTCTCTTTCGTAGCATAGCATGTTAAGCATCCGGTATCCTGAATGCACCAGCGTTTCTAAGTTCGCAAAAGCAGTCGTGTCATAATTGCGCTTTTGCATGTACCTTACGAAACAATAACGTACTCAATGGTCTTGAGAATCGCATTTGCGCCGACTGCGCGACCTCTGTAGAACGTCAGCGACGCTTGCAAGGCGCTTGTGAGCTTCTCCAGGACGGATGCGCGTTCCTCAGCGTCATAGAGATGGACTAGAGAAGGAGTTAGACTAGGGTAAGTCGGTAAAACCTTACCGAAAACTGGTAGGTCTGCAGCGGGAACAGCCGAGTTGATTGGTGCAGCCCGCTTTGTGTTTGCTTCGGACATTCCGGCCGGCTTGAATGACCCGTCGGCCTGAAAGAATTCACTTAGTGAATTACGGAAAATCGATCACAAGTAAATCGCCGCGTGAAAGGAGAAAATGCTGATAACGGCGCGTCGCGCTATCTGCGAAGGTTAACTGCTTGCTGAGTGACCGTGACCCGAGTGACCCGTGGTCGATCACTTCGCCAAAGCAAAAGCACGGCTTGCGTCGCATCCAAAAAAAAAAGATGTTTGAGGCAAGAAATTGCAAAGAAAGCATCAGTACAGGCAGTAGCCATTAACGGCGAAATGCGGAAGGACACACGGCTAGGCGCCACTGGTGGACTAGTGCGAACTTGCTGCTGTGGCTAGATGCGTAGCGCCTCTACTCATAACTAAGAGGCACTAGAATTGCATACGGAATTTGCAAAACATAGTGTTTACTACATTTTCAAGCATCTTCAACGAAAAGCACAATGGTGCGCAATCCCTCGATTCAGGCTCTAAGCCTCTTATTTGAAATGCTGATAAGGATTCAATTTTCTTCATGCAGTCGCCAATAAGTTCCGGCAGGGAGCAAGCAATGGTTTGTCTTCGTCAAGTAACTGGACTTGGGCAGGTGGGTCTCTTCCAATATTAAACTAGGCCCAAGGTACTGTGTACTGCGCTGAATAACGGACAACTAAAAGAAATCGTAGAAAGCCTCAAAACTTCAAAGATTGCTTAGAAGGTCCACCGGCAGCAAATGGAAGCACTCTTTGCACATCATCATCGTCCAACTCGAACAAGTGGGCTGCTGACCTGTGCGACAACTCTAGGGCTTATATTTGCGAGCTGCCTCCGGGGGTAGACCATTGTCACACAGTGACGTGCCCGGCACCTATAGTTGACCCGACATCAAAGCCGATAAGCGAATGCGACGTCGGGTGGACGTATAGCAACGTCACAAAAAAGTGCTACAAAGTAAGACGGTCGGCGGTGGTAAGACCGCCCGCGCAAACCACGACTCGGTAGTCTTAACCGTGCTTATGCTTAAGAACATTAGTGGATCATTTGCGGATGTCCGCTCACAATGCGCGAGATACTACGGCAATTGGCGTCAATTCACGACGATGCTGAAAATCATTGGATCACGGGTAACACACACTTTTTTTGCTTTCCACAGGTACATTTAGACTATCTGCGAGGGGTTTTTGGTGACAATTGGCCATACTCAAGCTTCATCAAGCTCTATTCGCAAGACGGCGACTGCAACTGGTCGTGGGCCGATGGTCGCGAAGTGAACTACGTCAACTGGGCTCCAGGGCAGCCACAGGGATGTGATAAGCATGGACCCTTGGCAGTGGCTCTAGTTTACAATATCGACGGTGCTGGTGGCCGCCCAGCTGGTTCACTATAGATCAAACAAATTGGTTGGCTGCAGTGTGCGAAAAACAACCCAATATGTAGCTAGGTGCCAGCGTCGACGTAGTGTGATTCTAACACTACGGTCCCAATGCACACGGAATCCGTGTCCGTGCCGTGCACGGCACGGACACGGCACGGAGGCATTGGGACCACCTTGGCATCCGTGCACGGTCCGTGCACTATCCGTGCCGTGGATTTTCACGGAAAGCACACGGCACGGACCATTGGGACCACCCTTTCCGGGCCGTGCACGGACACGGACACGGAGGCCGTGTCCGTGCCGTGTGGGGTGGTCCCAATGCATTCCGTGGATTTTCTCTCCGTGTCCGTGCCGTGCACGGTCCGTGCACGGAGTGCCATTGGGACCGGGTTTCCGTGTCCGTGCCGTGCACGGCACGGACACGGACACGGATTCCGTGTGCATTGGGACCGTAGTGTTAGAATCACACTACGTCGACGCTGGCACCTAGCTACATATTGGGTTGTTTTTCGCACACTGCAGCCAACCAATTTGTTTGATCTATAGTGAACCAGCTGGGCGGCCACCAGCACCGTCGATATTGTAAACTAGAGCCACTGCCAAGGGTCCATGCTTATCACATCCCTGTGGCTGCCCTGGAGCCCAGTTGACGTAGTTCACTTCGCGACCATCGGCCCACGACCAGTTGCAGTCGCCGTCTTGCGAATAGAGCTTGATGAAGCTTGAGTATGGCCAATTGTCACCAAAAACCCCTCGCAGATAGTCTAAATGTACCTGTGGAAAGCAAAAAAAGTGTGTGTTACCCGTGATCCAATGATTTTCAGCATCGTCGTGAATTGACGCCAATTGCCGTAGTATCTCGCGCATTGTGAGCGGACATCCGCAAATGATCCACTAATGTTCTTAAGCATAAACACGGTTAAGACTACCGAGTCGTGGTTTGCGCGGGCGGTCTTACCACCGCCGACCGTCTTACTTTGTAGCACTTTTTTGTGACGTTGCTATACGTCCACCCGACGTCGCATTGGCTTGTCGGCTTTGATGTCGGGTCAACTATAGGTGCCAGGCACGTCACTGTGTGACAATGGTCTGCCCTCGGAGGCAGCTCGCAAATATAAGCCCTAGAGTTGTCGCACAGGTCAGCAGACCACTTGTTCGAGTTGGACGATGTTGACGTGCAAAGAGTGCTTCCATGTGCTGCCGGTGGACCTTCTAAGCAATGTTTGAAATTTTCAGGCTTTCTACGATTTCTTGTAGTTACTCCGTTCTTCAGCGCAGTACACAAGACCTTGAGCCCAGTTTGATATTGGAAGAGACCCATCTGCCCAAGTCCAGTTACTTGACGAAGACAAACCATTGCTTGCTCCCTGCCGGAACTTATTGGCGACTGCATGAAGAAAATTGAATCCTTATCAGCATTTCAAATAAGAG